>VZSF01003847.1:575643-656352 GCA_013398295.1 Chionis minor
AAAAAGACTGGCCCCCTCCTCCTGGCCCCCTCCCTTTAAGTATTTGTAAACATTTATGAGATCCCCCCCTCAGTCTTCTCTTCTCCAAACTAAAGAGACCCAACTCCCCTCAGCCTTTCCTCATAAGAAAGGTATTCCAGCCCCCTAATCATCTTCATAGCTCTTTGCTGTACCCTCTCCAGCAGTTCCCTGTCCTTCTTGAACCGGGGAGCCCAGAACTGGACACAGTACTCTAGATGCGGCCTCACCAGTGCAGAGTAAATGGGGAGGATGACCTCCCTCAACCTACGTGCCACACTCTTCTTGATATGCACCCCAGGATGCCATTGGCCTTCTTGGCCACAAGGTCACATTGCTGGCCCATGATCATTCTGTTGTCCACCAGGACTCCCACGTCGCTTTCCACAGAGCTGCTTTCCAGCAGGTCAGCCCCCAACCTGTACTGGTGCGTGGGGTTATTCTTCCCCAGGTGCAGGACCCTACGCTTGCCTTTGTTGAACTCTCCAGCCTGTCCAGATCATGCTGAATGGCAGCACAGCCTTATGATGTGTCAGCCACCCCTCCCAGTTTTACGTCATCAATAGAATCGTTTAGGCTGGAAAAGATCTTTAAGACCACTGAATCCAACCATTAACGTCGCGCTGTCAAGTTACCATTAAACCACGTCCCTCAGCATCACATCTACAAGGCTTTTAAATACCTCCAGGGATGGCAGCTCCTCCACTCCTCAGGGCAGTCTGTTCCGATGCTTGACAACCCTTTCAGTGAAGACATTTTTCCTAATATCCAATCTAAACCTCCCCTCATGCAACTTGAGGCCATTTCCTCTTGTCCTATTGCTTGTTACTTGGGAGTAGAGATCAACCCCCACCTCACTGCAACTTCCTCCCAGGTAGTTGTAAAGAGCGATACGGTCTCCCCTCGCCCTCCTTTACTCCAGGCTAAACAACGCCAGTTCCCTCAGCAGCTCCTCATAAGACTTGTGCTCTAGACCCCTCACCAGCTTCATTACCCTTCCCTGGGCACACTCCAGAACTTCAATGTCTTTCTTGTAGTGAGGGGCCCAAAACTGAACACAGTACTTGACGTGTGGCCTCACCAGTGCGCAGTAGAGAGGTACAATCACTTCCCTAGTCCTGCTTCTCATGCTGTTTCTAATACAAGCCTGTCACACACCTGCTCTTTTCCACCAGGGTTTGAGGCAGGGCTGTGCAAGGCGGGAATGCTGCACAAATGGCTGGTCCCAGCACCCCTGCACGCCCCACGGTGTGCTGACTGCAGGGACAAAGGGATATTGTCGGGACTTTTGTCCTTTTGTCCTCTCTGACACCACTATCTTCCTGGAAATCCCATATATTCACCATGCAGGTGGGTGGGCCTGGAGATCCACGCAGAGCCCTCTATCAGACCCTCAGAGCCATTGATGCTACAGCAAGGCATCACACAGTGTCAGCAGAGATCTGTTGCTGTGAAAAGCATCAAAATTTATCGCATGGGTATCAAACAAGGCCTTTGCCCTATGACTTGAAGTGATGAACATGCTCATGCTGGATTAATGGCCAGAGAACATGGCAGGACTCCTGCCCTGTTTTAGGAGCAGACTCAGGACAGTGCTACCAAACAATGGTGGAACCTCCCTGTTTCAAACCCCTCCAAGTGTCAGGGTGGTTCCCCTAGTGGGAAGTACCCGGCACAGATCCAAGAGTTTCTGCGAGCTCTTAAACACCAGCGTCCCTCCTCTTGCCACAAAGTGCTTGTTTCTTTGGTGAAGAAAGCTTATGGGTACCTCTGAAGAGAATTTTCTTGCCCTAACCTCTGTCTACCCTTCTCAGCACTACTTCTGAGAGTTGAGATGCCCCCAGTAGTGATCTGCTGTTGATAACTCCTCAGGGCAGGGCTAGGAGTGTGTGTACGACAAGACAGCACAGGGGTAAAACCTCCCAGGTCTACACAGGAGTGGACGGGAGGAGGAGGCATTCAGACGCGCTCAGATGCAGAGAAGGAGAAGGCAGCAGGCTCAGCTGAAGGTTATTTTTATGAACTGGTAGAACACAGGCTGCAATGTCACCTGGCATCCCCCACCCAGCCAAGCTGTTGGGCGTAGATGCTCACAAGGCAGTGAAGTCTCGCTGGCTGCAGTAGTCCGGGGTGGACTGGGGCACAGTTTCTTGTCTCAGGGGTCTTGCAGGCAGGGCCACAAGGTGGGGGTAAGAGATGGGACACCCAAGCTGGAAAAGCTACCTACTGGGAGAGGGGCAGCCTGGCTGATGCGCCCTTAGCCGCAAGGCATCTCCAACTGAGGCAGCTTGTCAGCCAGGCTCCAACACACCGTTCCGCCGTGCCTGGCAGACATGCGGTGTCTCGGACTAGCTGTGGGGGCAGTGGGAAGTGGGAGACAAGTTCACACTTCCACGCTGAGTGCCGGAGACTGCCAGGTCTGGCAGCAGCTTTGCTCTAGCAACGAGTGCAGGTGAACGGCTCTTCCAGCTGCTCCTCAGCCACGTGGCGTTTCAGCCATGCACGGCAAAAAAAATGCAGCGGCTTTGCCAGGCCTTGATCTCCGTGTGAGACAGTCCAGGCCGCCAAGCAGCCCACAGCAGAAATCCCTGATGGCAGAAGTGCCCTCAAACTCGGCAGCAGTCTGTGTAAAGCCAGGGAACGTGTCGTTCCTGGTCGGTCCAGGCCCCACACGGGCAGAAGTTGAGAGAGCAATGTAGCCACGCAGCTGACATCCAACAGACCTGCCCATCCTCAGAGACTTCCAGATATTCTAAGCCAGTAATTTCATACTGTGTTGCTGCTCTCGGGTAACAAGGGCTGGCTGCTACACAAGCCTCGTGCACAGCCGTGGAGTCCACAGGCTGGAAGAAGTTCCACTTATCGTGGAATCATAGAATCATAGAATAGTTTGGGTTGGAAGGGACCTTAAAGGTCATCTAGCCCTCCCAATCCCCTCTGCAGCCTGGCCAGAGATAGTCAGTGATCCCAACACGGCAGAGGGCCAGCTGCTGTTACAGGGTAACCCAAGGGCACCCCAAAATATTGAAGCATAAAAACACACCACCACCCACCACCTTTTCGTCTCTGTCGGGTGTCCCCCTCCCGTTTGCAGGCACTACAGAAGGGCAAGGCAAAGGTACCCGGCGGCGGTCGGGCAATGATGGAGAAGAGGCAAGCGCCGAGCAGCGCTGCTCATCGCTTCCCAGCACTTGAAACATGTGAACTCTCTTTCCAAGGGTAGCACCGGCAGTAGCCAAGAGCCTGAACTTTGCTTCCAGAAGGAATCAGCTGTTGAGCTGAGCAAATCATCATGCTGCACGGGGTGGGTGGAAGGAGGGAGGGAGAGCCAAGCCTGACACGGGCCAGAGCGGGGGGGGGGAGGCACTCACAAAGGCCTCGGAGGCAGGATGGAAAAGACAGTAATTACATAAAAGCACTTGGCGAGCATCTGGCTGGACTCAGCTGGGCCCCGCCAGCCCTCCCTCCCCGCGCTGCTCACCAGGAGCAGCTGAAGATACGCATAACCCAGCGTGGGACCCCTCCGGGGGGAGTGGAGGTAAGAGGTTCTCTGCTTCCCCTCCTGGCTTGCAGTGCTCTCGGAGAGCGGGGTAGAGGGCTGGGGAAAAGGGAAAAGAGAAAGGGGCTGTGGTGGAGGAGAAGCAGCCAGGAAGGGGAAGAGAAGGGGCTGTTTATCTGCCTCTCGTTGCGGACGATACCTTTGCTCTGGAGGTTTTGGTGAGGGAGGAGCTGCGAAGGGTGAGTGTGTGGGTGTTTGTGGGTGGATGTGAGCACGGGTGTATGCGTAGCCAGGCAGGGGATCCACGTGCGCAGCAGGGAGCTGAGCGGTACACAAGGGCTGGAAAGGGGAGAAAACATCAAAGTGATTTCCTGCCTTCTGCACCTGTGGCAGAGAGGGTTAATAGGATGGAGGTAGTCACTGGGGCATAGCCAGGCTGTCTCCCCACTCTTTGCCTGTGTTGGGGGGGGGTTGCAGGAGAAGGAAGGAAATGTAGAAGGAGGAGGAAGCAGCTGCTTTTGAACAGGGATTGTTGCCGTCCAATCTGGCCAGAGCTTCCCTGGGCTGCCTCCAAGGCAGAGTGTGTGATGAGGGAGAGTGAAGATTGTTGAGCACACAAGGTGCCTTCAGGCTTGGGTTACACTTAAAAGCGTGGCTGGCACAGGGTTATTGGACAGCATTCTCAAAACTCTTATCTTCAAGCACTCAGCCTTACAAGGCAAAACCTCCTGCAAATGTGGCTGCCCTGGCAAAATGCTGCTGGTACAGCCAGTTTCCTGCAGGGGGTAAGGCAATATTACCCTGGCAAAAGTGCCTTTACTGGCATGAACTGCTGCCCAGCTGGGTGATGCCACCAGTTTGAGTCTTTGTTTGGTGGCTCCCTGCAGGTCCCCATTCATCTCAGATGAGACATCAAATAGAAAGTCCCGCTCACTGCTCACTGTGAGTTCTTCTTGCAGTCAGATGAGACACAGGCAAAGGCCCCAGCTGATGAGGTCCTCCATGAAGCACGTTTGCTTGGTTGTGAGCAAGTCAGGCTTACAGATGGAAACGTGGGACAGAAATGAGGACGATGGCCTCCCTGCTACCCGTTCCCCTTGAAAAGGTAGAGGAGGCCAGACATTGGGCTAAGACCTGCAAAAGGGGGTAATAATGAGCCAGCCAAGAAAACCTGAAGGGGTGAAGCACTGCAATAGCTTTGATGGGACAGAGAGAAACTTTGCCTTCAGTGTCAGTCGCTGGGTTTTCGTGCACCCCAGAAAATCTATTTACTTTCATTAATACCGGCAGCTGCCGAAATACCCCCCAGCAGCAGGCAGGAGTAGACAACACAACAGATCACAAAAACCCGCTTCTGTCAGCTGGCAAGGCTCTATCAGCAAGAAGTGTTGCACTAACCTTTCTCCCTCCCATTTTCCAAAAGGGGAAACAGGCACAGGCAGACATGGGAGACTTGCAATGGGTCTCATTGCATGTCAGTGCTGGAGCCCGGCTAGGAACTCACGAGCACAGCAGTGAATTTCTTGGTCCTCTTCCCACCCCGGCTGGGAGGCATGTTCACTCCATGTTCATTGAGCTCCAGGCTGACAGGCAGCCTGAGAATATCTCCAGGCCTCCCAGCCCCGCTTCTTCCCTTCCCCCCAGCTCGCAGCACATACTTTCCCAGAGTTTTCCGCTTGCTTCTCCAGTGGTGCTGGGGTCCTGCCAAACGCCAGCCACTCTCTGGGAAGCAGGGCCTCCCATTCCCAAACCAAACAAATGGGAGAAGGAAAACAGAAAGAAAAAAAAAAAAAGTTTAAGCACACGTAGACACGCACAAAACCCTTTCCCCCTCAGAAACCTTGGAGCCTTCTCCAGCTTCTCTTGGAAATGGCAGGAGGCACACTGCTGACTTGTCACTTCTGGGCCCCTGCAGAAAAGAGCTATTGCCCATTCTTCCTTCTGCCTCTCAAAGATACATATGTGCACCCCCTCCAGGTTATAAGTTCCCAAATCCAGTTTTGTTGCGGTGTCCTCTTCCCAACAGATTCTGCAGTGTAGGAAAAGTCTAGCAGGTACAGATCCCCCAACGCTCTTCCTCCCCCAAAATGCCCTTCATTCCCAGGTTCTGGTGCAGCCACGTAGTGCTCACCCCAACAGCACGAGCACGTCAGCTTGGCGCTAGGATGATGGCAAAGATCATGGCCAGGGTTTGCTCCAGATCCTCAGCTTTGCTGGCAGGCAGCTCGCCGCAGCCGGGCTGTGCTTCAGGCACCCCTCCCATGCAAACTGCTCAGCCCGGGACCTAACCAGGGGACATGACCTGGGGATGACATGCGCCGGAGTGCAAGGCTTGGCGCTCTGCCCAGGGAGAGGGGATGACCAGGGAGAGAGAAAAGTCTCTCCCTGTTGGTAGATGAGCCTGAGAGAATGATCATGCCTGGGGTGAGAAACCCCAGTGACATGGTGAAGAAAAAATGCAGAAGGGAATGAAATATGAAGTTTGGGGACCGTGAGTGGGACAGGCACAGCTGGGGAGGGAGCATGGCCAGCCAAGTGAAGGCCTAATGCGTGTGACAAGGGACTGACGCAAAGGAGCGAGGGCAGAGTCCTGCACCATCCCACCTGAAGGAAAGCCTGCCTCTCGCATCCATGCACCTCACCTTGCCCATCCCGAGATGCTCCTCACGGCGGGACACTGCCCTGCTGCCTGCCCACCCTTTGCACAGGGCCGCAATCTGTGCTGCCTGCATTTTGCTCACCAGGGCTCGGCTGTTTGGAAGCGAAAAGGCAGAGAAAGCAAACGAAAAAAAAAAAAACCACAAAAAAACCCCAAACCCCACCCCAAAAAACGGCAACAAAAAACCCCAACCATATATAAGGAAAAGGCACTAGGAAAGAGTTAAAAGGCGCCGAAACCCAAGCTGGTTTGCAATGGAGAGCGCCCAAAGCCAGGGAGGGAAAGGGAGGGAGAGGCGAGGGGAGGGAGCAGGTCCAAGCCCAGCTCGCAGCACCCAGCCAGCGCTCAGCAGCGCCTGTGCCAAGAGCCAGTTTTCTTAAATCCATGGGCCCGGGGGCCGGCTTTGCAGGCGGAGGGGAGCCGGGAAGCAGGGGCCGGGAAGCGCCGAGGGGAGCCCTCAGCCTGCGGGGTGAGCTGCCGCGCCGCGCCGGGGGGCAGGCAGAGGGAAGCCGGGGGGGGGGGACACCACACGACACAGGGGCTGGGAGAGGGGTTTTCTCGGCTTGTTTGCGTGTCTGTCTTTCGTAAGCCGACTGCTCTGGAGGCTGCCTGCTCCGGGCTTTGCCTCCTTCGCCCTCTGCAGCGCAGCAGCTCCCCGCTGGTCGGCCTGTCTGTCTGCGGGGGCCGGGAGGAGCCGGCCGCCCCCTTGGGAAGGTGCTGGGGTTTGGCCGAGGACAGCAGCGGGGCACTGGTGGGAGGGGGCTGGGACACAGGGTGGGGTGGCATTTGGTGGGGGGAAGGAGAGGGGCTGCTGTTAAGTTCCCAGGCCACAGACTCCAGTCAGACTCCTTTTTTTTGGGTTTTTTTTTTGGGGGGGGAGGTTGTTGGGTTAACCCCTGTGAAGGGTTGATACCTTGTGACTGGCGAAGTGCAGAAGTTTTTTACAGCCCTCCCCACATATTCAGCAGCCTACCAGAGCGTGTTTCTGCTAAAGGGGCTGCCTGGTTTGCCGTGTCTCCTTCCTCTATCCCAGCCTGGGGACCGAATCTTCTAGTGGCTCCAGTGGTTTGCCTAGCGAGGGTCAAGCCTTCTTCCAGGGTCAGCAGCTAGTCTCCCTTGGTCTGGGCAGGGGGGTGTGGGGCATCTTCTGTGGGCCATGCCGTTGCTACTCAGATTGCAGCCTTGAACCTCCAGGGACTTCAAGCATGTAAACTCCCTCCACAGGACAATGCCATTTCGTCCCACCCCTTGGCTCCAGCCACAGAAAGATGTTTTGTGGTGCTCTCTGCTCCATCCCCCCTGTGTCCTTCCCTTCTTATACCTCACTCTGTCTCTTCCTCATATCTTCCCAGGTCACCATGGACATAATTTACCTGCGCACGCCCCTGGCCTTCCTCCTTCTCCCTCTTGTTGTGCTTGGGGCACCCACTGATGAACCCAACCTCAGAGAACCAGCCCCTGGTGCTTGCAAGCGCTGTTGTGACCCACTGGACTCTTCCGCAGATGCCCCACCGCTCCCTCCCAGCCACCACCATTTGCCTTACCCAATGCCAGAGGTCCGTCCCTACATCAACATCACCATACTGAAGGGTAAGTGCCCGTCTTGGCCCCAGGGTGCCAAGGCCTGCTCAGGGACTGGTGGCACTGCGGTGGAGGTGACAGCTGGGTCGCTGGCATTCTGGTTATGCTAACAGACTGCCAGATGCCATCCTGAAGGGCACGTGCCCACACACACTGTGTCCGGGGTTTAGATGTTCTGTGCTGTGATCCAGAGTAGCTTGGGGGGAGGGAAGTCAGTGCATATCCCTGCTGTGACCTCCGTGTCCCAGGATGCTGTCTGCTACCGGCTCTTCCTCCCTGCTAGCATGGGGTGGGAGTGGAGCCTCTTGCCAAGCTGGGAGGACACTGTCCTTGCCTCAGACTTCCAGAATCCTGTAGTGCCTCAGGGAAGGAGCGGTCTCTATCCAATTGCAAAATAAGCATGTTTGGAGGGTAGGCATTGGCACCTGGGAAAGCCGTGGGGAAACCTCCAGCTTCATGGGTCACATATATTTTGGAGTGGGAGGAAGGCAAGGGGAGGCAGCAGCTATTTGCAAGCATCCCCAGGCCAGCTGTCAGTGACCCCCAGTTCATTCCACCCTGCAGTGGCTGGCTGGGTTAACGGGAAAAGGCTCCCTATTTTAGATCAGCTCCTCCCTTCAGGGCTCCCCTTTTAGCCTTTGCTGCGGGCAAAAGCCTGTTCCCATGTGGATCCTGCTCTGCTCACTTATTGTTGCTCTGTGGTTCCTCTGGGCTAGCTGGGCAGATACTCCCCTTTCCCTGCCCAGCCTGGAAATAGCTGCAATCCATCAAAGCTCAGAAGCATGTGTGGGGCTGAGAGTGGCCTGGACTGGAGTGGGGTGTTGCAGGGGGACCTGCAATACCATGCAGGGGATGGAGAGGAGGAAAAGAACAAAGGCACAGATTTGGTATGCTGTCACTTGTGCTGGAGGCTGCTCTGACCCCCATCTCTTCTCTCTATACACAAAGTACCTTCTGGTGCTGGTGTCACTCTGTATTGATGCCTGCCCAAGTGTGGGACAAGCAATGCATGAAGCCCAGGGTAGAACTGCACTGTTAATTATACAGGGTGCCCAAAGGGTGTTGGTGTTGCCAAAGTATCAGCCCCTCTAACTTGCACTGCACCATCCGCCAAGTCCAGCTTGGACCTTTTCCTTCTGACTGCCCCTCATTGTCCCTCTCTAGTCATATTCTCCCACAGGCATTATCTCTTCAGCCCTATCTCCACCCTACAACAAGAACAGTGTTCACACTGTGTGGATAACTGGGTCATGGAAGAAGTGTGCAGGAGGGCAGGGGTTGTGCTGGAGGTACAGGAGTGCGGAGAAGGAAGAAGAGGTCAACAGCCTCAGTGTTACTCAGTGGGCTCTGTCTCAGGGTGAAGTCTCCTAGTGCCTCCAGCAAAGCCGTATCATGTGCTGAGCAGGGGATTTGTAAGAAAAGAGACCCCAGTCGCACCCAGAGCTCTGCTATCTCATTTGCCATGATGCACAATGATATTGTGACCTTCAGGAGTGTTCCTTCTTTTGGCATTGCCCCATCCTTGAGCAATCCTTTGCCTCCTCATTAGGCTTTCTCACTGCCACTTCCACCTCCCCCTCTGATATCACACAAGGAGTTGTGTCCTCTGCTTCCTCTTGTAGGAGAGAAAGGAGACCGGGGAGAGCCTGGGATGCCAGGGAAATGGGGCAAAGAAGGACCACGAGGTGAGCGGGGTGCCCCGGGCCAGAAAGGCAGTAAAGGACAGATGGGCACAGCGGGAGACCCCTGCAAGCATCAGTACGCTGCATTCTCTGTCGGTCGCAAGAAAGCGCTGCACAGCAGCGAGGGCTTCCAGGTCTTGATCTTCGACACTGTCTTCGTCAACCTCTACAGCCACTTCGACATGTTCAATGGCAAGTTCTACTGCTATGTAGGTGGGCTTTACTATTTCAGCCTCAACGTCCACACCTGGAACTTCAAGGAGACCTACATGCACATCATGCACAATGAAGAAGAGGCAGTCATCTTGTATGCCCAACCCAGCGACCGCAGCATCATGCAGAGCCAGAGCCTCATGCTGGAGCTTCAGGAAAATGATGAGGTCTGGGTGAGGCTCTACAAGCGGGAGCGGGAGAATGCCATTTACAGTGATGATGTTGACGTGTACATCACCTTCAACGGGTACCTGGTCAAGCCCAGCCTTGACTAACTGCCTCTCCTCCTCCTTGGGGCCTCTTTGGCCTTTTCCTTCTTTCTCTCTCTCTCTTTACTGCCCGCAACCACTGCAAATCACTTGGAAATGGGCCTGTCAAGTCTCAGGCACTGAGTGTGAAACTTGCCACACTGGCTCTCACCTCACGCTCTCTTGTAGCCAGGCCTGTATCTGTCCACGTACAGCGTGACACAACCATCTCTCACCCCCTCACCTCATGACCCCAGTTTAGGTTATTGGCTTCTTCTAAACCTACCAGCAAACTGTGCCTGGCATTTAGGGTCCTAGAGCAGGAAGAAGGTTAAAATGCTGCTCCTGGGGATGTGTCCTTCCCTGGGGCTTCATACACGAAGGACTCCCATAGAAAGGGCTAGAAAGTTCCTGCTGCCCAGGTGCATCTTGGCACCTCTCCGTCCCAACTAGAGAGGCCAGTTTTGCAGCCTGCAACATGGCCTTAATGTCACCTCTCACACCTGTAGGCTGGAGAGCGGACTGGGGTCTGATGGCCTCCTGTAGCACAAGGAATATGTAGGAGCAGTGAGAGACAACACTGTATTTCCAAAAAGGGGACTGCTGGCCTTCTGAATGTGATTGTCTTTCCTTAGACACTCTTCTGGGTCACAGGGTCCAGGTTGGCTGTAAAATCTAGACCTGGTGGGATTGTCCTCCTCAGTGCCAACTCTAGTTCTAAGAGATTAAGGGCCAGACACTAAGCCAGATCCTTCAGAGGCATCTGCCATTGAATCAGTAGAGCCTGCTACTCTATTCCCACTAGGGATCCTAAGTGCAGAATGAGAGAGAGAGAGAGATAACCCTACCAAACATCCCTCCCAAACCTCCCCTGGGGTGCTACTCAGTCTTGGTTCCCCAGCTGTGGGAAGCTAGTCCAGACAGTGAACCCGAATCTACTCTCTTCTTTGGCAGACGTGCACTTCTATTGGCATGAGAAGTCATCCCTAACACTTGCCGATGTGAGGGGAGAGACAGGGCCGGGCCCTGACTCCTGTGTGCCATTACGTTGGTCCTCCTGAAGGTGGTTCTCCCACACTGGTATTGAGGGACCGCTGTTTCAGAACCTGACCTGGAGGCTGTAAGGGCAATTGCAGTTAAATCAGTTCCAAACCTGGGCAGGCTGGCACCTCTTTGCCTCTGTGCTGGGAAAGATAGAGGTGAGACTACAGCAGTTCACCCCAGGTTTAAAAACTTCCCTGCCACATGCTCTGTGCCCTTTTCTGGCAACCTCATCAGGGCAGCTGAGAAAAGCATGTGGCTAAAACAAACCCTTGCTCTTGTTGTCAGGTTGGAGATGTCGCAGTAAGGAAGGAATGCCAGCGGTAGGATTTTCTAGTACCATTTGTACTGGTCTCACACTGCTCTCGCTTACATCCCTCTGGGATTGCTACAGTCCTTTGGAGAGCAGGTGAGGCTGACTCAGCACTTTGGGAAACCTATTTCCACATGCTGTGATGCTCCCATAAACAGCAGTGCCAAGAGTTGTCTGTTTTTTGAGTCTCAGGGCAGGACAAGCAGGAGAAACTGTATTTCTCCTCTGCCCGTCACTGATAGTGAAGTCTTCTGACTTACCTAGCTTCTGTGGTCTCATGATTAGCCATGGTCTCTGCCTGTAGCTCCTGGGACTACCAGAGCTCTCCCATAGGAGATTCGCATGATCATGCAGGACTAGGTCCGGTACACTCAGCCTGGGATGGCAAAGGCACAGGGACCCAGGCTAAATATTAAAAAGGAACTTGAGAGAATTGCAGGACATTTTCTCTCTTGCCCTGTTTACTTACCCTCCCTGCTTTGCTAAGGAAGCTGTACAGACTGGAATGAGTTTCAGGCACTTTCTGCCCTCAATCCTCCCCACCGCTGTCACTGAGGCAGTGGGTATAAAACCAAGATTTCACTCAGGCAAAGCTGGGTTTTTCCCAGAGAAACATGTGATGATGGGATCATGGGAACTAAGGGAGACTGAGTTTCTTCCCCTCCCTTAGCAGGTCAGGCATGTGGGATTGCTCAGAGACAGGATTTCAGGCAGTAGAGAAGAAGCAGTGTGCTGGAGGTGATGCTCAGGACCGAATCCCATTCCCATTGCTCTCTTCCTCAACAGGCTGCAAACCCAGATATTGCCTATTTACAGTGTATAGTGCCCTTGTGTCTCCCTGAAGAGAAGCAAGCCTCTCTAACACTGAATATCTCCAGAATCAAGCTGCTTTCTTCCTCCTTTTCTATTTGGTGTTTGAATGCCAGTGACAGGTCTCGTGTGCTACCCATGCGCAGCCGGATGGTGCCTGATGCACATGAGAGAGGAGGGAAGGGGGACCAAAGGGTGTGTTTAACAGGCTTCTTGGTGCTAAACAAGATGGCAATCCCTTGGTGCTAAATCATATTTCAGGAGTATTGGGTGCTTTCTGGAAGGTGTAGTAGGCTGAGTTGTAACGTACTGTGGAATTAATGGTGCTTTATGTTACAAAATCAAACTCCAAGAACTTCTGTGTATATATACATATTTTTTTCAGTGGTATTAAACTTTTATTCCTGGTTGTTTTGCACTTACATCTGCTTTTCCCTCCCAACCTACTCCATCTAAGCTCTGGTTATCAGCTAATAGTGTGATGGAAAAGACACTGACCTGAAAGAGACAGGTACAAAGTCTAAGGCAGCTCTGAAACTGCCCTGGGCGATCCATGGCAATTTTCTGTCTGTTTCCTTTGTGGAGAACCATTACCTTAAAGATCTTTACTGCCTGAACACTTCTGATGACAACCCTCTCTTTGCTGGGAAAGCTTTAAGCAAACTCAAGGAAGGATTCTTTGGAAATTACAAAAAAACCCCAGGACAATAGAATGGATTGTAGGTTTAAGCTTCAAGTACTTAACTAATTATTTTGAGGAAGGCTGAGCTGATGCTGGAGTTCTCTTAAGGGGGATCAGACTCTTTATCTTGTGAAATTTTTAGCACGTCCTTCTATCAAGTAAGCATGTGTGTTTTCTGTTTTCCCTGCAGCATTTCTCCTTTCTCTGCAAAGAGGTGAAAGCCAGGAAGTACAGGTGTAAGAGGGACATTAACCTGTTGACTAGATATATGTGCTTGCTAACAGTGGGGTGAGTGGCAGTTCCAGAGTTAAGCTGGACGTGCATTTTTGGAAGACTTTTGTATGATGAAAAAGGCTTGAGGTTCAAGTCAGAGGTAGAAAGACAAGTGGTGATTGATTGCCTGTAAATTTGGGGAAAATGAGGAGATGGGGGTGGGGTGGGTGTGGAAACTTGGAGGCTTAAGTGGAAGATCTAGGAGGGATAGAGCCCTAAGGACAGGGACATGCCTTTTGGAGGGCTCAGTGCAGGTAAAAGAGGTAAGTAAGGTTTTGTTTAGAATCTTTGGGGTTTGAGCTGAGGGGACTCCTGCTGAAATGGAGGAATGGACAAGAAAATAAGAGGAGATGCCCATATAGGACCTTCTGTTTTGAGTTTAATTCATCTTCAAATAGCTTCTTCTGTGGTTTGACATATACCAGACGCTTCATTTGGCAAGGGGTGGAAAACATAATCACATGCATCCTTATAGGCCTCTTTGGTCCTGTGTCAGGCACAGAGCTAGGACTATGTATATCCTAGTAAATACAATGCTCTGTCAGGTCAGAGCCCAGCCTTCTTCGCATCTTTTATTTACTTCTGAGGAAACAGATAGAAATGTGTCCTCAGGAAGTGCAGGGGTTACACTTGTGCCTGTTCCTGGCCCCTTGAGGTAAGATGCTGGTAGATTGGAGGTGACTTTATCACAGTTACAAAAGGTGAGGAGTGAGGAGCGGAAATGTGTAGCCAGACCTTCTAGAAAAGTTTTCTGTGCTTCAATCCTTCAGCCTGCCCACTTGCAGAAGAAGGTGCCACCTGAAGAGTCTCTTCAGCCAAATTCCGTGGGGCTAAGGTGCATGATGACAGGTGGAGTCTGTAGTTGGTGCCACCCATCACAACATGGATGCCTGACTGGGGAGTTGCTGTAGGTGAGGCTCAGCTCAAGCCAGGTGGACCTTGCAATGCTGTTGAAGGAACGAGGGCTAGACTGGGTCAGACCAGCCCTGCTGCCCTGCCAGTGGGTGCAGCCATGCCCTGAAGGCCACAAGACTACCGTTCACCCCGGGGCTGGATCCTTTTCCATGCAATGGGGCTGCCCTGTGGTATGTGAGCCTGGGATTGGTGACAGCCAGCACCTCTCTCCGAGGCAAAACAAGAAGTGTTGCCCTCAGGTGGGCAGCTACAGCATTACCCCTGGGGCCATGCCTCTCTTCTCCCATGAAAGAAAGGTCCAAGCTCTGTGACCGTGTCTCAAGCTTGTTCAAGGTATGTGCCAAGGGGTTGGCCCTTTAAACTGGCTTCCTGTGGGTTTGTGGTCTTGCAGGTATGAAAGGAGAGCGGGGAGAGTGGGAGAGAGGAGGTAAAGAGCAGGATATGGTGCTGTCTCTGGGGAGAAAGTGCATGTCAGGGACAGCTCGGGAGAAGCTGAAGGCCCTCAAATAGCTCCTTGCTCTGTGCTAGCTGTGGGAAAGGGGAAGAGAGAAGCAGGGCAAGAACAGGAGTATGAAAGGATGTCTTTGACCCTGCTGGCGGCACTCAGATGGGCACAGGTGCATGTGCCTGCACCCAAAGCACCAGGGAAAGCAGGAGCGCAGCGTAGCAGGACCTGGCTCTGCATGTCCCCTGACCCTTTGTCACAGGTAGGGCAGCCATGGGACAGGTCTCTGGCAGCACCTTGAGCCCCACCACAGCTGCCAGCCATCGTGCAGGGTCTGCCCCACGTCAGGGATTTGTGCACCATTCAAGGGGCAGCTGCACCGTAGCATAGCAGGTTTCCCCTCTGCTCCAGCCTGCTGCCCCTTCTCCCCTCCCAAGCCACCCAGTCAACCTGCTTCGCTCACACCTTAGCCTTGTTTATCTCCTAGAATCCAGGGGAGGGAGAATGGGGGTGATGCAACGCCCCAGCCAGCATCGTCCCACACTGCAAGCGGAGCCCTCCCCTCCTTCCATCCAGCCCGCCGCAGCAGGATGCCAGCAATGGGTTGAACCTGCCCCAGGTCTCACTTTCTCTCACCTTCCCTTTCTCATTGCTGGCTGGGAGCAAAGGTTGGGCCCAAAGGACTGGATGTGGATCCTGCCTGTGGCTCCACTGATGATGGGGCACAGCTGCATTGCCGAGTGTGATCGTTCCACCGCCTCACGTGGCATGGTCCTCCGCTGACCACAGCGGGGAAACGGGCATTTGCCGAGCCATGCCGGGCTTCAGAGGCTGGCTCAGTGCGCGCTTTGCTGTGACACCCACACATGTATACACACGCACATACTGGCCCCGTATGGACATCTCTCACCTTCCTGCCAACGGAAACCATTGCCCTTTGCACGCCTGGCTCTCTCTGAAGATGCTATCAGGAGGTGGGTAGAGCAGGGCTGAGGCTCCAGGTCTCATCGGTACAAGCACAGCTCCCTCACCTCATGACATGCCTCCCCCTTCTCCCACAAGCCCTCTGTGACCTCTCTCCCTGCAGTTATACCATGGTGAGTGCCAGGGCAGGTTTAAATCAAAGGCTTCTGATAGTTTCTCAACCCACACACCATCCTGTCTCTGGAGTTTGTGTCACTTAACCCACAAATGATCGGAGAATTATTGCAAAATCTCACACCTTTCCTAGTCTCTGTTTGGAATGGCTAAAATGGGAGGGAGAAGGATGGGGAGTTCTTAGGTTGGTTAAGCTATGGGGGTTTCGCATCCACTTGGGAAGGCGAGGAATCCAGCCCTCAGTGAGTGGGAGGCAGGGAGCTGGGTTGTTTCTTGATTCACTTTAACCTTCTTGCATCCGTGCCTTCGAGAACTGAGGCTGACCTGCATCAACCTCAAAGCTGCTGAGGTGCCTCGACTGCCAGGGAGCCCAGGCAATGCAAACTACAGGGTGCTTCTGAGGCCGGAGATGTGTCCAAGCCTCACTGGTTGCTACCGAGGACAGTTGCAATGCTTCAAAGTAGCCAGGGGAAGAAAATGCCCAAGGAGAGGAAGGAGGACAGCAAGTCACCTGTCTAACTGCCACCTCACCTGCAGGCATCATTTTCACTGTTCTGGTCCCCTGCTCTGAAGTCCTGACTACCTTCCAGGTGCAATGTCCTAGAGCAAGGCTTGGGCAAACCATCCTCCGTGGGCTGCCTGAGGCTCACTGCATTCTCCTGTTTGCCCCACACATGCTTTTCCAGGCTCATGGCATTCTTCCATTCGCCCCTACAGACACTTTTTTTGCCCCCCTTGTGTCCTCAATTCTTCCCCTGAAGTAGTGGAATGGGGCAGATCACTAGAGAGGACTTCCTGGGCAGCTAAGCCCTGTCCTCTGCAGCCACAGGCAGCAATTCAGCAGATCTTTTGGGCCAAGGGCCTGCAGAATTACCATTCCATAAGCAGTTCAAAACACTTCCCAAGCCCTTCCTTTGCTCCAGTTCCTGCTTCTCTCCATGTGGTATGCTGGTGGCATTGTTTGACTCTTTAGAAGACTTATGCAGGCCTTTACAGTTGTACCATTCAGGCTTGGTCCTGCAAGGCTTTGAAATCTTTTTTTGAAATTCCATTTGTTCATGGTATGCCAGAGTCTGAAGCACTCCCCTGACCCTAGGACAGGCTTGCTTCTCCTCCCTCATCCCCAACCCTGCCAGCGGTGGAGGCAGAAGAGCTATGCCTTCATAGCAAAGACTAGTCCAGGCTGGACAGTGGTGCATTGGCTCAGCCCGTGACTCTCTCATCCTGCAGGGTGGCAACCTGAGCTCTGGGGAGATGGAGAAAGGATCAATGCATTGCCTTCTGTTTGCTGCAGGGCTTTTTTTTTTCCACTCCCCCACCTCTCCTCCTTTAAGCTCTTGTGCCAGCCCTCCTCACCGCTGCGAAGCAGAGAGCTCTGAGTGCAAAGTGCAGGGGAAGCGGTGGGAGGGTCAGGTGAGGACCGAGAAGGGCGAGAGGAAAAGGTCAGTGACGCAAGCCCAAAGCGATGGCTCTCAGCTGAGCTGCTCCGCTGTTTGTCCGCGCTGCGCTATTTCTACTCGGCAACAATTCACACATCTGGGGACCACAACTCCTTCCACCGCCCACGCTCTTCCTCCCCCCCTCAGGGGGGCTGAGGCAGGGGAGGGGGGAAGGAGGACGAAACACTGCACCAGGCTGCCAGCATCATTTCCAAGACCGAAGGGGGGGAAAACAAACTGCCCAGTCTTTCTCAACAGCCACCTTCCCTCTGGGCACTGAGCATCTCTGATGAAGGAACCTGCTGCCTGCAAAACGGGTGGGGAGAGGAGGAAGAAAGGGGGGGATCCTTTCTCTTGGGGTGCAGGGAAGGTCAGCAATGGGGAAATGTACTGACACCCTCATCCTTGAAACATAAAAGCAACGGTGCAAGTTTCCCCTTAGAATTAAGATCTCACCTGGGCGGACCATGGCTAAGGGAAGGGACCCTGGTGCCTGGGGACACATGTTGTCCTTGGCCCGTTTCCAGGGTAAGCATTTGAGTGGAGCCAAGTGCTTGATCCTGTCCGCGTTTCCCCGCTCGGCCGCAGCTCTGCGTGCGTGCCTGCCTGTGTGTTTGTGTGTGTGAATGTGTGCACAGGTGCAGGCAGAGGGCATGCCCCCCCAGACCTTCTCCCCAGCTGCAGGGCACGGCACCCTGCCTAAAGCAGCCCTCCTAGCCTTGTGCAGGCTGTGAGGGCTGCAATTGCTTTTTTGAGCTGCAGGGAGAGGGAGGATGAAATTATGAACTGCTTCAGTGCTCTGCCCTTTCCTGCTTCTTGCGCGGGAGGTACTGGAGGAACAGGGAATGGTGATATTCAAAAGGGCATTCCCTTCCTGTCCATGCATGCCACTCTCAGGAACAGAAGAGGAGGGGAGTGACACCCAGTTTTGTCTTTCTCTCAAGGAACCAAGTCCCATTTCCCCTCAGACTTCCACATCCCGTTTCCCAAATACAGGTGCAGTCAATGGGGCAGATGTGGTGAGATGTGGCTTGGGTTCTGTATTACAGCCACAAAACTGAAATGTATCGCATGTAAAGGGCTCTGTGTTGCATCTCTCTCAAGGAGGACCTTCAGGCTCCTCAGAGACCATAGTGGGGAAAATAGTAATTTCCTCACCGCTTGTTTTTTCTCAGAGTGGTACTCTTGCAGTATTCACCAGGATCTGGTTAGTAGTCTCCAGTAACAAGCAACCTTTCCTATTCCAGCCTCCCCATCCAGAAAAGGGAGTCTTTGATTGCATGCAACCATACACAAAAACCTCGTCAAGCTGCGGAGCTGCTCTGCTACAGGCAGTTCACCTCAGAGGAGGGCTCCCTAGGAGAAGTCCTCAGAAGAGCAAGCCCAGAACTGAAACCCTGACAGAAGTGGGCTCTCAAGAGGGACGAGGAGCCCTTTGGGCTGACCTGGTTTACAAGGTGGTACATCACTTGGGGGAATAAAGTGCCCTCAAGTCCTTGGGTCAGGTTGTAGACCTGGACTTCACCCTTGCCTTCCATTCCTTCCATCCAGGCACACTGGTTGTGGCCATTGCTTTTCTCATCACATCTTCTGCCTCCCAAGGTGAGGAAGAAAGAGTAAAGTGCCCATGAGTAGTGATGGTAGAGGGGCAAATAGGGGGGAGCTGAACCTGAGAAACCAGCGAGCAGGGGGGGAAAAATGGCTCTCCTGACTGAGCCCAGGGGAGAGACAGGAGTGCATTTCCTGAGCACCGAGCTGTGGAGAGACAGGCAGCTGGCCCCAAACAAGTAATTTCTGTTCAGGCATTTTAATGACATGAAAAGTAGTAATTGCCATAGTCAAATCAGTAATTCCCGGAAGGGCTTAAGGGAGAGCAGGGGGTTGGCCTTTGGGTAAGCATGGCATCATCAAGCATATTTTAAAACAAAATCAACAATCTAATTAACTCCCTTTCTAGAAACTGCTTAGGCACAGAGATGAAGAAAAAGGAAAAGAAGCAAGGAGAGCTCTGAGCAGAGTGGGGGTGGTTGTTGTAATGACTTTTTCCTCTAGAGAAAGAAGGGAAATGTGATTAAGTTGGGAGCAGGCTTCGCTAGTCAAACCACCTGAGGGTTTATTCCCAAGAATCTCCTTGCAGTATCATGTCTTGCTTTCAAGCAATTTTGAACGTACAATAAATCTGAGAATTCTTCTCAATTTATTAGGTCTGGAAGCCATCATTGCTTCATATTAAGCTTGTCAAGCATTTGCACACAAGCCCCTCTAACTTTAAATAGAGAGAGATTTAACACATTGGCAAGCTGGAAAACAGAGAGGGGCTTTATCTTTCCAAGACTGCCCAGGTAACAAGGTAATAATCTCCCTGAGGATGAGAGACTGGTGCTGAATAGCAAATTTGCCAGTGTTCAGCTCATTATCTTGCTCGGGCACAGATTTGATATAAGGCTGGTCTCTGAATCCCGTGCTGCCCTCCTGCAGGTCATATAACTTGCACAGGCAACCCCCGTTTCCATACGGGTCTGTGGGCAAGTTCAGTGGGCACTCTGGCCGTGCACCTTCAGCATTCAGTGCCAGGGGAACCCTCAGGGACTTGCACATGTTTTGCCATGTTTTAATACTAGAAGTCAATAAGACAGACCTGGGCAGTAGACACCTGTGTGTGATGCAGGATCTGGTGCCTGGCCTGCGAATCTCATTTCTTGAAGAAGATGGGAAGATGTCCTTCATGCCCCTTTCCCTGCTGTGGAAATTGAGATGCAGAGAGGATGTGAGAGCTGTAAAAGTATGTTGGTAGTCCCACGGGTACGCCACCTTCCTTCCAGTTCACAATGGTGAGTTTTCCACCGCAGATGTGCCAGGCTAAGGTCATCTGCATACACATGATTCATCTGACAAAGATTGCTTGCCACACTGCTGTGGCTCAAACACCGGCTGCGCCTCACATACTACGTCCACAGGCTCAGACCAGGGCACGAGTACTGACCTACTAACCTCATGTTGCTGAGCCCAACGGTACTGAAGGACACAGGGTGCCAGGCCCAGGGTGAGAGCCCAGGTCTTCAGTGAGTGTCTCTAAGGAGGGACTTATTGAAGTCCCTCTCTGGGCAAGCCCTTGTGGCACCACAAGCACCCATTAGGGAGGCAGGCATGCACACCTAGGAGCTCTCTTAAGCCTTGAGTCTATTGCATGGGCTCCAGCTCTTCAGACCAAAGTCCTGACACTGTCTAGTTCTGCCCAAACATAACAAGGAGCTGGGGCTCAGGTCCTGAGTGAGGGCATCTCGTGACCGTCCCGTGCTAGTGCTCGTGCTCTTGAGTTTTTGCTCATAGCTGTTTATTCACAGCCAGGCAGGCTAAGAGTGAAACTGCTCAAAAGTAGCATGCTTCCCCTCCCACCCTTGTTTCCCCACTTCTCTGGGCCTGTGACCATCACCATCAGGGAGTGAAAGTGAACACCTCCTCCATCCTCTCCCACCTGTGGCCCCAGACTTGACACGAGTGAGAGTGTCTGCAAATGCCTCGGCTTCTTACCACTTTTACCCATGTTATTCCACAACCTGCAAGGCTAGGGAATCCCTACCTTTGCACGTTTTGTGTATATTTGTATATAACATGTATATTTGAAGTCTTCTGCTTTTATCGGGCAGATCTATCAACACACTTTCTGTGGGACAGAATTTGGAAGGGAAGAAATGCAGGAATATCATCTGCTGTGTAGGTGGGCTTAACATTTGCTGGCTGGCATGGTTCCTCCATTGTGGTACCTGATCCCAGAACTTAAACACTATTGCTTAAATGCCTTTCCACTTAAACACAGTGATGGAGATTAACCTGAGGGCAGTGTTTAGCCTATAGCAGCAACACCCCTAGCGATGATGGAGCAGGAGGTAAAAAAACCTCTTTAATGTTGGTCCAAAGTTGCCATTTTGATACAAAACAAGGCGTCTTTTAGACTGGTAATGTGAAAAAAAAGAGCTCACTGATAAACTAAACAGTGGTTCCCCATGGGGCCATTTTTACAGACTTTTTTCGGAACAGAACCACAATTTAAGGGAAAAATAACGGCAGATGTAGAACAACGTCGTAATTTTGAGAAGCGCACGTATACGGATGGCAGGAAATTCAATGTAAAGGTTATAGCTAAAACAACATTATTTGGAAAGTACCAAAAATAACCTACAGAGCGTCTAGAAATCTTCACAGTGTATCCTGTCAGGAAGCCAACTTGGGTGGCCATCAAGGCATCTCTGCCCTCATCCTCTCATCTCCCGCTGACTTTACACCCTTCCCACTGCCTGACTCCAGAGTCCCATGAGGACAGGACACTGAGATGAATCTACTGAGCTCACCCCTGGTGGGCTGGGTGCTTTGTAAACCGCAGGCAAGGCATACCAGTTAGACTGGGACTCCAGTCCCAGCTGAGACCAGCAAAGGGAAGGGATGTGCCTAGCATAACAACAGCTAGTCAGTTGATGAATTGCGGGATAATTCGACACAACGCAATACTTTTACCTTTCGCACATCTTCACTCTTCCTGTTCTCCTGTTCACCTCTGCATTCTGCAGAGACTCTCAGTGGATGCGCAGCTGAAAATGAGAAGTTTCAGGAGCACTGCTCTTCTCTAATGAAAGCAGAGTGGGGGGAAAAAATACGAGTCCGCACATAAACACCTGCCCCAGCCTTGAGGATTTTTAAAACTTACACTGCCCCTGAAACACCGATCCGGCCCAAACAACACCTCTAACCAAATGTCCAACACCAGACTTTTACCTGCTGCTTTAACACTGAACAACAACGTTGACTGGTGATTTCACCCATCTCAGTCGCCATTGTGGGGACAGGAAGGTAATCACAAGAACACCTCACATGTGTCGCTGACAATGCGGTTTTGTTTGGCTTCTCATGTTACAAATGGCACCATTCCTTACAATGTCGGTGTAAAGAAGATAAAAAGTGCCAAATTCTCAGCAGCACAACATCCTGGGCAACCAGGTCTGAAAACTGTGCTGAAAGCAAGTGTATTTATCTGTGTCAGATGGAGTCTGGACATAATCATGGTATCGTGCCTGTGTGGGAAACACTTTCTTACTTATGCCGCACAGTTGTTGTTTTAGTACATTTTAAACTGTGTTTCCAATGGAAATTAAACATGCTGAGACAGTCTGTGTCTCCACGCATCGGTGTTCAGCTGTCTGGTAGCTGATCCATCATACCGTTCCCCCTCCCTCCACAATTTTGGAAAAGCCAATTAATTCCAGTCACACTTGGCCTAGAGTTACATCCCTTACTACTGTTAAGTGAAGGTGGCTGGATAGAGAACAGCTGGCTCTCCATTAGGACCCTCATTGGGAAAGTCTTCAATGTGACATCAGTCCTTATTAGATAGCAAAAAATCTGCATGAGTATCTATTGTAGAAGCCCAGATCTAGAAAGAAACAGTTTCCGGTGAATTGGCTGATCAGATAAATCCTTGTTTTCAATGCAGCAGCGTCTCATCTTCTCTAGGGACTAACTACATGTGAAGTTAGGTACCACAGTGCCCAACCAACCTCATCTGATACTTACACATTGAAGAAAACAAAAAAAAAAGAAAATAAAAAAAGGGAATCTGTGGGTTGGGTTGGGGGTTTTTTTTCCCCTTGATAAGAAACAATAAAAAATGGGTGCTTTGTGCTCTTACTTTCCTGAAGTGATCTCTAGTCTGAAGGAAGGAGCAGATTTCTCAGCCTAAAGGACCAGCAGGAAAAATGATGGTTAACATGAATAGTCTATTGCAGCTGCAGAACCGGTGAAACCAAGAAGTTACTCGCAGAACACTTCATTGCTTCAGCCAAGGACTTCTGCGTCAGAGTAAGCTGCATTCATTTTAAGAGTGCCTGGGAAAGGTAGGCTGTGCCCTGATGGTACATGCCATTACAGTTCTACCCTGGTTGGAGCCTCCAAGGTGCCACTACTACAGTCAGTGATTACCAGAGCAGGAGAGCATGCAGCCTGTCCTCTCCCTTGCTCCTCTTCAGCAGAGGCTAGCTGGTCAGATTCCCCAGTTGCCCTCGCAAAGGCTGGCCATAACAAGAGTCTTCAGGTAACCAGCAAGCACATCCAAACGACGCCTCTCAGACTCCTGGTCTGTGTCACGCATGGCGAGGAAAGAGGCGCTGCACCCCAGACCCCTGGCTAAGCGAGTGCTTGATGTTGGATTAACTGCAATGCTTTTCCAGAAATGGCCACGAAGATCCACTCTTGCAAAATCCTCCAAAATGGCTCTGCCCATGTCTTCAAATCACTGTTTCTTTTTGAGGTCTACTATCTTCTGAGATCCAGTGGCTGGGCTGGGCTGCCTGTGACTAAAAACTCCTCCTCCTCCCACACCCTTTTTCCACTACCTGAAACCAAGATCCCTTTGTTGTTAAAGGAGGCCCCATCCTCCAGGTTTAGAGAGCCCTCAAAAAGGAACTGCCTGGAGACTTAAGATTAGGATCTGGCAACTTTTGGTCAGCAAAACCTGCTGCTGGACCTGAACTTGGGCCTTGAGCTGCTCCTAGGAGAGAAAGGTGAGGGGCACAGAGTGTGGTGACCACTGTGTGTTTAAAAGGAGATTCTCAATCGTCTGGCCACACACCAGCAGTCGTCTTCGTGCAGTCCAGACCAGACAGGAAACGTGATATGTTGCACTTCAGAGAATTATATTTGTGTATGGAAAAAGAGAGGTGTGTGGGGACATGTATGCATGTGCACGTCTTACCTATGAACCGGGCAACCACCAGGCTGTGGATTTGCATTTGTGTGCCTGTCTCAGCTTGGGATGTGAAGGCAAAGTGTGCTGGGGAAGATATCTGCCTGTGGCAAAAGGATATTCTAAAAGTAAATCTGCCCTGCAGGGCCTGTGAGGGGTTATCAGTCTGTGAAGGTGGGGGCACGTGAAGCTTTGGAAGAAGGTGGACATATTTTTTGCATCCCTCTCTGACCCTTTGCATGGACAAGCCATGCCAAGCAGGCACTGCAGCTGCTGCAAAGTGGTGTTGCCTGTCTGCACTAGCTGCAAGGCTCAGGTCAGAGCGAGTGATTCTTCCTTCTGTGGAGAGAGTAGGGTGCTTGGCTGGGTAGGGAGGCGGTGGGATGGATGTTCCTGTGGTGTCATACCATCTGCAAGCCTGAGGGTTGTGCTTCAGGCTTGCTCACACTCAGCACTGCCCTCGTTCCACTCCTGCTCTGACCCAGGATGGATTCTCTGAAACTGGGGCACTGATGCGGAGGGTGGTTTCGTTCTGGTGTTGCTTAGGTCAATGACTCGAATTATTTTTCACAAAGTGGTCCCCAGTATTTCTACTGCAGATTCACTCCTATCCCCGGTTTCAAATTGATCTGTGCACGTGTGCAGACCTCGAGAGTGACATGAGTGATCTGTTTGGGTGTCTGAAAGAGGAAGCTATGGGTCTCTTGCTGGTGTCCCAAGAAGACAGGTCCTTCTCTCTCTCTCTTTTGCTTCCCAGCAATAGTTACAAACTGGTCCCAGTATATCTGAGCACTGCAAGCTAACACCTGATCCCTCCACCCTTGTTTCTGCACCTATTGCTTTACCAGCAGGAAGTAGGACGTGGTTTGGGGCTTTTTATTCTCGGCCTCGCTAGCCTTTTCGATACTTCAGGGCCTCGTCTCAGTCTGACAAGGCAAGCAAGCGGCAGCTTCCTGTGCAAAGGTGAGAGGGAGAAGACGGAGACAGACGGTGCCCGTACGAGAGGAACGGCTCCATGGCAGAAGTGCCGGGCTGCAGGCACCCCTCCTCTCATGCCAGCAGCGCTGGCTGACACCTGGACATGGACTAAGCTGGGATATCCACCTCCATCTCTCTCCCTTTCCCTTCTCCCTGTTCCCCTCACTGTTTGATGTCCGGCACCTGTTTCCGTCCAGCACCTCCTCCCATCCAACCCCACGACCTGATCCCCAGGGACTCTTTTCATCTGGACCGCTCGGTGCCTGGAGCTGGAAGGTAAAGGGCGTGATGCCAGCTCTCTCCCACACGGGGGTGGCTGATCTGAAAAGCGTCTTGGAAGGAGTTTCAGTCTGACAAACTGAATCTCGCCGTTGGGGAGGGCTGAGCAGGCATTTATCTCTCTGTCTATCCACAGTCCTCTCAAATCATACCCCGCATCTCACAACCACGCTGCCTCCTTTCTTTGTCTTTGTTTCTCTCCTCTTTGACTGTTAATGCATTGTCGTCATGTTTTTCTTCCTCTGAACCTAATCTTTTATCAGAACGGGAATCGGTGTTATGCCTCATGCCAGCCCTTTACAAACCCTCTCTTCCCGCTCCCCTGGCAGTCCCAGCAGGCTCCAGCGGGACTCTGTCTTGTTTTGCTGAGCTCTGCCTGGGCTCCAGGCTTGCTGAGAGGTGAGGGGGTCCCTTCTTCTGTGGGCAGAGGCAGATCTCGAGGTACAGATGTCCAGGTGGATGGGGAGGGGGGGAGGCTCGGATGAGAAGCCCGTAAGCCCAGTCTGTCTCATATGGAGCGTGGCTGTACGGGCTTGGTAAGACAAGGAGTCTCCCTGGGTGCCAAGGGTGGATGAGGGGTGCTGCAGAGTTTCCTCATTACAAAGCTCAAATTTTCTGCTACACCTAAAAGCGTGACTCCTTCCAAGGCAGTGCAGGGTCTACTTGGAGAGGATGGTGCATGATTTGTGCATGACTATATAATATTTTTTTGATACGGCAAAGCTTTGACTCTCCAGAACCTGGTAAACTCCTTTTTCTCCCTGATTTCCACTCCTGTCCCAAACAAGCCTTTCAAAATCTACCTTCTAAGCCATGAGCTCTGCAACTAACTTTAGTCTGTTGCAGTCAGAGACCCCTCTTACTCAGCAAGCACCTAGTTATTTCAGCCCTAGGGCTAACCAAAAAAAGCAGCTCTTCAAAGCACAAGCTGCGCGCAGCCAAGGCAGCACTCTCTACCTGAGTCAGCAGGCAGCCCGAAACAACACACGTGGACTGCTGTGCTCTCACACACACATTTCCAGAAGGCATTACTCCTGCAAACAGCCTGTCGGTGTTGCACTGTGAATGGTTTCAGTGCTGAGCAAAGCACCCAAGGCAGGAAAACGATGAGGTGCTGAGGGAAAAGCACAGACGCTGGAGTGGAAAGGGTCTGAGTTTCTGAGCCTGGAAGATTGGCACGGACTGGCTTTGAGCATGCCTCCTGTGAGATGACATCTTCCTAATTTGCATTGCTGAGCTATGTTGGGGGGGCGTCTTGTCTCTTTCAGTGTGTCACCAGTACAGATGAAGCCCTCTTTGCTGCTTCTCTGTCACCTTTGGCTGTTCAGCCTCGTGCGTCCCTTGTGGGCATCAGACTCAGCACAAGGTAAGAAGTGATTCCCTTCACCCGTGCCAGCGGGGTGAGCAGGGAGGGGGGTCAGCTGGAGGAGTGTGTGTGTCACAGTGCGTTGCTGTGCAATGCTCCTGTTGTATCATACAGCCAGAGGAGGCTGCAATAGTTACAGGTCTCTTATGAGCACATCAACCTCCACGGGCATAGAGAAGTGGGTGACTCTGCCTTTCTGACTTGGAGACAGTTATCCAGCAGAAGAGTCAGTCTATAGTTTGGGATGGGGCAGAATTGTCCAGGGCAATGGTTACTGCCAGACATCATTGCTAATTCAGGCATGTTGCTGTCTGTCTCTTCTCTGCTGGCAGGTGCCTCCAGCCTAACTTGTTGGTATGACTCGCGGGCGGCTCTCTTCTGCGACTGGAACCCAGGCAGAGACCTGGTTGAAGCACCATGCCAGCTGGAGATTTTATCGAAGTCAGGTTTTTGTGACAGGTGGGTAACTGGAGAGGCTGAGGAAAGCCAATGCTTTGAATGAAGTGTCCTAGAAAGTTCAACACAACAAAAATGTAGGCTCCCCCTCCCCAGGCCAGGTGTAGTGGAGTCACAGAGCCGAGGGACTCTGCCTTAAACTCTGTCTCTAACCCCATGTGGGCTGAGGTGCTGGCCACTGCGCAGTGTTTTGTCATCTGATGGTCACAAACTGTCCAGCACAGCCCATCTTCCAGCTCCATAGATCTGTCTGTGCTTAATTTTCAAAAAAATCCCTCTTCCTTGGTAGCCACTCTCTGGACTGAAAGGCATTTTCAGTGGAAAAGGAAGGATGTGTAGAGATAGGAGCAGAGGAAGGTGGAATTAAAATTATACAGGGGCCATTTGCCCCTTGCCAGGATGAGCTGGGATATTGCGCCCTGAGTAACAATAAACAAAGGTAAATATTGTTCCCTTTATCTCCCTTGGCCCTTTCATCTATCTCAGTTCATGATGTTTTCCTCTCCCACGCGTCTCCCAGCGGAGAGGTAGGTGCGTGGCCAGCACCGCAGTGGGGGCTGGCTGTGTCTTTGTGCTCTCCAAGTATGACATCTCCAGCCAAGAGACTTACCAGCCTGCCCCAGGGCTTCCCTGGCTGCCTGTCATAAGAAGAGGCTCTGTGTCATTCTGGCAGTGGGTGGGTTGCTCGTGACTGTCATAGAGGCACCTCCAATGGGGTGAGATGGGCAAATGTATTCTGGGGCCTGTTGCACGGAGCTAGGAAGGCAAAATATTTATGTTATTCTATGGGTGTGAACCACTGAGGCTGGGGCTGGACTTTGGGCTGGATTTGGAACTGTGCCGTTGCTTGACCAGGGCTCTAGGACATCACCTAAGACATCACCTCTCCCTGCCATCAGCAAGTCTGAGGCTTGATCTGACCTTGCAGCTGAAGCAGGCAGCTCAGGCTGATACCCCCTCAGCTGCAACCTCAGCGATGTTCTCCCACCCTGTCACCTCTGTACCATAGCTCAGCTTAGGCTGTCCAGCCACGCTTGTCAGACCAGAAGAGAGGTCATGGTGTAGCGCTGCCAAGTGTGACATACGGTCCTGGCTGACTGGGATGTGGCCTGATTCAGAAGATACGTCTCACTCAGTACCTGAGATCCTACAGGACTGTCAGTAGGTTGAAGGAGACCTGTAAACCCTACAGGGGCTCAAACAGGCACCTGTCTTCCAGGGCTATGTTGGCACATTTGTGGGTAGCAGGTGTGTTTGGGATCTGCACACCCTCTGACATCAACAGGAATCAGAGAAGGTGGCAAGAGGTTTTTGTGAAGACTTGGAAACTGGAAACCTAATGTTATCTTCGGTTTGAAATAACTGGGATGCATTGACTCTCCATGTGCCAGCACATAAAATTTGTCTGAGTGATGCAGTGGGGAGGGAAGGTGGGACTACATCCTTGCTGTAACCTGTTTAGCAAATCTGGTAGGATGCAAAATGCTTTGAAAGGCCTTTAATGCCACGTAAAGTTTGACTAACTACAAAACAACCTCCCCAGCTCACTGGACTTCTCCTGCTTAAAACCCAGGTCATCTTCCTCATCTGAAAAATCCAAGAAGCACTGTGAATTACCCAAGGCAGAACACAGGACGGGACTGAGGAGATGCGTCAAGACCTTCAGCAAAAACAGTAATGTGAGTAATTAATCTGGGATGTCCCAGCTAATGACAAGGTAGAAAGGATTTGTATGTGGATTTTGTGTGTAAAACAGTGAGATGCCCAGGAACAGTATGAAAAGCCCAAACGTAATCCCTGACAAGTTCTGGAGTTGGGCTTGATGTTGTGTGTTGTTGATAAGCATCGCCCCTGTGGGTTCCCTGCAGGAGGTATTGGCTTCATTGAGAGCTGGGCCATGCTGTCCTGACATGTGCAGAAGAGGTGCAGGACAGACAGATCACATGCAGCGTCCTATGTCTCAGTTACCTGGGTTTGGCCCTAATCCCTTCCTTTGAGGAAGGACGAACATCATCACCAACTCTAAGGTCACCTCTTGACCTCATTTTCCTTGAAGAGGTCAGTACCATTTTCCAGATCATTAACTACTGCAAAGTCGGGTTAGATGTGTCAAATGCAAGATGCAACAACAACACATCACTGAAGCTAATGGTGATGCAAATCCTCTAGCTATTATTCTTTATTTAAATCAGTCTTTTTTTAGACTCATTATGTACTTCCTTCAGTCATATCCAGAGTTACTGCAGTTCTTGTGTTTTCAGAAAAAAAACCATCCAAATAAGAGCTAATTCTCCTTATTGATGAAGTCACAACCAGTTCTAATGACAGACAAGCTTTCTTACATTTGCGCATCATGTACAAAGACAAATTGCAGGGTTGGTAAACAGCTCCAAAATCTTGTCTTTCTAAATCAAGCTAATTTCCCTACTGTTTATTTAATACTGTATGCTGTATATGGCCCTTTAATATCATTGCATTTCAAGAGTAGTATTTAATACTAATGTCGTCTCAGTCTTACCAATGAATACAAAATGTTTCAGTAAAAATATTTTTTCTCAGTAAATGTCACTCATAGAAGGAAACTTTTTTCCTGTTTAGCCTGCACACACAGCAATCCTAGCAAACTACCATATCACAATATTTTGTGCCCTCCTTGCCAATGAATAAAAACAATCTAACCACATTAAGTATAAATCTTTGGTTCCTCACTCACTATTGAGGCTTATGCTTTTCATCAACAAATACCGACCATATTTACTCTAAAGTATTCCTAAACCTCGTATACAGAAGCAATGCTTAGAAATACGAATGCTTATTGATGTGAGGCTTTAGTGTCACTAGTGGTAAATTTTCTTTGCAGACTCAGTGCTTCACTGCTGCAGACCGTCTTAACATGTCTGTCCATTGCCAGACTGGAGAGAATAGGTCTATACCTGCGCAAATAGAAAATTTCCGTCCACTTGAAAATAGTGAGTACTTATGTGTCTTGCAGTCTCTGAAGCTTTCCCACAAAACGGTAACTAATTTCTCTTCCCCATACACCCCTGTGCAACACCCATGACTGGTTTTAGCCTTGTGCCTTTTCCTTGTCCCCTGCTACGGCCAGCCCAAATGAACCACATTGACTCCTGCCACTTGCACCTCTAACATGCAGGGTCATCCCAGCCACTTCCTATCCTGTCCTGTGTCTGGGACGCTGTTAAATGGGAGCGCTTTGCACTAGGAGCTCTGGCTTCAAACAGGCAATGACAGCTCCGCTGACCTCCTGAAAAATGCACGCTGCAAGAAATGCATGCTGCTTTTCCCCTGCCCCCACTACCAGTTAGGTGCTTCCACCCTCCTTTAAGCCAGCTTTGGCATGTGTCAGTCTTTGCTGGAAGGGATCAACTCACTAATCCATCAGAAAAGCATCTGTTTGGGTCAATTTTTTTGCCGGATGTATGAGTTTACCTGGCTCAAGGAGACATCCAAAAGAGCCGCTGCAAGGTGAGACAGAAAAAGACATGACTGGAGTCAGGGATTGGGAAGGATCAGCCTAGACAATCTGTGTAACTCCATCTCCTGTGGCGGTAGCTCTTTGAAAGAGCAGCTGGGAACTGGCTGTCTCCTCAGCCATACTCCATTCCTGCCTTGTGGATCACCCCTACCAGATAGGATGCACGGCTGTGTGGGATTGATTGCCCCGACTGCAGGGGCCACTCTCACAGGCTCACAAAAGGACCTGCCTTTGATGTAGCCCAGAGACAACAGGCCTTTTGCCTTCAGTGACAGTGGAGAAGAAGGAAGAATGGGAGCGGGAACTCAGTAACCATCTCACGTGGCCGTGGCTGGCTGGAGCCTGTGAGCCCAGCCACAACACCAACCCTGCTGCAGCGGGGTTTGCGGTGGAGCCCTGTTAGGGAGAGACAGTGCAGAGGTATCAGCCCTGCTCCTTCTCTCTTTCCAGTAAAGCTGAGGCCTCCGGGAAATCTTCAGCTCGTTAGCAAAACTGAAAACACCTACAACTTAACGTGGAGCCTGAATATTTCCTCCCATTATTTGGATGGGGAGCGGGAATATCAAGTGCGGTACCGAACCACGAGTCAGTCCTGGGAGGTGAGTACAGAGTGGGGTACTGGGACCCGTAACCATACAAATCCCAGTCTTCATGTCACCCAACTAGCTCCTGGGCCTCCTCTCATGATGAAACCAGTTTTGGTGAAGCTGGAGAGCAAATGACAATCCCCCACCCTTTTATCTGCGTCACCTGCTGCCAGTGTTTTGTGGTGGCATGGAGGCAGATGGGAATCCTATTTTACTTAGTGCTCTCACAAATAAATCCAGACAGCTCCAGGACAGGGAGCTGAAAAAAGCAAAATGAAGAACTTTCCTCCAGGGTGAACAAGCAGTACACGAGGCATGGGGATCTGAGACAGGTCCTCTCTGAGGGCCTTGGAAGAGATGGTTATGTGAGGCTGTAAGTCATGGCAAGGTGCTGAATGGTGGTCTAAACTTGTCCTTCTCCCAGGAGGCAAAGAACTTCACCATTATGCAGGACCAGATGTGGGTTGTGTTTGAGAGCCTCTCCCCCGGCTTGAAATACGAGGCAGCTGTCCGTGCAAGACCAAGTGCCTCAAGTACCTGCAAAGGCGTGTGGAGCAACTGGAGCGAGACAATACTGTGGAGGACACATGCCGACGGTAAGGATCAGAGTCAGGCAGTCTGACTTGGAGGGTAAAGAAGGCACTTCGGGAAAACAAGGTAGAAGGGCCAAAGCAGCCTGGGAAGTGGGAGGAAGGTGGGTTTGTGACAAGGATTGTATTAATCGAAAGATTGGAAATGATCTGTCCCTCCTAATCTGTTATGTCAGGCTGGCTCAACAGAGCTTAGGGGCAAAGGCCCCCTGACCCCAGCAGAGCCCCTTTAACTACCAGAGGCCAGGCAAAATCCACAAGATGTAAATCAGGGATTGCTTCCTCAGAGCAGTAAGGCCAGATGTCTGACCTCCAGAAGCAGTGGCCAGGAGTGTGACCTGGGGCACAGAAGCAGTGGCTCCTGTGACCTAGGGACATATATCCAGCTTTCTAAAATGTCTCAGTTCATTGAAGCCATTGATCAGTGAAATGCAGTGAAACAGAGCACTCGGCTCTCGAACCAAAGGAGACCTGAGCCTAGGAAGCAAAGTCTGATGGGGAGTGAAAGAGACTTACATGCATGTAAGTCCCTTCCAAAAAGGTCTGCTGAGACTTGCATCAGTCATTACCATGAGCCACAGCATGGAGGACACCTCCAGCCTTGAAAGATAGTGCCCTGAGCAAGTCTCTTCGGTGAGTCATTGGCTGCGTTCTCTGTCATTTTTTTTCCACAAAATACGCAGATAGAGGTTATTCCTTCTCATGTCGCGCCCACTCTGCCCCTGTTCAGTCCCTCCCTGTTGTGCCTGGTGCTGGTATCAACGGAGGAGCTATGTTTAGAAAGGGCACTGTGTTGCTGTGGCGATCAAATTTTGACAGTGTGTGATGTCAATGAATAGGATACAGCCGCAACCAGTTGTCATAGCAACCAAGACCCAAAGATAACCAGGGTACCAGAGGCAGAGAAGACAAAGTGATCTTAGCAGCATCTCAAGGACAGGCAAAGAAAGAATGTCCTAAAAATGTCTCCTCCTTCCTTCATTTTGATCTGCTCCCTCACACCTACTCCAGATGAGCTCTGCAGGCCCAGGGTCCTAGGGATGGAGGGAGATAGGGGTGGCAGGCAGAGGAGACAGGCACCAGAACAGCAAGACCAAGCAAAAGTGCACTGGGGAGATGTGTGTGAAAGAGAGATTAAGAAAAGTTTGAGAGAATGCCAGACAAGCCTGAGGAGTGCTGGCAGTTCCGGCAATGTGGGAACTCAGTCTCTTTCTCCTAAGCCTACAATCCAAGTACCAAAATCATCATGTGATGGAAAGCTGTAATGTTCTTAAACTGGCTGGCTTCCTGGCTTCCTAAAACTTTCCTACATCTCTCCAAAGAAAGAAGCCAGCCCCTTGATCCCTAACTTTCTCCATCCTTAGTCCTCCTGCCTTCTCAAAGACCCCTGAACCCCATGACTCTGTCTCCCCCACCGGCTCATAATGCTGTTTAAAGTCTCCAATTACACTTATGCTCATTTTAGGACTCCGCTTTCCTTTGCAATGAGACAGACAGGTTGATGGACACTTCAACCAGTATGCTGTGCCACCTCATCTGTGGCAACCCCCAGCTGTGATACTGTTATGAACAGGGAGTTCAAGCTGCTTGGCACAAATTATTCATTAAACAATGCCACGTAGACTCTGAAGCCCTCAAAGGTATCCTACACAGCACAGCCTGAACTCATTTATCTGACTTGTATATTACAGTTTTATATCACTGCTCAGCTTGAACTGCTATGGAACGGCTAAAGCTCCTACCTCCAGAATCCTGGCTAAATTTTCACATCAACTCCCTCATTCTCTCTCACCTTGCAGAAACATCCCATCCAGTCCTGCCAGCACTTATAGTGAGCACTTGCATCTTCGTGGTCATCGGGACTGCCTTCCTTATTAACTTACGGACCCTGAAATGGTAAATGAGAATCAAGTTTTCCTCTCTCTTCCTCTCCTGTATCTTGTGTGTCTTCTCAAAACCAGGGTTATTTTTCACTTGGCATTACTCAGGATAGAGAATGACTTAAAAATACGATTTACAGCCCAACTTTTTGAGGCTGACATTTGGCTGGGGAGATATATGACCACCCAAGATGATGTGGTTTCACCATCCTTATCATATTGTGCCATGCTCATGTGACCTGGTGCCATGCCCTGGATGAATTCAAAACAGTCACCTCAGCACTTCTGCTGTTCATGGGTTAGAGTGGTGTTTCCTGGCAGTGATGCATCAAAATTGCCTCTTAAAAAGCAGGCCACTGGGTTGAGCACTCGCTCAGTAGGAAGGACCGAGCAAGTGTAGGTACCACAATCTTCTCAGTTGAACACTCCAGAAGAGCTCAAGCAGGACGCGGTGACATTTGGTCTGTAGTCAAAACCAGGAGTACAATTATTCCTCTCCTTGGTCTGTGCAGTCCTGAAGTGTCTCATCACATGCTGGTAAACATCTACGTATTTCTTTAAAGAGCTCTTTGTCAGCGCTTCGATGCAGGCACTGCTTTTATTCAGGACCGAAAGTGTCTCACAAGGTTACTCCATGCAATAATAGGGAGAGTGACCTGTCAGCGTGGCGAGGTTAGAAATGGCCTCAGGTTTTCTCATCTCAGGACAGGGACAGAGAAGCAGAATGCTGATGTTTGTGGCAGGGAGCAGGGAGAGATGTTCTCAGGGATGAGGCAGCAGAGGCTGGGATGGCTTCTCTGTAAGGAAAGAAAGAGATGCATATTGAAGGAAGGTGAATACCGAGAAAGTCACTGGTCACTATGTTTTACCTTGAGTCATAAACACAAGGGTGAGGAAGTGTTAGCTGTATGGCACAGAGAGATAAAAAGGGCTCTTTTCTCCATGGAGTATAATTAACCTGGGGAAATTGGATGGAGGATAATGCTGAGGTAAGATCCAAGGAAGGATTAGACATGCATGAATAAAAATAGCATCTGCAGTGATGCAAGGTAGTTCATATGCAAGAACTAGCAAATTCTGATGCTTCAGAGAGTACACTGATTGCCTCCAGAGGTCAGGAGGGTTCTTCCTCAGCATCCCACACCAAAGCTTCAGCAAAGAGCTGAAGGATCAAAGAAGCTGACAGGATCAGCCAACCTCTCTGAGGGACTGGGAAGCATGCTTCATGCTGCCTCAGGATGACAACACACTGGATCCAGTAGAGTAGAGGCAACTGGGCTGGCGCAAGGCATGCTTAGATGGCTTGCACAGGCAGTGTGCCCTAGCTATACCATGCAGTGTTCTGCAAACAGGACAGACAGGCAGTTATGGCACAGCTTTGCCAACGATGGTCCCATTCAGGCCATGTGGTCCTCTGAGTCATTGTGGTGGCAGGAAAGCAAAGAGGGGGTAACTCACAGCAGCTAGAATTCAGAAACAAGGGACACTTGCCCGGCTTGTCATCAGAACAGGGGACTAAAGGGGCAGGTAGAGAAGTTAAGGTGACCAGCCAAGGCAGGGAAGAAACCTGTGAACTGCTGGTTGTGCTTCCCTAGGGAAAAGGTTGAGGAGAGTGTATTGTCCAATGCCAGGTTTAACTGCCTCATCTCTATACCTCTCATCCCTCAGCTACTGCATTTCAGGCCACACAAGGGCAAGGAGAGACATCAGGCTTGCTCTCATTTTACTTCTCCCCCATGCCAGGGTAGTAGTACCCATGAACTGTCATGCTGTCTCCTACCCACGCCACAGTGCCAGACTGGTCAGGATCCCTGCTTCATTCCTCTTTCTCATTCTCTTTTCTCAAGGTTTAAGAAGATCCTGAAGATTCACATCCCAGACCCCGAGAAGTTCTTTCCCCCACTTGTTTCCGTTCATGGAGGTGACATTCAGGTATGGTACTGGGGATGGAGCCATGTGGTGATGAGGGAAAAATGAGGGGAAGGAAGGCCCAGCTACCCATGCCCGGGACGGACAGCCGGCTGTCAGACCTACATGTGCACACACGACTGTAGCACCAGCTGCTGGGTTCTCTGTTCGAGTTTTATTTTCTGACCTTCTAAAACCTGACACTCGGCTGAGGCATCGCTAATTACAGAACTGAGAAACAGCAAACCACACAAACCTCAGCACCCTGCTCCCCTAACAGGGAGCCTGAGAGAAAACAAAGGACCTGCGGGAGGGAACTTGGCCTCTCACATCCCCTTCCATCCCATTTCTGTCCTTCCCTGGCTGCCCTAGGCTGCCCAGCTCTTCCCCAGATTTCCTTCTGTGATCCCCTCCTCCTGGCTGTGAGCTTTTTTTCTGCTCCTAATGTGAATTGCCATCACACTGGATGGCACTTAGCTATTTTCTGTGTTCCTGTTGTCTCTTTCCCTTTTTTCTTCACCCCTACGTTCTCCCTTCCCCTAGTATTCCTTGAGTATGGGCAGCTAAAAGGGGACAATTACCATTCTGTGCAGTATTAAAAGGGAGTGTCAGATGCAAGACGTGGGAGGTGATCCCAAGGAACATCTCACTTCAGGAAGGATGGAAACAAACTGCAGAGGGTCCAGAGGACAGCACAGCTTTGGAAAAGCCTATATGCAAAAAACCTTAGAAAGCTTGAACTACAAGGGAAGACTGCAGAGGAGGGGGGCGGGAGTGTGCAGCACACACTGAAGACGCTTTCTCAGTGCAGAAAGAACTAGAAAAATTTGCTTTACTTGTCATAAAGGCAATGAAATTGGGTGTTAGCAAAACCAGGGGTTTTTTTTAAGGATAATGATGCACTGCAGAATGTCACTCATGGTGAGTGTGGAAATCTAGGCACAAGGGGCCTAGAAGAGCACTTTAGGCAAAAATGTGCATGGGGCCATGTAGATATCTCAGAAACTGGTTCAGCACCTAGGAACAGATTGCATGAGACACATCTCAGTACTGCTTTTCATGTTTCCACCTTCGTCTTATGGTCTTGTAATTTTTTTTTTCTTCCTTTCCCTTTAGTCCTGCATCTTTCATTCTCCCCTCCAGAAATCTCAAAACATAGGCTTGCAAGATCTGCTCTTGATTTCAAAGTGACAGAAAGATATACTCCCTCTGAAAATCTTGCAAATGAGGCATCATGAATGTGAATTTCCCTCCTCATCACCTCCAGCAACTCTTGCTTGGACAAAGAAAATGTCACTTGATTGCTGTGGGTGCTCAGGAGAAGAAACCTTTGGTTCCTCACTGAGTGCTATACTTTGGGCATAATAGTCTCTCCCTTGTGTTTCTTCCCCATCAGAAATGGCTCTCCTCCCCGTTCTCCACATCTTCCTACTGTGTGAACGGTACAACCCCAGAGATCTCCATGCTCGAGGTTATGCAGAAGAATGACCAGGAGTCCCAGTTTCTACTTTCCAAGGGAACCTTGACTCCTGATCCTCCCTTAGAAACCAGTGGGCACTCTGTATCCAGCTGCTTCACCAACCAAGGCTACTTCTTCTTCCACCTTCCCAACTCCTTTGAGATTGAGCCCTGTCAGGTCTACTTCACCTATGAGCCTTTCACCCAGGAGGGCAGTGGCAGTGGCAGTGGCAGTGGCAGTGGCAGTGAGGATGGCAAGTCTTACCATGCTCTCCCCTCCCCAGACTTCTGCACACTGGCAGAAGACATGCCTGTGTTGACCCAGAACTTCCTTCGCTGTATCAAGGCAACTCGCAGCTTCCAAAACAGCTCCTTCATGGAAGAGACAGAAGGGGAAGCCCAGCAGGGCATGGCTATCTCTGCGGCTCTCCAGTCAAGTGAAGGCACATCACTAACACCAGCTCTGAAACAGGATGAGAAGGTGATGGACAAAGCAGCTTTACAGCCTGCTGAGGCCCTGCGCCAGCTGAAGACTGACTTTCCTGACCCACCGGACCTGCATGACAGCAATACTACCCATGTAATGGAGGGAAGTGGGAAGGCAGGCCCTCTACTTGACACCGGTACACCAGCAGCACATGCTACATCTTCTTTCTCTCAGCCTCCACCTCTAAGGCAAAGCCAGGATGAGGATCCACGCAAAACAGCCTTCTCCAGCCAGGTCCCAAACACTGGTGCCTACCTTTCTCTGAGGGACCTCCAAGGCCAGTACAACCATTGCTCTGTCTAGGATCTGCCTGGAGGAAACCCACAGGTGGGAAGGGCCTTCTCTGCAGGAAAGGCTAGACGGATAGGTTTTCTATTCAGGACATGAACGTTACTTCAGCATCAAATCCATTGGGACTGTTCTTTAGTGAGGCTGGAGAGCACAGTTACTCTAAAGGTCTGCAAAAACAGAAAAGGGATAGGATGGACAAGGTGTAAATTCATCAATGGCTACATGGGTAGTGCTAAGTTCCCAAGAAAAAGTGTTAGTGAAACAGACCACTGGAAATGAGAGGACATTTTGCATGGAGAACTGGGCTAGCAGACAGTAAAGCAACACATGGAGAATAATAAGGACATACTAAAGCTGTTCAGTGGCTACAGAGCTAATGGAGACACAGAAGCTTAATTCTTAGGCATATAGGCCTACAAGGACTCACCTTCATAATTGAACCTGTCTCTCTGCTATTACTGGATCTAATGGCATAGAAACCCCTTCCCACACTGCTCAAGTGCCATCCTGAACCTCACTTGCTTGTTTTTAATTTGCCAGCTCCCAGTAGGAGGCTGTGCCAGCACTTCTGTGCTCTGTATCTTGGTGTAAAATAGCACTCAGCTTTGAGGGTGAGCAGGCATATGACTCATTCACCTTATCCGAGTCTAAAAACCTCTAATGGGAGGGCAAAATGCCAGAAGAAGTGGATATGAGATTTTGTACAAGGGACAGTGGCACTGCCGGTCAGTGCTAGGCTGACGATGGAGTGGGTGAAGACAACCTCCTCCTGACTGACCAAGGGTGTAACTTTTTTCTGTGATTAAAACTTCAGGGTTTAATTGGAGATTATACTCTGAGCCCCTCGATCCAGCTTTAGACTCGAGTCTCTAAGGCCAGCTCAGAGCCACTACTGTGTCAGCTGTCTAAGCAGTGCAGCGTAAAAAGAAATCCCCATTATTGGGTTAAAAATACTGGGGAAATCCCCTCCCCCCTCCTTCTTTACCCCAGGTCCGATGATGGCAGTAAAAAGAATGCACACAATTTCCCATTCTTGCTGCAATATTTTTCATGAAATCGAAAGCCTGTCTGCCCTGCTGGCAAAATACAGTTATTTGACTACGATAAGCTGATTGCAGAATAGTTCATCCCACATCCTGTGTATTAGTGGAAAACATCGCAACAGTGCTGCCCATTCCTTCCATTGCTCAAGGGAAACCATTGCCTAATTAGCAGCAAAGATGTGGTGAATGACCCCAGAAAACTAACCCACTAATCAGCACCTTTGCTGAAAAGAAAACCTCAATCCACTCACAAAGAATGAGGATAGCAAAGACTACTTTTTTTTTTTTCTTTTTCCTCTGCATTTGATGATCTGGGTTGAGAAAAAGCAGCACACAGCAGAAGAAAAGTGGCAAGGCAAAGGAAGACAAGCTGTTCTGGTTACATCCATCCCTGCATTCAACATCTGTACTCTCTATCCACTTTCTGCCATATTTCTGGACTATTCAGCAGTGGGGAAATACCAGCCCTGTGCTAAAAATCTTTCTTTTAAGAGTTTTTATATCAAAAAGGTCAAGGATATCAAACTTGATGGTACTTCTGTCACCCCTGTGAGTATCACCCTCAAGTAATTCTTCCCTACCTCTGTCTGTACAAGCGTCAAGCTTCCCCTTTGTCCTGGTCCCACATTCTTATCTGGCCTTGCATTGTGCAGCCTGAATGTCATTATGAGTCCCAGCTACAGGGTCACTCACTGGCTTGGATTTCACCTCAAAAGAGCTGCTTAAGGGAGTCCAGCCTGCCTGCAGCTGAGAGGCTGGGGGAGCTGTACCTTCACCACTTGCATCAAGACGTGAACTGCTCCCTTACCTCCAGGAGACAGCAGGTGAGGAAAGCCCCACAGCTTCCCAGATAAGGAAGCACAAGAGGTGCCCAGCTATCTGCTGCACTTTGAGAATCTTCACAGATGGACCTCAAAAAGAGACACTGAATCCCTTGCCCCTGATGGGCAACTTGCTGTCTTACATGGGCCAAGGTTCCTAGTTGTACTGATGGTTATTCTGTTCCGATGTAGGTCTTCATAAGCTTCCCAATTATTCTTGCTGCTAAGATGNCCCCAACCCCCTTGTGAAAGTGCTGACAGTTTTCGAGCTGTCAAGCTGTTAGCACTGCATTCACAGCCACACTGGGTGTGAATGTGTGACACGCTGCGGCAGGAAGTGCTCAACGTCAGATCTGGTGATAACCGGACCTTTCTTCCAGGAAGACAAGATCATGTGGTCTCCTATGTGAGTAACCCAGGTTGTGAATACCAAAGGCATAACACTCTCAGTGATATGGGGGCCTTTTCTGCTGGGCCAAGACCTCTGTGGAAACTTGGGGAGTGGTCCCTCTCAAGCTGATGTGAACACCCAGTGTGTGGTTCACAAAACCACAGAGAGATCCTACTACGGTGTCCACCAGTACCAGAGGGAAACCAAAGCTGAACGCCAGCCCTGTGCGGAAAACACTGAGCTAACAGCCGCAAACACGAGTCCTCTCTTTATCTTAAGCCTGGAGATAGCAAAGATAGCTGTCACATCTCTCATCTCCCTCTTTCCAAGATACCTTGTTCGTAAATAGACAACATCACTCTCAGCCTCCTCCCACATCCCTTCCTTTTTTTTACTGTGGAGAAGCAGAAAGTAAAGGGTACTTGCAGCAAAGGAATTCCTCTGAAGTCAAATCTGATCAAGGTTTTGGGTCTTTGGTCGATTCAAAAGCCTGTGGTGACAGATGTGGTATGCTTGCTTAGATAGATCAGATTGAGAGTCTATATTTCTTGTTCTGCTGAAAACACCAGAGAAGAAGGATGCTTCTTTCCAGGAAAGATGGATACAAAAAAGTACGGTCTCTGGCATCGGGAAATACCCTCAGCTGGGTTCTGATGCACTGCGGCCAGCCCTCATAGTGTAAGTTGGGAAAGCAATGTACGTATACATGTATGCCTAAAAATGCAGCTAGACCCCAGTTATCCAGGGAAAATTTGGCTGGAATTAACTTTTAAAAGTGAAATCTGGTCTCTTAAATCCTGAAAGCATTTCTTATTGCCATTGCATGCCTCAGTTTCCCAAATTTACAGCAGTGAGCTAGTCGGGATAACCAGACTGACACATACCCAGTCAAACACTGCAGCTTTTCATCCACATAAGAAGTTTATCCACTAGAATCCACCATGAGGCAACTTTGTGCAGTCGCAGACTAAACGTGAAACAGTTGCACAGCTGAAAGCAGCTATCCCTGCCCAAAATGAGCCCAAATAAGCCCTGGCCCAAATGAGCTGGGCCCTAGGTCACTGCCATTGGCTGGAACTGAGCCCCAGGTCAAGAGTCGTCCATGTCCCCATTGCCCCGCCCCATTTATTGACAGAATAACTCTATTTACTCTGCCCTAGCTGGAGCGTGGTTGCTTTTTGTGAAAAACAAAGGGGCATGTACAGAACCGCAGGGCTGTAAGCAGAAGGTGGTGCAGGCAAGGTAGGTGAGGAGGACCTGGGGCTAGAAGAAAAGCAGATGCTGCAGGGAGGAGCAAGCTGTGGTGCAACGGAGTCGGGGGAGCCCAGCATCAGGAGACTGGGCAGCAAGAAGCACAAGAAGACCAGAGGGAGTCTTGCGGGTGGGGACTGAGAGACGCTGTGCTTTGCTTTCATCTGCATGACCACTGTGGTAACCAGACCCGCTGTCTGCTGCCATCTTCCCTCCTTCAAGCGATCTACACCTGCCAGGCAGCGTCTGCTCCATCTCTGTGCTGGGGAACACACACCGTGCATTTTGCCTCTCCCTCCAATGGGACCAAGGAGGGTAACTAAGAACTACACCAGTTGCTCAGCAACTTCTTGTCCCCCAAGGAGGACAACGTAAGCTGTCTGCACAAGCCTCCTGGGTTGTTCTTCTCTGCACAGCTGGATGTGATCCTACCCTGACATTTTCCAGGCTCACCCTGCTCACCCTGCAGATATTCTCCCCCTGCAAGCCTCCGAAACCTCCATTTCAGAAAAGAAAAAAGCCACTGCACAGGGTGTGCCGACCCATGCGGCAGGACGGTGCAGCAGGACAAAGGCCAAGCTGAAGGGATATAGCATCAGGCTATTGATCGCTGGGGAGACCTTGAGCTTGGGTAAATAGATGTCCTCCTCTCTCCCCCGCTCCATGCGTGTGTGAGCTGGCTTGCGTAGGGGGGTATGGGCCAGGCCCCACAGGCGGCAGCAGGTTTCAAAGGTAGGTCTGCAGCTCCAGGGGAAACCCCGGTGCCTACCATCAAATCTTCTAACAATGAGGCTCTTCTACTGCTGCTTCCTGCCCTCCTCCCCCCGTCCCTCCGCCTGCGGTTCTTTGCTTGTGCCTGCTGTTTCTGAAGGGATGCTGTGATAGCAGAGAAGTGCCCTTGCTCTCCTGGACCACCCAGCCTGGTTTGCTGGGGAGGAGATCCTCCCCCGGGGTTGCAGAGAAAGGTGGCCCAAGAGAAGCAAGGGAGGACAGTCCGTGCTGGTCCTGTTTGTACAGCGTGCCTCTCTGGAAGAGTGCTTAGAGCACACAGATGTGAGGCTGATTGTCCAAGTGCTGATGTTCACCAAGCTGGGTTTGACGTTTCAGAGTGAGTGACCTGGTGCTTACCTTCTGCGAGCATGTTTCTGTGTTGCAAGGCAGCCTGGAGGGATCAGGGCTCAGTATCTGGGGCAAAGCAAGGAGACCGAGAAGACCACTCACCCCTACCATGTGAACACTCCAGGGTAACCACGCGGGCTAAAACGGGCATGAGGCCAACCATCCCTTCCCACATCTGCAACAAGCCCCTCCTGTGCATTCATGCCTGCAGAGTCACATGCGGTCCTGGGTGCAAAGACAACTCACAGACATGCAGACATGGCACAAGCGTTCCCCAAGTTCTCTGTGCCCTCCAGCATGGATGCATTCACATCCCTTTCCTCTCTAGCCACAGAAACACAGAAAGCCTTTAGGGGCAGCCGTGCAACCGGGTGATGGCAGAGGAAAGGAGAAAGAAGGCAGGTGAGATAGATATCAAAGATTAATGTGGCTCTCTGGGGCAATGGCTTTTCCTACCCTCAGAGCCTGGGGCTGACAGAAGGGGTGCTGGTCAGGACGAAGCAAAAGAAGCAGCCTGGGTTAGATTAGGGCCAAAGGAAACCAGACAGTGTCCCCTGGCACAAGCAGAGAGTGGTGGGGGGCTGAACATTGCTCAGGTGCTCTCTCCTCACTCGCTCAGTTAGTGAGTCAGTGCCAGCATGGACTTATCCCTGGGACACATGGTCCAGTGGGAATGGCAAGGTTTGCTTATCTTTAGGGACCAAGAGCAAAGCAGCACAGCAGGCAAAGTGCAACTTCGGGCTCCCAGGCTGCGCTATTGTGTGCAACTTCTGTGTGCATTTGAGGTCACGGATTTTCTTTTGCATTGATTTCTAGGTCAATAAAATACCAGTTCTAAAACCATTCCCAGCCTGGGAGAACAACATATTTGTCTCTGGAGAAATTCATTATTGTGCTCATTTGTGGGTTTGGCAGAAGCAAAACCCAGGGAATGCCTTTGAAAATTGAAGGATTATCCAGGAGGCATAGACAGGATAGTGCCCTGGAAGCTTGTCTCCCACTGAATTAGGAGTTTTACTCACGTTTGCACTGAGCAAGGTCTTTGATGGCTAGCACACAGATCTCTTGGGGCTATAGATCTTGGGAGAAGAGCACAGAATGGCAGAGCACCTCCAGAGACAGATGTAAAGGGATGCAGAAAACCCAGCTTGACCATGGTGTGCTGTGTCACTAGATGCCCCTGATGGAGGCCGAGGAACAGGAGGAAGACACCAACTCCCTCTCAAAGGATGAATCGGAGACTAACTCCCGTGACTGCCTCCGCTATGTGCCCCTTGGGATAACTTTTCTTTTGCTGGCTGGAGCTGCTGCAGCAACCTGGTATTTCCTAGGTAAAAATTCAACGTGTTTTGTCCCCACGCAGGAGGTGTATGGGATATAGTCAAAGCAATGCCCAGCCCAAAGCACATGAGTGCCTCTGGGTGATCTTTACAGACTCATACATAGGGGTAAACCCCTCTCTGCTACATATCAGCAAGGTAATCCAGTAGTGTGTTCTGTTGGCAGACTACAGACCGTGGCACCTGGAACCGGCCATCCTGCAGTTTTACTCTGGCAGCCTCCAGGTCCTCAATCGCCAGTACTCCCCGGACCTTGGGCAGGTGGAGTCCAGAGCCTTCTGGTTGGAGTCAGCTAAGCTCCAGAATATGGTGAGGACAATTTCATGACCAGAGCTGGCCCTGAGGCAGTTCAGTGAGTAGAAAGAGGAAAGGGGTCAGGTACCCCCATCCAAGTGACAGGCTTGGTGGGTCTGTACAGCAAGAGGGATGAAACGTAGGGTTGGCCATAGGTCCTTTGCCACTTTACCAATGCACAATAGTTATCAGACGATATTCTCGTTGCAGCTGAAGGAACTGATTCGTGCCACAGACCTGGGTCGATATTACAACTCGAGCACAGTGTATGCCTTTGGGTGAGTCGCACCCACAGCATTTTTTCTTGTTCATGTGTGAAAGCTTCCAGTCAACTGTACTCCGGTTTCACTGAAATCTGGCCATGACAAACTGCTGCAGTCCCCACCATGAGCTCTAGGCTAGGCTGGGCAGTCCAGATCCAGAATGGTTCCAATGGGGATATTTTGAGATGTTCATGTTCATCTGAGGTCATGATGAGAAGCCAAAACTGAGAAATTTTTCAGAGAGGCAAAAGTTCAAGAGAGGAAAAAAATTCATTGGGAAGAACTGAAAAAAAAACCCCAAACAACCTGGGCTTGGCATTCTCAGTAGAAACTAAGCAGCTGGAAATTAATTTCTCTCATTCAAGAAAGTCACTTTATGGCCTGATTCTAGGCACTAGAAGGGAGAGGCCAGAGTGCACCATGGAAAAGGTATTCCAGCCAGGAAGCATGGTCCACCTGGGAATAGAGTAACAGTGGAATGGGAGAGATGTGGGACTACAGCTTTGCAGGTCATCACAGTAGATCAAGAAAGCTTCCAAATTGACATATACATTTGCTTATGATTTTTTTCCATGCAAAACAACACCCCTTAATATGTCCTTCAGCTAAGGAAAATTTTGATGTAACTCGATTTTCAACTGGGGAAAGAAAAGTTTCACTTGCAATTCTTCCTCTAGCCTTTTACTGAACAAAGGTTTGTTTCAACATCTCTTCCCCCTCCCCCAGCAAATTTTCTCTGCCAGCTGGTTGAACAGAGCTTTCCCAGTCACAGCCTTCTGCAGCTTGAGCCTACCCAGCATTAATGGCTTGTGGTAAGGTACTGAGTCATAAATCATCCAGCTGTCACCATTGGGAGGTGAGACAATGAAGTCTTGAGTGTTTCTTTTCAACTTCTGGTCAGTAGTAACCAAAGGTCATTTCTACCTGAAATGAGACTACTCATTAGACCAGTCTTGATTAATTATCATATTAATTGGACCATGTGTGGCCATCACTAAAGCCAGATGGCATAAAACAGCTTCTTCCCCCGAAAGAATGAGCATTAACTAGCACCATGGACATTGCAGCTCTCATGCTGCTCAGAGTGGCTCCTCTGGGTCATAGTGAGCTGGCAAGTCCACACACATATGTCTGATTTGTGGAAAAACAGTGGGAGGTTAATCTCTGGGCTTTACCTCTCCAGTGACTTTGGAGAGGAACAGAGAGGATATTTAACATGCCATTTCTCTGTTAGGGAGGGAGCTCTGACCTTCTTCTTCTGGTTTGCCCTCCAAATCCCTGAGAGTCAGCAGAAGGAGGTGACTGTTGAGAGGGTAAATGCAATGCTCCACCAAGAGCTCTCCACCAACTTCAACAGCTCGGGCAGCCTGTCCTACCAGAAGGAATACAGGGTCAACCCAGACTCATTGGTTCTGCTGGGTAAGTACCAGCTGCTCAGCTCTGCCCTGAGCAGTCAATGCTGCTCCAAGGTTTATAAAGTCTTGAAGGGAGGTTAAGAGAAGAGGTCAGAAGTCACTATGAAGGGGATAAGGGAAACCTGAAAAAGACGGGGAGGAAGTGAGGATCAGGAGAATTACACATTTTTCTTCCTGATAGAGGAGAAGTTTGATTTTAAAAAAAAGCATCTTTCCTTTGGAGGATTAAAGGTTATTGGAGATATAGCTGACCATGACCAGCTAGGTAACACTTGGGGTTTTTTCTCCTTCTCCCACCAGTTTTGGCTTCTGTGGAGTAAGATCTTACACAGGTCATGTCTTTGATCAGCTCTGCTCAAAAATAGAAAGTAATTAGGTTTCCTGTTATCCTTTGGGAGATTATTCCAGGCTACTTGATTGTGAGAACAAAGGCAATGTACCTGAGTCACCACTAGTCTACTCCGAGGCAAAGCATTGTTGCCACTTCAGTTCCTAATATGATTTTAAGGATTATTTATCACTGCCCAAAGTGAAGATCATAGCCTGTTTAAAAAGCCACCCCTACAGAACTGCTCTGAAATAGGTGTTAGATAAAGGACTAGGCGATATGTCTATATTCAATGCATCCAAGTCCAATGAAATTTGTATTTGGTGTTTATAATAAGACTTAACTTCCCAGCCTGCTCTTTTCCCTCTTACAGAACCCCAAACCTTACAGGTTTTAAAATACATAGTGTTTCTTCTCTTCCCTTGGGACTCTCATTTCCAAGTTTCTTCTTACCATGAAATACTACATCTCCCAAGTTTTTTTCCCCAGACATGTTATCTTGCATTTTTGTAAGGTAATTCTTATTTTAATGAGTCTCACCCATACTTTCTTTAACTTTTCACTCCACATCTTAATTGTATAGTTTTGTTTTGGGGGTCATTTTTCTGGTATCCTCAAAGAAAATTTGATTTCTTCAAAATCATTTTCACTCCCTCATCCAGACCATTGTGTTAAGATCTTATTCTGAAGCTGCATTGGTATCTCATGAAGACATCTCCTCCCTCAGTTACCGTTAGTCCCTTACTTCTACTTATGATTTGTTTCCATCATACTAGACCTTATGCTCAGCCAATTTAAATTAACTTTCTTAAGAAAGATACCATAAGACAACATACTAAATGCTTCCAAGTCAGCCCATCTAGCATTTTGCCTTCTTTTACTCACTTCACAATGTAACTCATAAACAAATAAAAACGATGGTGCCATTCTTATAGCTGTTCCCAGTTCCCTCTTATTCCCATTGCATCTGTTTCACTGTTTTATTCATTTCAGCAGACCACACTTCTTTCTATTTTGGAATTAACACACCAGTTGTAGATTCTCCAGCTCCTTCTGCTTTGCCTAGTCCTTTCCGCCTCCCTCTCCAGTCAAAAGCACAGTCTAGCAACTAAGGCAAGAGCCGGAAACCTCTTACACCACTAGGCCAGGGTGACCTCAAGCCAGTGAATTGACCTCTGGCTTCATTCCCCCTGTAAAATTGGAGTGAAAAAATAGCTAGCTAATAGCAAGTCATTAGCATTTCACTGCTTTCTGACAGACTCATTTGCTGACCTGCTTAGCTCTAAACATCAAGTTTTGCTGCAGCCTGCCTTAAGACACAGAGCTGCAAACCACTGACCTGCGCAGGGACCTCTCCAACGTCTCCAGTCCTTTATTTTCACTAACAGCTATACTCACCCCAGGACACCAGCCTCCCCTTACAATCATAGAATCACAGAATGNAAAAGCAGCACACAGCAGAAGAAAAGTGGCAAGGCAAAGGAAGACAAGCTGTTCTGGTTACATCCATCCCTGCATTCAACATCTGTACTCTCTATCCACTTTCTGCCATATTTCTGGACTATTCAGCAGTGGGGAAATACCAGCCCTGTGCTAAAAATCTTTCTTTTAAGAGTTTTTATATCAAAAAGGTCAAGGATATCAAACTTGATGGTACTTCTGTCACCCCTGTGAGTATCACCCTCAAGTAATTCTTCCCTACCTCTGTCTGTACAAGCGTCAAGCTTCCCCTTTGTCCTGGTCCCACATTCTTATCTGGCCTTGCATTGTGCAGCCTGAATGTCATTATGAGTCCCAGCTACAGGGTCACTCACTGGCTTGGATTTCACCTCAAAAGAGCTGCTTAAGGGAGTCCAGCCTGCCTGCAGCTGAGAGGCTGGGGGAGCTGTACCTTCACCACTTGCATCAAGACGTGAACTGCTCCCTTACCTCCAGGAGACAGCAGGTGAGGAAAGCCCCACAGCTTCCCAGATAAGGAAGCACAAGAGGTGCCCAGCTATCTGCTGCACTTTGAGAATCTTCACAGATGGACCTCAAAAAGAGACACTGAATCCCTTGCCCCTGATGGGCAACTTGCTGTCTTACATGGGCCAAGGTTCCTAGTTGTACTGATGGTTATTCTGTTCCGATGTAGGTCTTCATAAGCTTCCCAATTATTCTTGCTGCTAAGATGAATTAAAAAAACAAACAAACAAANCTGGGCAACTTCTCTGGGCAACATCTGGGCAACTTCTCTGGGCAACCCTTCCCCCTGAAGAGTTTCAGGACACCATTCTCCTTACAGGAATTCAGTTTTTTTGCCTTCAGATAAAAGAGTACTGAGTATCAGCTCAGCGTAAGTCCTTCCCTGCAGCACATGAGCTTCTCTAGGGGCCTGCCTTATGCCTGCAGGATCATCTTTTCCACAACATCTGTTTTTACCATGACAAAACTGCTCAGCTCTCTTCACAGAATTGCAAGCTCTGACTAGGAGCCACAAAAGACCAAATCCCTCACCTAGGCAAGCCCCCAACAGCAATTCTCACACCCAACTGACCTCACGGTGCCTTTTATCTTGGCAATTATTCCCAGTAGCACCTGATTTCTGGCCGCTCCCAGTTCAGCTGGGAGGCTGGAGCAAAGCCCAGCCCTCCTAAAAGCGTTGCTCACCCTGTGACTCTGTTTTGCACAGATTTGTAGTCCTTTCTGGTGGCTTTATCTGCATGTTCCTTGTCCAGAGGTGGACTCTACAGGGATGTTGAGTAGCTCATCAACCAGTGGTCATCTAAAGAGACCTTCTTCCCTACCCTCAGTAACTCCCATGCATTTCAGTGAGGGTTATTGAACCTGGGAGGGCAGGGGAGGGGTAAGCAGACACTGACCGCTCTGGGAAGTGGGGTTGTGCCCTGTGGTGTGACTGGCAGAGGAGACGGGTGGCTGCCTGAGGCGGTGCCCAGCCCTCCTGGGAAGGGGAAGAGGTTGTCCTGGAATAACACACAAAAACGAGCAAGGAAAAAAGGCAAAGGAGCCCTTGGTGGGCTGGAAAACGTGAATCAGGGCTGTTGGATCTGGGGCAGAGGCCAGGGAGATTTCCCAGAGAGATGGGGTAGGGAAGGCATGGCTGAAACAGGTCCCTGAGAGCAGAGAGAAGCACCTGGAGTGTGCCCTGTGCCGAAGTTTTAAGGGAAGGAAGAGAGTCATCACCTGCCATGCAAGTATTCAGGTACTGCCAGTTTATATTTTGTTTATCTTCCTTTATATATTTCCTTTCTGACAGAATCCAGTGTGAAAGACATAGTAGTGCTGAAATCCACGCTGGGTAGGCTATCTTTTCTTTTCCTTTTGAGTTTGTGACTTTGTGGGAGGGATTTTTACAGGGGACAGAAAGTTTGTTGGCTCCTGGGAGTTGTAAATCCTGGGAAGGGGTGGTGACAATGGTAGCAAGGGAGCACCAGTGTTGCTGCTTGGCCGAGTTCAAACTACATGACACGGCTACATGCTGGACCGCTCTGAGCATCCCGACACTTCTGCCGCAGTAGCACACCACTGTGCAGAGATACCAGCTCCCAGGGGCACCTTATAAAGACTTGTCCCTGTCCTAATGAGTCCTGCCAAACAGCTTGGTGAACTGGTAAAAGAGTGCAAATTCCAGGCCCCATTAAATACTACTGAGTGGCGTGGGGGTTTCCCTGTGTGGCTCTGCATGGGATGTGGTGTCAGTCATTTAGGAGTCTGTTGTCTTAGCAATGTTTGAAGGTGCTTTTAGTAATTTTAGGGAGTGTTGTAAGTACTGTTGCTGGCAGCTTGCATTACATGTACTATTGGAAACTCACCTTTACGATTACTTTTACTCAAAAATCCTGGACCGGAAGCCTGCGGAAACCTGGAAATTAGATGAGGGGGATGTAAAGCCAGGAAGAATATGAGGGTGAGAGGAGAAAGAGATGAAGAAGAAAATTAAGTCAGTGGAAGGTAACTGTGTTGTGCTAATATTTAAAGCCTAAGCTAGTATTGGCTTCACCAAGGAAGAGTTCTTAATGAGAGAAACTTGTGTACTGGTATGAAGGGACTGGTGCAACTACAACATATGTAAGAGTAAACGGAGATTGGCATGAGTCAGCCTCACCCCAAAATAGAGCTCACACTGATATCCCAAGTGACAATCCTATGTCTTAATTTCCCTTACAACCACGCCTAAGCACCCCATTGCCTCCATTTACATCACCATGAGGTTTAAATCTCTCTGTCTTTCCCCTGGCTTCAGGTTGCTACCGATACAGCTATGTCCAGGATGATGATGTCCTAAGGCTGGAGGGCCCTGACTACCTGGCCTCCAGTTGTCTTTGGCACCTCCATGGCCTCAAGGGCTACATGATCAAGCTACGCCTGGAGTGGACTCTCACAGACTGCAGGGACCGCCTGGCTATGTATGACGCAGCCGGTCCCCTGGAGAAACACCTCATCACCTCGTAGGTAGCTCCTGAGCAGGGCGAGCACGGCGGGGAAGCCAGGCAGGATGGCACGACACACCACAGCAGGGGAAGGTGTTAGACTGCATCAGAGGAAATTCTCTTTGATGCAGAACCTGCCTCTCGCTGATCAGCTGAAGTCACTGATGTGGGATATCACAGAGCCAGCTGTGCAGTCTGAGAGATTAAGGCAGCGCGAGCTGTCTCTCTGCTGGCCCTTTAATTGATTCAGTTAGTGCCTCACAGCAGGCGTGTGCTGTGGATAACACAGACCTCCATCGTCTCTCTTTCTTGTTCTTCTCTTTCATTTGTTTGTTGCTTGCATCACTCCCATCCTTTTATCTCCTTTCCCTCAGAATCTACGGCTGCAGCCGGCAGGAGCCAGTTGTGGAAGTCCTTTCATCCGGCCCTGTCATGTCCATTGTGTGGAAGAAAGCCATGTACAGCTACTATGACCCCTTCATCCTCTCAGCACAGGTGGTGCCCCTCAAAGGTAAGGAAGGCTGGAGGACAGCTGCCATAGATACAGGAAAGCGATGGGTTATCTCCTACAATATCACAGCCTCTAGAGGTGCTCCATCCCCATTGTGAGCAGAATTCACCCTAGATTGCAAGGGTAGAGGTGCTCAGTAAAAAGCAGGTTAGATGCTGCTCCCTTGCCTGGACATGTACATTAAGCATTAAGATTAGATGTGGCCTGGACATCACATCCAGACACACTTGCAGATAAATGACAAGTCAATATAAGAGTCTAAAGCAACAATATACATTACCCTTCTCTGGACAAGAGGAGGAGGCTAAAAGTCTTGCCAGGCAGAAGCGGCCCCTTGAAGGGGTATGGTGGAACATCACAGTCACCTTTAGCATCAGGCCTTAGAGCCCCTTTTCTCGCCTCCTGCAATGGGCTGAGTACGTGGTATCCCCAGGCTGAGGCTGAGCTGGCAGTCGGCTGGGCTTTGCATGTCTGTATTTACAGCCTGTGAAGTGAATATAACTCTGCGGGAGGACCTGGAGCCGCAGGGGAAGATCGGCACCCCACACTACCCCAGTTACTACTCGCCCAACACGCAGTGCAACTGGCATATGACGGTAAGAGCCAGCTCCCGCATCCCCCCTCTCCCTGGCAAGAGCATCTCCCTGGGAAGAGCATCCCCCCTCTCCCGGCCACCCACGCAGCACTCCCAGCATTAGGGGGGCTACAGCTGGCGCTCTCAGTCAGATCATCGTGAGAAGCAAGCAGAGGGTGGCAGCCTGCCTAACCTCCCCATCACGTGCGTTTCTGAAGGGGAAGGAGTCTAACATTGCATGTTGTGGCAGAGATGCCATAGCTGAGGAGGAATCTGAAATTTGGTTTCCAGAGGAGTTCTCCAAGGCAGAACCAGATTGCTGGGAACTGCTAGGACTTACCGTGCTTTGAGACCAGCAGCAGAGCCACCCAGGTCTGCAGCATGGCCCTGGTTTAGATGGTGCTCCCTTCTGGCCTGCGATGCGTGAATTTGGCAGCTCTCCCCTTCACACCTACCCGGCTTGTTTCTGTTGCATGGAGAAGGCTGCAGCGCTCATAGGAGCCATCTCCGCTCTGCTCTGGATCCCGTCCTGCAGGTCCCGTCCCTCGACTATGGGGTCACCCTGTGGTTCGACGCCTACGCACTCAGCAGACAGAAGCACGACCTGCCCTGTACCCAAGGCCAGTGGATAATTCAGAACAGAAGGTGTGTGCTGGGGTCCTGTTTTCTGTCTCTCGCTTCCCACCTGGGATTAAACTGGGATTAAACCTCTACAGGTTCCCTGCTCACTTCAGCCACCAGGTCTGAGGATGGAGAACCTATCACCACACTCAGTGGCCACTGTGCTGGGGCATCTTGCTTTTTCTACTTATTTTTCAGCTCTTTTTGTTCACAGGCGATCCCCCAGTGAGCATATTTCTTGCAGATTTGCTTTGAGCTACCAGCCTGCCTTCTCTGTCTTGCTGTTTGCATCAGGCTTTCTAGTTTTCTCCTGTGTGTGTAACCTTGGTGTCCTCCCACGTCTCCTGTGTTTGCAAATCTGCCTGTCACCACCTCTGCAATATTATCTGTGTGTGCCATTGCCTTGCATCCACCTCCGTACAGATCTTCTGCATAGCTCCATATCCTCCTGCTTTGACTACAGACAATTTCACCTGAGGGACTTCCCAAAATTAGCATCCATACATACCTGGAGCTGCTGCTCACCACTGCTCAGGTGCAAAGGACTGAGAATTGCTGTGCTTCCATCTTCTCAAAACAGGCTCCAAGATGCACAGATCTATGGCTTTGTTTTTCCTCCCACTTACTGCAAAATTACCCCTTTCCCTCCAAAACTTCCCCCAGCCCATCTCACTAACTTGTTCTCCACTGTTCCTTTGGGAATAACTTCTTTTCCACTGACGGGTCTGATCCAGAAGCTATGTTTCCCTGGCTTAAGATTTCCACTTTTTCTCTCCTTGCCTTCCTCTCTTGAACTGTCAGTGCCACATTTTCTACAACATGGGTTCTTTGGGAAGATGAATGTAAGAACTGAATTGCTTTGTGCGACCCGAATTCAGCGCTTGCCCAGAAAGTGGGAGATGTGCAAAGATAGTAGGGTGACTCTGAAGTTCATGCCATATTGAAAGCATTTTGCCTTCCTGGCTTCCCCCCTACACATAGCCTGTGTGACCCCTTTCCTGCCCCAGCCCCACTGAGCCCCCTTGCCCCACTTCATTGTCTTCTCCTCCCTCCCTGCCCAAGACATCCCATCTGTGTTTGCCCCTCAGGTTGTGTGGCCTGCGGACTCTGCAAGCCTATGCTGAGCGGATCCCAGTCACTTCCTCTGCTGATATCACCATCACCTTCACCTCACAGATCTCCTTAACCGGCCCTGGCGTACAGGCGGCTTACAGCCTCTACAACCAGTCGGACCGTAAGTTCAGTCTCTTCCCTGGTCCTTAGTGAGGTGGTCGCTACCAGCAGCCCCTGTGCACTTGCCTTGTGTTAGGAGACACACAAGACACATCCCATGAGACTTAGGTGCCATCTGCCCCGCAGGCATGCGCTCACAAATCAGTGATGCACACACCACTGGTCTCACCAAAAGAAGAGATGTTTACGTCCAAAGATGCTTCTGCACATGTGGACCTGCCTCATGTTGCCAGAGCATCCATGCACCAAAGCCCAAGGTCTGAGAGTTCTCTACAGTCTTGCCCCCACACCCACATCATGGACTGGCCTTGGGAATTCAGTGAGAGACTGTCTCTGCCTTGAAGCGACTTTTATTTCTATTATAAGAGCTCTTAGAGAGAGCTGTTTCCTGCTCACCTTGGAATCTGTGCAAGTGAGAGACAAATGGAACTGCACACAAATACGCATACACACATATGCAAAGGCCTGCCCACATTCTGTCTTTCCAAGGTTTCTCCCTCCTAAAGGGTGCCTGTAACAAATACCAGTCCCTGAATATGTGCACCTGCCAACGCGTGTCTAATACCAAGCCCTTAAAGGCCCCAGCCAAGTTTTAATAACAACTCCAAAGAACCTATTTCAGCCTTCCCACAGCATTCAGGAGGCACGAAGCAGCGCTAAACCAGAGGTATAACACGCCAGGTGGGTCGTTGTCCTGGTTCTTGCCCATTGGTACCACAAGAAGAAGGGGAAAAGCCCTCCTTCTCCTAGTACATAGCCTGGCTCCATTTGCCCTTGTTCAAAGTGGATGACATGGCAGATTGTGGGGAGCACAGCGAGTGTCCCCGGCACGCTGCCGCAGCACACGTGTGGTCAGGATGGTGTGCAGCTCCACGCTCCACTTTCAAGCCACGGTGCTCTGATGCAATTTCTTCTGATGAAGTTTCCAGTCATTGGGGACTAACTACTTTCTGGTGGTTTCACAGCCTGTCCCGGGGAGTTCCTGTGTTCGGTGAACGGCTTGTGCGTCCCGGTCTGTGACGGGATCAAAGATTGCCCCAATGGGCTGGATGAGAGAAATTGTGGTGAGTGATTTCTTCTGCCCGCTGGCCCCCGGTCTCCTGGAGCCCCTTGCTCCTTCAAAGTTAGGGAGACATGGGGAGGATTCATTTGGCCTAGGTACAGCCTTGTACCTTCCCTCCAGGAGCTTAAACCTCTGCATCCTGAAAAACTTAATCCATCTCAGGAAGGAGCAGCAATGCTTCTTGCTCCTGTGAACAGCACAGTCTTCCTGGGAGAACCCCCTAGTACCTGTGCACCAAGAGCTCCTGGCAGTCTGAAAGAAGCCCCCTGCCCAGGATGTCGCCCACCTTGTCCTGCTTTTCTCTCACCCAGGCCCGACACCCAACCTCAGCCCTGGCCTACAGCCCCCTCTGCTGTCACACCACTCAGCATCCCCCTCCCAAACCTCCCACCTTGCCCACGCCTCCCCAAGCCCACCCACTGCCCTGATCCCCCCCCCTTCTCCCCAGGCCGTTTGTGACACTTGATCTGTATAGATCCTCACCCTGTTTGGGAGCGTGTAGGTCCTGGGTCAGTCATCAGTTCTTCATGCCAACAGCAGTTACGGCTGACGCAGACACCATCCCCGGTGTCCCGGGACTCCTGCAGTGCCCCACTCTCATAGGAACGGACAGTCGGGCTCAGGCATGACTCCTAATTCATCTGTTCTCCCATCCCTGGTGTGAGTGGGGGCAGGTTCATCACATTCCTGCCACCACTAATTTTTCATTAGTTGTCCCCTACACCTGTGTTTTCACAGACAGAAAGATCCCTGAACCACTGGAGGCAGTGGCCAATTCTGAAACATTCAGAGGAAGGTATAAAAAAGTCTAAAGTAATAGGAAGGGGAAGTCTTTCTCAAGGAAGTTTTAATTCAGTGCCAGAAATGTGAGAGCTCTCACAGGATCGCTGAGGTTGGGTTTTGTATTGTCTGCAGTCTCGCTGATGGTGCACTCTCTCCCATCATCCAGCTGTCTGACATCAGGGCTTGCTTGCTTCCCTCATGCAGACATGGATACATATGCATCCTTCTGGATATCTAATCCTCTCTGGAATACTGTTAGCTTCTTGCCTCCAGGCATATTCTTGTGCCATTCAGTTCCACAGGTTAATACAGACCAAGACTGAACAAAGAAGAGTATTTGTCTCTCGGTGTTTTCAAACTTCCCTTTATATTTGAAAAAGAAAATAGAAATATTGTGATTTCCTTCCTTTCTTATACTCTTGCCGCTGTTATGGCACTCTGCTTGTTCACTCCGTGTCTGTATGGAACAGCCCCTGTCTTTAAAATCAATGTTCACGTTTCCTCAGGCCTTCACGTGCCTTTAGTCATGTGGAAGCCTCATGCTAATTACTGAAGATATTATAGTCATGGCAGGAAGAGAATGACTGGAAGGTACTGGCCCAGCATTTTTGGTGTTGCACATAGATACACACAAACACAGGACAAGTTCCTGCTATGAAAATGTATAATCAGAAGTCAAACTCTGTGATGGATAGGCACCTTAGGTCCATCTCCATCCTGAGCAGCTCTCAGAGCTCATGGACATTGAGTAATCTGTCAGTGTTCAGGACTCACCTATCAGAGATCAAGGGGAGAAGCTGCTCTGTAGGGGAAGGTGACACCAGCTGAGGGTGACAGCAAGGCAGGAGGAACAGTGACCTCACCAGACAGGATGCAGTCCTACAGAACTTGAACAAGGCAAGCAGAGCAGGTCTGGTGATGGTAGTAACTTGAGGTCAACCAAGAGCCCAGTGAGAACAAGACAAGTCCATAGCAATAAGGCAGCCACAAGGCCAAGCCAAGAAGTCAAGGAAAGTTAAGTCATCATCAGCAAGGTATAAGACAGGGTGCAGGCATAACTACAACATAGATCAGGCAAAGACCAATAGCAAGAACCTCAGATTAAATGCAACTTCTGAGCAACAGCGGACAGGGTTCCTGCTCTGCACGGCAGTCTGTTTCAAGGCTATGCAGTTGTACTACACCAGAGCTGGTCTTAAGCACAAGCTGCCAAATCCTTATGAAGAGGTGGTGAAGCCTACTGGTAAACTTAGGGCCCTGACCTGACGCCTTGTCTTGCATGCCTAATTCCTGGGTGCTTCCCTCCCGCACAGTGTGTCCTGCAAAATTCCAGTGCCGTGAGGACAGCACTTGCATCGAGTTCAGCAGGGTCTGCAACCAGCAGCTGGACTGTGTCAATGGGAGCGACGAGGAGCAGTGCAGTGACGGTAGGGAGGGGACGGTGCTGGGCTGGCAAATACCTTCCCCCGCGCTCAAGCCAAGGCTCTTGGTAGCCTACTTCCCTCTTGAGAGGTAAGGGCACCATCTGGGAGTTAATGCGCCTGACCTGCTCACAATGTTTGCTCTGTAGGTGACCGAGCTTGCTCCAGAAATTCCGTCATCATTTACGGAGTTCCCCCAAGCTCTCTGTTGCCTTTTTTTCCTGACTGAAAGGAGTTCAAGCTGTGCTCGCCAACCACCACCCTCCCTCAGCCTTGGCTCCCCTTCCTCTTTGCAGGGGTCCCCTGTGGTCCTTTTACCTATCGCTGTGAAGATGGGACCTGTGTGAAGAAACCCAACCCCCTGTGTGACACCGCTGCAGACTGCAAGGACCTGTCCGATGAGAAGCGCTGTGGTGAGGAAATGCTCAGTCGCCTGTCACCTGGGCAGATTCAGGGTACCACGTAGCTGCAGGTCACCTCTCTTCCCACTGCCACCCCAGCGTAAGCACCCACAGTCCCTTGTTTCACCAGCATCTCCCTACCCCAGCCCCACGGCAGCAGTGGCACTGCTCCATCCTGCAGTGGCACTGGCAGCAGCAACAAGCCGGCAGTCTGTGCTGAGCTGTAAGCAGGCAGTAGCTCTTCGGAGAGCTGCTCCCCATCTCCGTCACGCAGAAGCATCAGGCCAGACAGACAGGTCTCACAGGCCAGGTCCTACCCACAGGCTGCCTGTTGGACCACTGCGCTGGCTTGTGTTGAAGTAATGCCATCCTACAAGGCTCCAGCCAGCGAAATCATCCCTGATGGCATGGCCACTGGCAGGGAGAGAGCTTGTGTTTTGATTTCCCTGCTCGGTTTTGCTGGAGCCTCGGTGGGCAGCAAAAGGCAATGACTGTGAGGGTTTCCCGATGGGACAGCAGGTAGCAGAGACAGGACGCTGCCCCAAAGGAGCAGGTAAGGCTGTGCAGGCATCAGCAGGAGCACGGGTTGGGAGGGAGTGTTTGCTAGACCTTTCCTGGACAGTAAGTACATAAAGCATCTGCTGGCTGGGTAAGGCAAGGGATTAGAGGTCAAACTCTTCAGTCAATTAAGTAGGAAAGGAAGAGCAGGCACAGTATATCATGTTCCCTTCCTCTCCTGAAGGACCTGCTGTGTTTCCTCCTCAGACTGTGGGCTGCAAGCCCCTCTCAGCAGGATCGTGGGTGGTGCAAACTCTGTGGAAGGGGAATGGCCATGGCAGGCCAGCCTGCAAGTTCGGGGACGCCACATTTGCGGGGGAACGCTCGTTGCTGACCGCTGGGTGGTCTCAGCTGCGCACTGCTTCCAGGATGAGAGGTAAATGGAGAGGAGAGTGTGCCGGACAGGAGAAGGATTTGCATTGCTTTTCATGTCATGCATGATGGGAGAATCACTCAGCTTGTGAAAAAGTCACAGGGCAGCCACACCCCTCACCTGGCACCTGTGCCATGCTTCTGGGTGGCTTGGAGCTGGAGAAAAGGGTATGGATACATGCACTAGTGTCTGGGTGTGCACGCAGGGAAAAAGGGGCTGCGCTGCGAATCACAGAGCAGCTTGGGAGGGCAATGGTAGTGGAAGACACTTCACAGCTCCACCTTTGCTTTGGCTCTAGCTTGTCCCCATGCTGTCACAACCACAGAAGTGTCAGCATGTGCTAGGATAGGGTCAGGACAGCATTACCTGTGGAGGATGCTGCCCATCCCCAGGGCATGCCCTTTCAGGAGGAAGCACAGTCTCTCTCCTAGTTCCTTCCACCCAGTGTATGTACCACAACAGTGGCAGTAACATGCACATCAGGGGGGTTCATTCGTTCTTTCAAACTGGGAAGAAGTGAGGAGGAGAAAGTTCCACTTTCTGGTCCAGTTTCTGCTGGGCAACAGGGCTGGTGGGGGAAGGAGGCCCATTTTCCACCTCCTCCAAACTCCCCTTTTCCTCTACCAGTGAGCCAGTGGGAATCCCCCACCTCCCCAACTACTACTGATTGGAATTCCCTGGCTGCTCCTCCCTTCTGGTGCCATGTGAGCTCAGGAAAGAGGAGCTGCTAGTCATCCTTTGTGTGGTGACACCCACCTTGGTAGGACTGGGGCTGCTTTGCAGCTCCGCTTCTCACCTCACCCTGGGCCTGCCATGCTCCTACTTGAGTCATACAACCCTGCAAGGAAGTCCACCAGCACTGGGGACAGGCCTTCTGAACGGTCCGTGCGGGCTGAATTTGGCCCTTTTGAAGAGTCTCAATGCAGGATGGGTGGTGGTAGTGCAGCCCTGTTAGATGGTATATGTGTATGCATATATGTGCCAGGGACAGAATTTAAGTGGTGTGCAAGATAAGAAGTGTGGGAGGGGAAAGAGTAGTTTCTGTGAAGGGCTGTTATGCCTTTTAATGCCTTCACCTCTGAGCTGCTTTTCTCTCTTCACTGCCTCTTAGCGTTTTCTCAGAGCTTGCTCCCTTCTCCATGTCTCCTGCTCCTTGCAGCTTTGCTTCACCAGCTCGGCTCTTGCTCTCTGCCTTGTCATAGTCACTTGCGCGTGACCAGCCCCACTTGCTTTTCTTACCTAAATACACTTTTTAGCCTGCTTTGCTAAGGAAAATGAGCAAATATGAGCAAATTATGTGTGCGTAGGAGTGTCTGCCCAAAGTTGGTCCCACTGTACAAGTATGTCAAGGCATCAAAGAGATGTCTCAACTAGTTTCTTGAAATCGTTAGACAAATTAAAAGAGGCCCCTCAGAGACAGATAATCATCTATATCAGACACTCTTCAAAAGACCACGACAGAAGCAGCCAGGTTCTACCGATCCTTCTATGTTCATGTGATGAGTTACCTTCTCTGTTGCATCCTACAGACTGGCCTCCGCCTCCATCTGGACTGTTTACTTGGGCAAATACTTGCAAAATGCCACCAGCCACACAGAGGTGTCCTTCAAGGTGATCCGCCTCTTCCTCCACCCTTATTACGAGGAGGACAGCCATGATTATGATGTGGCCCTGCTCCAGCTGGACCATCCTGTGATCATCTCGCCCTTAATCCAGCCCATCTGCTTGCCTGCCCCTTCTCATCTCTTTGAGCCTGGCCTTCATTGCTGGATCACTGGCTGGGGAGCCCTTAAGGAAGGTGGTAGGTGTAAGGTCTTTGCTGGTGGCCTACTGTAGCAGAGCCAAGGTGGAAACATAGGTTCAGATGTGAGATAGGCAGAATAGACTTCTGTTCACCCCAAAGCATAATGCCTCCTTCACCCCCTTTGATTTGGGGTCACAAGTTGGCCAAAGTTACCTGTCAAGTGCCTTGAAACCTCATTTGGAGTGGCAGGCATGAGAGTCTGGTAAGCTATATGGGGACAGCATGTGTTCCTTCATTCAAAGACTAGAATAGCCCTTCAGGAATTAGGGGCCTGACAAGGGGCTATTCAGCCATGGTCACAGCATGGAGCAGGCCCAGTCCCAAAGCCCAACCCCGTGCCTACACAGACATGTGGACTCCTGTTGAGTCATCCTCCAGGGACAGAGCCTGAGCAGAGAAAGTAGAGATGAAAAACTGCTCTTCATCAAATCAGGACCGGATCTCCTGGGGACATGTGCCTGCGTCCCCTGCAGCAAGATTATCCTCATGTCGAAGACCTGAGGACCTGGGTCCCCTCAGTAACACCTGTACTAGTAAATTCAGTGTGAGCAGTGCAGGGTCTGAGTGCTGTCCCCCGAGGATCACACTGTGTAATTGTTAGCTTGTACCCTTGTTAGCTGGTACCATTTTGGCTCCATAGCGCCTGCACACTGCTGGGGGACAGCTACGCCAAGACCTGTTCCCATGGGGTGGCATGGATGAGTCCATTCTGTTTTGTGAGGAAGAGTTTAGCTGTAGGGGCATGACCTCTTATGTTCCCTCTGCACAGGACCAACAAACAGGTCCAGGCTGTTCTCTGGTAGCGCATGGCACAGGAATATAGATGTGTTCACCCAGGTCAGGTTGGCGCCTTCACTCACCCTCACATAACTCCTCCAGTTGCTTCCTAAATGGAAACACTCAGGGGTCTATCCAGAAGCAGGCACTTTGTTTTGCATACTTAGCCAGAAGAACTTAGCAACCGTTTCAATGAGATGTAAATCCAAAACTCCAACATCTCAGAGGTTTCCCCAAACCAGAATCCCCCTTGTCCCAAAAGCTGAAGTGCCCACAGCATAACCCTGCAGGGAAAAGGACTGCAGGGAAATGTTACTCCTTCCATGCAGATGAAGTGCTCAGCTGAAAGTGCCAGTGGAGACCAGAACAGTAATACAGATGGCAGCTTTCAGCATGCAGTGAGGTGGGCATGGACTGGGGGATCACAGTAACCAGTGGGAAACTCCACCAGTGCTCACCTACACTGCTTTTGGTACTCTTACCCCTCAGGACACATCAGCAATGTTCTGCAGAAGGTGGACGTGCAGCTCATCCAGCAGGACGTCTGCAGCGAGGCCTATCACTACATGATTTCTCCCAGGATGCTGTGCGCTGGGTACCACAAGGGCAAGAAAGATGCCTGCCAGGTGACAGAGGAGTTGTGGGATCAGGGTTGACTACCAGACGTGGGGTGTGTCCCGAGTCTCCCAAATGCACTCCATAGCCTGAAACGAGGGACCATAAAATGCCTTACTCCCCCAACCCTTCTTCTAGTCTAAGTGGCCAACAGCAGCTTTGAGGACCACTTCTTCCCAGCATTTTTGCCTTAGGATCCAAATACACTTAAACTTCTTTTCTCATTTCAATCCATTCTCTACTCTCTACCTCCCACTTCCAAGTCTACATCAGTCTCTTCCTCCCTCAGCCTCATTAGCATCTATCACTTGTAACCTGTCTGTTCCATCATTACCATCAATCTCAAGGAATTCCTCTGTCTCACATACTTCTGGGTACTCAGCTTCCTTGCTCTCCATATATCTGGGAACGCCACACGGAGCAGAAGGAAATAATAGAGCTGTCAGCTTCTTGAGAGCTGGCTAAGGGGAAGGAATTTGCATGATGAAGGAATGCAACAATGGGTCAGATGTTTGCACTGGAGACTGTTTTTGACTGAGGTACAAGGGATGTTGCAGATGTCCCAGGCATGGGTTGAGGAGATACAGGAACCTGCATACAAAGGGACTCTAAGCCAGTGTAATCATCCAGCAGGAGAAGCTGGTGGATCACCATCACTCCATTTTTCTTTCCCTTTCTCTAGGGTGATTCTGGAGGTCCGCTGGCCTGCAAGGAACCCAGTGGCAGGTGGTTTCTGGCTGGTTTGGTCAGCTGGGGAATGGGATGCGCACGTCCAAATCACTATGGAGTATATACCAGGATCACTCAAGTGCTGGGCTGGATGAACCAAACCATGAGCTGAGAAAAGTGCATCTCTGCCTTCTCCCCATCAGACCTACACTCACATGGCACTCATTCCTGATCTTGCTCACTTGCCTCTCAGAGGGAGTTCCTGTGTGGGATGTTGTCAGACCCAGGATGCTCTTCTGAGCAGTGTAAAAAAAAAACCAAAAAAAAAAAAAACCAAAAAAAAAACCTGTTGTGGGGATTGTAGAGAAAAGCAGGCAGACCCTCTTCCCCCTCAGTGCTTCCCAGGAAGCATCCCAAGGTCCCAAGGTGTTTTTAGGCCATCCATCCAAAAGACTTGGGAGGGGGGGGGAGGAAGGCAGGGTGATGACAACACAACACACAGCAATGGTCCGAAGTTGATGGTTTCTGAGAAAAGGAATACGGAGAGCTGAACTTTCCATGAACCATGTGATTCAGGCAGAATCTTATGCTGGAACATTTGCTGAAAGAAAATGTGACTGATGTAGTTAGAGATTCCAGTAACTGTGAAATCAATCTGCCTCCCTCTTCCTTCCTGCTGCTCGTCCTTCTTCCCCCTTCCCCTCCCATCACTCCTCCTCTTCCATCTCCCTAATTGCTTCTTTTCTTAGCTGGCATGTGCTGTTCAGCTCAGCCAGGCAACTCTTCACGTCTCACTGACTCCCAGGCACGAGTCCAGCATCACACCCCTAAGCACGTGTCCTGCCTTCCTGCTGGAGCAGCACCCAGCTCCCACTGCTGCACTTTCCTCTGGAAAGGCCCTGGACCCTCAGTAAAACTCTGGAGCAGCCTCCCATCCCCTGCCCTCAGCCCTTCTAAACACTTTCAACGCAAGGGATTCTCAACTGCTTCCATCTCCAAACTCCGATAATCTAGGAGGCGAAGGAGAAGGCTTCAGGGCACAGTGCTCCAACACTGACTACTATGGGTTTGGTTTTTTTACTAAAGATATACATATATATGTATGTGTATGTATATATATATATACACACACAATGGGCCGCTCTCTGGAATTAGAAATAAAATTAATTTAAGGGGGTTTTTGGCTCTAGTTTGCCTTACTCCGTTAAAAATTAACTTGGGTTTGTAGCTTTTTGACCAAACTCTAATCCTGGCACTGGCAACTGCCAAAAGTTTCCCCACCCCTGCCCTCCTTCTCAGCTGTCCTCCAGGTACAGTGGGGTCAATTCACTGGCTACACAGGTGGTCCCCCCTTTATCGTTATGATTCAGGGGTGCAGGTACCAATAAGCAAACCTGCTCTGTAGCCCAGCTGCCTGCAGTAGGGACGTGGCACAGATGCAGTGGGAAGTACCTCCAGCCCCAAGAAGACAGGCACAGGCCAAGCAGCTTCTTGTGGCTCCAGGTGATGAATCCAAACTCCCCTTCTCCAGCTCCCCCCCCCACACACACACACACTTCTACCAGCACCAAATTTCTGCCGCTTGAAATGAGAGGCGTCAAGGAGGAACAGACTGTGAATTTTATTCAGGAGCTACAACCTGGTGCCCTCAGACACAGCAGTGAGGCAAACGCCCCGCTCCCCGAGGCAGGGGTCTGCTCACGCCAGCCGACACGACATCAGGTGCCGGTGTGTTCCCAGTAGCCGGGCAGCACACCTGAGTCCTCCTCGCTCTGCCGACACAGGGCTGCTTTGGGGGACAGGGAGCGAGGCACCAAGGAGCGTGACACCCAGCACAGGGACACCCTGCCAGCAGTGCGGGTGGCCCAGAAAAGGGACCTCTGGCCACAAGCCCCGACCAGCTGCCGGCAACAGCAAAAGGGTGAGGACTGGTCCTACAGCGGCTGCCGCCACCTCGGGGCCCCAGTCACATCCAGGGTGTTCAGGAAGGCACCGCAGGCTGCAGTGGCTGATCACTGATGTCCCCAGCAGGGGCCACTGTGACATTAAGGAAAGCCAGCCCGCTCGGCATGGCAGGGGGCCGTGGGCTCCAGCCCCTACAGCAACCCAGGGGCTCGTTGGAGCATCTGCCTTCTTCCAGGGCTGAGGCTGAGGCCCCCAAGGTGAATTTGTAAAAAAAGAATATCTGCAGGTGAAGAGTGAAGGGGGCTGGCGAGTGTCAGGGTGGGGAAAGGGGATGCGGTACATTGCAGTACAAAAATAAAGATATATACCAGAAATTAAAAGGCTGGAGTGGAGTGACGGGATCACATCCTCAGACCTCTGGTTTGTAACAGCTAGAGGAGAGAGAAAGAGAGAAATAAAATCAATGGCAGGAAAAAAAAAAAAAGTGATTGAGCATGGAGGGGAGAGTGAAAAAGGAAAATGGAAATGACAATGGAAATAAGAACAGAAGAAAAAGAAAAAAGACGGGGACCGAGGGTGGGAGAACAGAGAAAAGGAAGGAAAAGTCCGTGTGATTAACATACACTGACTTTTAAGAGAGTAACACTCAGGTCCCACAGCCATGGACAAGGAGGCTCTCAAACAGAGGGAGAGAGAAATGACAGCCAGCTAACAACTGCCCTCCACCAGCACGGAGAGTGGAACTGAGCACCTCCGGTTTAACAAGAGCCCCAGTTTCCCAGTATGAGAGAGAAATCCTCCTTCTAAAGGTTTCTGTACCCAGACCTACACACACTGGCCAGGCACGCTGGCTGCTCCCTGAGCAGCAGACAGAGCAGAGAAGTTCATTTTGCATGCAGCTGCGAGAACATCTGGAGTGGGGACTGACCGCTTCCACTTTGCCTTCGCCACCCTCTCCCGCTGCACTCTCAGCCTGGCAGAGGTGGTGGGGGAAAAGCCTAAGGAAGAGAGAGCGGGGAGGGGAAAATTACAGGCTGCCTTCTGCAAACCGCTCTTGGGCTGGCAGGCAAAGGAGCCGCGGGCGGCAGCCTGGAGAAGCGATCTGGCTTGCGTGTCAGGCAGACGCGTGGCAGACTTCCCCCCCTTCCCCGTGCCACCCCTGCCTGCTTTGCATTCATTTCCACCCCTCTTCATTCCTCCCAGCTGCGCTCTCTTTTCTGCTGCTAGAGCCTCTAGTCTGGAGCCGTAGGGCCTGCTTGGTGGGTACAGGGACACATAGGATGGGAATCAGAAAAGCCATCTTAGGGATGAGTCAACCTCCCCTCCCTCCTTCCCCTCCCCAAGCTCTTCAAACCGGGGCCATACCCACAAGAGGGAAGTGAGTCACTCATGCAGAGCTCAAGCTGGCGGGAGCGCAGACAGGTAACGTACCTGCAGAGGAAGAAAAGTGAGGAGCAGAGAGAGACAGGGCCCCGGGCAGGGACCACTCTGAGCCCCGGGGGGCAAGGATAGCAGCGGGAAGGATGCTGGAGGCTGGGGAGTGGGGCAGGGTGGGAGGTAGGTGACAGTGCTGGGATGGACAGAGAGGGGAGCAGGAGGGAGGTTCTGGAGGAAAGAAAGAGTTTAGTGCAATCCCGAATAGATGGACAGTCTGCAAATAAAAATATAACTGTAAATGAACCAAACAGTTTAAAATACAAAGCAGCAGCCATGGTAACAGCTCTCCCCCATCAGCTTTATCTCCAGAGAGACTCCTGTTCCTGGAGAGGACTGCCCCCACACCCCACACCTGCCCTAGTCCTTCCCTGCTGCTAGCTGTGAGCTCTCACCAGAAAGGTGGACGGGTCTATGCTTGGGGGGGTATTTTTATCATTTGCCTCAAGGATTTGCTGCACCTTTCTCCTCTGCTTCTGCTTCTGCCTCTGCCTCCACCTCCTGCTCTTCCTCCTCCAGGTCCTCCTCTGTGCTCTGTGGCCCAGCATGTAGGACAAAGGGAAGAAAGAGTGGAGATACTTGCAAGATGAGCCATGGCAGTTCTTTCTGACATGCAAGGGAATAAAACAATGGTCATAACATTGGAATAAACAGGGACCTTTCCCAATAGCCAAGACAGCTCTGGGTCAGGGAGCAGAGACTCGTCTTCCTCCGGAGCATCACATCATGGCTATCTAACCCACTTACAAGTGCTGTGACTCCACGGCCGAACGACTGCCATCAGTCACCAGTGCTCCTTCCTGTATCCAAGGTGTCTACAGGATATCATGCACCGCCACACGTTTCTGTCCTTCCCTCAAAAGGGGAGCAGGTGATCTCCTGCCTCTTAGGCTGGGACTCAGCAAAATGAAAGAGAACACTGCAAAACCTCCAGGGAAATCACACCCTAGCAGCAGAGTGACACACACAGCATGGTCATGAGGACGCATGAGGGAGATGTTAGAGTAGCATGAGAAGTGCCAGGGTCACTTGCTAAAGCCATTTGCCACACACAGCCGGTCACCACCACTCTGAACGCATGCACTCCTCCTTTTGGGCAACGGGCATAATGTTGAACATCAGGACAAGCCCCTGTATTTTACCACTGACGTGCCCCAGAGTCACAGTGGAGAGAGGACAGAAAAATGGAGCAAACAAGTGAAGGATCTCATAGACAACGGGAGCAGGGCCATAGCAAAGTTGGTCTCACCTTGGCTTTGTGGCTGGGCTCAGAGCTCAGACCACTGGGGGAGCTGTACAACTCTTTGGAGACCACACACAGGAACTCTGTCTGATCCTCACTGCCATAGTTATAGGATGAGCCAATGTTGACAAGCTAGAAAAGATTAGAGCAAGAATCACAAACGCATTTTACTGAAAACACCCACTTCACCTGGGGAGTAAGGCGGAAAGCCCACCATGCAGCATAGGGCCCAATCCCTACCCTCAATAGAAAGGCTTCATAACTAAGCTGAGGAGGCAGCACAATGAACCAGGAGAGGAGTCAGCCAGGATGCAAAACCTCATACAGCACCCTCTAAACTTCTAGAGAAGGAGCAAGAGACAGCCAGCGTGACGGCACCGTCAATGAATAACCCAATGTTCTCAGAGAGGGAAGGCCACTTGCCTGGGGACCGTATGGTATCCACAACCTTTTCCCCAAAAGACAACTCCTGCCCAACCTCCTCTGCCCTCTCCATACCTGCTCAAAGCGCCATCCGTCTGACATGGTGGAAACCATCTGAGCGAGCTCTTCTTCCTGGCACTGTAGCACACGGTAGACATGCTTAGGAGGCACCTGACAGCAAAATTGCAGAACATGTTGACAATGGTCAGATGCTAAAGGCTGTTGCCCTCCTGCAGAAGGAAGTGGTAGTACCCCTCCTTGACAGACCTGTCCTCTTCCTCACGTTCCAGGCTAAAGGGGAATGGAAATCACAACCCAACTTTCTACTATGGTGTGGCGGGGAGCAAGAACAATGGTATCTCTCCTGGAGAGAAAGAATGGAGCTGAGAGCTTCCTGCATTGTCCCCAGAAGATACTGGGCTTTTTCAACAGGGAGTTTGCATTTGTCATTACAAAGTCATTTATGCAAATGCCACAAATGCTGATGGGGTTTTGTGAGAGCAAAGTGGCTGTGTTGCTGGAGGCTTACAACCTGAGGCAGACATGATGAAAAGTGAGGTATCAGCCAACACTCCCAGAAGACAGATTTTTAAAGGTTATTGGCCAAGACAAGGTGTGATTGTGCCACAGGATTGATTCCTTGTGCCTCATTGTCTGCATTTAACTCTTCCACAGACATCTCTTCACCTGTTCCCTCCAGGTTTCTCTACAGGTATACCCATGCTCTTCACTGTGATTACGCTTCCAGGACTCCCCACACCAGCGCTCTCCTCCCCACGCCTCTGCTCTCCTCACAAACATTCTTCCATATCCCACAGCAACCAGCTGCCTTCTTCCAAAAGCTAGAGGAGCTGATTTGGTTTCAGGGGCTACATCCAGCATTACTTCTGGGGATGTGAAACAAGCCTGTTTCAACTTGTTTATTGTAACTAAAATGGTGGTAGCCTGTTCCCTGCAAGATTTTGATAGGTAAACATTAGCAAATAAACTCTAATTAGTTGCTTCTTTCCATTCCTTGCTGCTTCTCCCAAGTCTGCCCTCCCTTTAGACTCACCTCTCCCTTTCCACATTCCCTCCTTCACCCACTCCACTCTATCTTTCCCTGCCATTTCTCTCCATACCTGAGTTACTGTGTAGTCCTTCTCCTCCAGTCTATCCTTGATTATTCGGATTAAAGGACCAATGTTATAGAACTCAGCTTCTTCTAGGACCCCTGAGAAAGACAGACAGAAGGTCCACAAAGACAGAAAGTTAAGAGCCCATCTTTGTTTTTCAGCCTGCAAAAGGCAAATTCTGGGCTTCCCAAGCTCCACCGGGAGAAATGACACTGCAGCTTCACTTTTTAACAGGTTTCTGATGCTTGAAACTCTTACTGCAGAGAACTGAACCCTGGCTCTCTGCATTGCGTTTCTAATGCTCACCCCAATTTCCATATGCTGCCTGCTCATACAGAAACAGGCACTGCCAGTGAAGACATATGCTGAGGACTGCTAGTACCTTTCCCAGATAACTAGCCAGGGAGAATAAACGTAGGCTCCAGTGATGACCTCTCTCAGTGATGACTAGTTATCACCTTGTCCAGGTCCTCTTAAGACAGAGAACCACAACTTATTCTGACCTTGTCACCAAAAGACCCTAGAAAATACCAACTTTGCTCCTGGGCCAGTTGGAGTTGCACCCACCTTGGAGCACCATATGAATTTAGATGATCTTTGGCTCCCTCCCCTGCGCTTCACCTCAAAGCAGGTAAACAGAGAAGTGTTTTGGTTTTTTTTTCCCTCTATGGTATCTTCATCCATCACCGCTCCTGAGACTCACCTGTTTGCTAACAGGCCTTCAGGGAAAGGGAAGTGGGTTCCCAGAGGGTCAGTGAGGGAAAGGTGTCTAGGAGTCAACACTCACATGTCCCCAGAGCAGTACACAGACAATGCAGGTAGGGAGGTTGATCCTTCACTACCTGACACACTCAGACCTCTTCTGAGTGCCTCATTCAGCCATGAATTGCCTAATGGGTTAGTTTTATGCCAGCCTGAGTGTCCGCAGCAGGAACAGAAGACAATGTTAAGCTATGAATGGGACTCCTGTTTATGCTCAGATTTGATGTTAAAACCTGTGGATGAACTCTGTCTGACCTCAGCACTACAAGAAATGTCAAGTAGGAAACACTTGTGCTTATCTGTACTATTGCTTAGATATATTTTTGGAATTACAACTCATAAGACGATTCTCAAGAAAACTTTCCTTGCATTAGGTAAAAATATATGAGAGAGAGGCAAGAACACTAATGAACATGCAGAAACTCTGCTTGGCAAGGACTGGACAGCACAGCCTGCCTTTGGAATTGGCTCCTTGTTAGACTCTAGCATCCAAAAAATAACGAGGCATTGGGGACTGCTGGCTGGTAACACCACAATGTTACCGAGTTATCCTATTGGGCTCTTTGTCAGCCTCAAATGATGGATTGGGTTGTCTGGCTTGCTCCAGTGGAATTGCTGCAGGCCACAACCCATCAGAGCACTAGTAGCATACATTGCATATCACTGATTAATGATGGTCTTTATTATAGTCAGTAAAAGAGATGAGCTTGATTTTGTTTGGTCTTCTGGGTTTTCATTCCTAATTAGAAACACTCAGTCATTAACACAAAACTCAGTCACAGAACTTCCTTAAAAGTGGATCAGGAACAAGTAATAAAACGGTTTACTGAGGTGGAGAGGTCTTGCCTACTTCCATCTTGGAGACATCTCTGCTGAACAAACAGTCATGAAGCCATAACACCTGTAGGATGCCTTCCTCACCTACTCCAAATCCCTTTAGTAAATACCGGTATGTTTTGCAAGAGCTGCAATAATAGCTCTCTCAAATCCCCTCACATCAACCTCCAGAAGAATGAGAGACAAGGGCAACAACAAGTCCTGGCTACAGCAGCGATGTTAAGCAGGAAGTCTCTGAGCTCCAAGACTCACCCTCTTCAGCCATATCTTTATCAAGGACCAGCTTCCCATGACGGAGGAAATTCAGGATGGGTCCAAAGTAAGTGGGGTCCCGGTCTATTAGGTACGCACCAGTCTCATCCTAGCAACAGAGACAGACCACAAGGAGAAAAATCCCATGGGAAACTTGTAACCAACCCTCAAACGGTCCAGCCTACAAGAAAATACAAACCTAGGCAAAAATGTCCACTATTTCTAACACTTCTTGGAAATCGTGGGCCCCTGAGAGTCCCTACCCAAGTCAGCCCAGCTTGGAGTTTAACTCCTGTATTGGCGAGCTCAGCGTGCCCACCTCGGCATCGACCAACCCAGCTGAGAAAGCCGAAAAAATAGGCCTCAGTCTCCTTCTACAACTGTGCGTACAGGCCTGGTGTGAGACAGCAGTGTGTCCCTATAGGGGATAAGGCTGAGCCAGGCAGATACAGCTGGGAGGTAGATCCAGGGGATCTGGGGTGATAGAGATGGGGGAGAGCAGGGGCGGAGGGGAAATGGCCTCTCTTTTCCCCAGCTCAGGAAGGCAGGTGCCAGGCTACAACACAGCAAGGTGGGATCTGGCAAGGGGAAATCCTTCATGGGAGAAGGCGAAAAAGCAGGCATTTTTCACTCAGTTACTCCTGCAGCTGTCGGGGTCTGGCTCCATCCCTGCATCCCTCCGGCCCTCCCCATGCTCGGCGGGGCATGGTGCGGGAGGCAACCCAGCTGCCTTACCCGGTCTGACTGCAGCTCCTCGCCCTGGCACAAGCGACACAGGAAAGATTTCTGCTCCCGGCACAGGGTCTGCCTGGTGGTGAGGAAGACGGTGCCCCCCACATTGAGCCTCACCCACTTGGCCGGGGTGCCAGCGGGTGGCGGGATGTCCCAGGTGCAGCGCAGTCCCACGGCACCCTGCATCTCCTCCCCGCCCTCCATCCTNTCGGCGTGCAGGGACTGCCGCAGGTGCTGCCTGCCGGGGAATGCCGGGATCTGTAGTTTATCTGCCTCTCCCTCCGCAGCAGCCGTGGTTTTCGGGGGACAGGGTCCTCCTTGTGACCGCCAAGGGGGCCCCGAGGGGAGGAAGGATGCTCTGTGCGGGAGGATATCTCTGCGGCCATTAGGAGTGGGCAAAACCACAGCTCCACAACGCTGACGCTCCCTGGCTTTTCCCCTGTTCCTGTTTTCACTAACCAAGGGCCAGCTGGCACTTCGGAGGTGCAGGGTGTTATGCAAAACTTGTCGGCATTTATTTCCATCGACATCCTCTCTGGCTCGTTAAAAGGTTCTGGGAACTGTAGTTTGCAGGGAGGTGCACAAAAGGGTGCTGGGAACTGTAGTTTTCCCAGCCCATTGACCCTGCAAAAGAGGATGCTGTAATGAAGGGGGCTGCACTGTACTACATGACCCCAGCCCTGAGACTGGAAGGTTGCCTGCTTCCAGTCCTGGATCTTCCCTGCAAGCTCCCAGAGTCAGGAAGAACAACGTGCTCCCTGGCAGTCAGCAGTTAATCCTGTCAGCGCTGTACTCCACAGCTTTCCCTTCAGGACAGCCATTACCCCAGGCTCACAGCTCAGTGCTGCATCAGTTACCACGCTGTTCCTGCTGCAAAATGTGCAGACAGTTGTCTTCTTGCTAACATACGTAGGGACACTTCTGAGAACTGTATCCTGGACCTGCACGAAGTGCTGGCAGGGAGCAGGAAGAATTTTTCTTCCAGATCTGAAGACTCGCTGACTCAGCAAACTCCCCCCCTGCGCTGCAAAACCAGCACAAACTATGCCAGACAGAGACCCCCTGCGTCCTTCCCCTGTGTTCCTGCCATCCCTGTTTGTGTCCGGGCAGCAGAGAGCTCAGATTTTAACCTCGCTCCATGTGAAGTTTTACCTCTGCCCCAGGCACGTACCACCCACCGAGGCCAATGTGCCAGTCCTGCCCTACCGAATCTAGCCCTGCCTCTGCCACTCGCTCCTGCCAGGCTGAGCCTGGAGCTCAGCAACCCATTCCCCACGGGACTCTGCTCAAATGCACTCCTTGGCACAGGCACACCTGAACGAACTCTCTCTCCAGCCGCTCTACTTTTCCCACTCCCACTTAAGCACAGCCATGCTTGCCAGCAGCATATTAGGAATGGAAAGCGAAGGCTGATGTTTCACCTGAATGTGGCCCAAAGCCTTCCTTCACCTAAGCAACTTGCTGGCTCCTCCTTGCCAGGGCAATGCAGCACTGCAGAGGCACCGTGGTACCTTGCAGACACACTTCACTGTTCTTGCACCTAGATCTTTGTGTCTTGTGAGGTAGGGGTTTGTTGGGTGAAGAGGGTGGGTAAAAAGAAAGATTATGTTTTACTCATATTCCTTTCCTTTTTGTCCTTCCTTTTTTTCTTTTACTTACAAATCACTCCCTTTTACCATCACAGGACGCGAAGGCAGCGTCACCCTTCCCCCAAATCACCCAGGACTTCCTTGACACAGTATAACTGTGTACTTTGCTCCTTCTGTGGAGGAGTGCAAAGGGGAGGAGGGGAAGAGAGGGTAACAAGGAAGAGATTTCGAGATTGCCGAGCTCCAGCTAATTTAAGCACAGGAACAATTGAGCTCCTGCAGGCTGTAAATTCAAATAACTCCGGATCTCCTTTAATTTCTGTCAGGAGCTGGCCAGCACTAGAGTGATCAATAATAGAATGAAAAATTATTTTTTCCTACCTGCATGGAGCAGGCTTTGGCCCAGATTAGTGCCCAGCCCTTGAACCAGTCTCCCCTGAGCGGTGGGCGTGCATCAAAGATGCTCAGACTAACACTGACCTGAGCTGAAGAATAACACAGTGCAACACAGCTCTGGGCTGTGGGACTGTTGCCCTCCTACCTCTGGCTCTGAGTCAAACCATGGCAAATCTGAGAGCTCTCTCCCGCATTCTGGTGTGCAAGGGATGCAGGACCCTTTCTGTGCTGGCCGCAGCTCCAGCAGACAATTAGGGTGAGGGCTGTGGCGCTCTGATATGAGTGCAGTAGTCGGGTGGCAGCCTATAGCCCCTTATCTTCCCCTACCAAGAAACCTGCCCTGCCTTAGTTTTCTTCCTTCTATCAAGGGTTCACCCTGTCTCCCTTTCCTCCTCTCACAGCCCCTTAGCGTCTTGCTCCTTTTTAGGTCCAATCTTTTATTTTTGAAGCTTTCCTCCCCAGTCTCTCGCATGCCAATGCTGCTCACGGTTCAGGGATGGTCTGTATTCAGAGCATACCTCCTTCCAGCAACACCAGTTTCCACCTGTGGCCAGAACTTCAAATCTTGCTCACCCCAGGGCCACGGTGTGAAAGGTTACTTGGTAAACCTATAAGTACGGAAAGAGATCAAAGTACACCACTCCCATCCCCAGAGCCTTCTTTTCTGCGACATATAGCACAAACTACTGGAAAAACCCCAGGCCAGGGCGTTTCCTGTATTACATGAAAACACTCTTTAGGAAGAAGTCAGTCTGAGGTGAGTTACCAACTGAAATGCTACGAGTCTGTGGCGGGGGCTAAATACAGGCCTGATTTGCACACCATAGTTCTGAGACACAACTAGCGTGCCCTTGTTAAGGTCCATTAAAATTAAGCAATAGAACAGAGGCGAAATAAATTTAAATAATCAAATGTCTGTCCCTCCTGCATTGATGATAACTATGTATTAAACACATGCAACATGAAACAGAGAGACGGGAGCGAGCAAGAGCTTACACCACCTTACAGCCCCACTGAGAGCTCACCTAAATCATGGGGACAGTTGCACGGACGGCCTGGGGGCAGGAAAAGCCAGACAGCCACAGGGCAGGCAGGCGATGGGGCTGAGCAAGAGTTGAGGAAAACAGAACGGGGGGTGAACTGAGAGTTCCTCGGCTGAGCAGTCAGCAGGCCTGCAGTGCAAACCTGCAGCAGGCTACACACACTGCAGTGCTCTGCACATGCATTGCAGCCTGGCGAGTCAGCTGGGTACGTGGAGTACGATGCATCGCTGACGCTGCGGAGCTGCTTTGAGGGAACTGTCGCATTGTGGAGCATCAGTGGGAACTGGGATCGCCGTGTGTCGGTGCCCTGGTTTGAGGTACAACAGAATCGATTTTCTGTTCAGTAATTTTACTTTTTAGCTAAGCCTCTTCTAACTAACTGAACTCACTGAAATTAACAGTGTATTTTTAAGACTGTAGGCTATTCCCAGAGTGATAAGACCTGATTATTTATAATTTATGCCAAGGAAGAGAGGCTCTTGCTTATACTTATTGCTGTAACAACCAAGGCCAGCCAACTTTGTTATTTGCCCCGTTGCAGGGTCAGAAGCGGAAAACCAAAGAAGGGTCACACCTGCAGGGAGGAGCAGACAGGACAGGTAACCCAAAACTGACCAACAGGGGGTATTCCATCTCATTGGCCTCATGCTCCATAGAAAAGCTGAGGGATCAAAGGGGCCAGCCTCTTTCTTCAATCGCCGGCATCCAAGAAGGACTCTCTCTGCCTTTGATCTGATCCATGTATTCCTGAACCTAGATCCATAATCCAGTTCCTGTCCATTGCCGAGTCCAGTCTGGGATTTTCCCAGTGCCTGCTGGTGACATGAATATCACCCTGGGAGCTTGATACTCTTTTGTATATATTGTATATATTTCACTATTTTCTCTTTTTTTTTACTGTATTAATTTATTATTATTTTCATTAAAGACATTTAGTTGTTTCTAAACTCATAAGTCTCTTTCTCTCCCTCCTCTCCTTGGAAAAGAGAGGTGGGGGAGAGCATCTGTCATTCTTTTCAGTGGCCAGTCCAGCCCAAACCATGACAGTTGGCACAGACAGTGTCACCACTCTGGCAGGCTGGGATTAAACTTTCGTGATCATTCAGTTAGTGAATGCACTGAGGTATGAGGTACCAGAGAAGAAACTGTCTCCTCTCTCTTCAATCCAGGAAGTGTGGTGGGGAGGACAACTAATACTCTGACATTTGCCATTAAGTCAACAGTGAACTGGGCGAAGAAAACTCCCCACACCAGACTTGGGGGTGGGAGGAAGACAGTTCACTTTCAGCCAGCAGAGCCCAGCTCGTCTGCCAGCTGAGCCAGGCATATCGGAGCTGGAAGAGAAAGGTCCCATGGCATGCAGGCGAGCTAATCTTTCTCCAGCTCCTGGTGCTTGGTGTGGTCTGTGAGCAATGTACCGGCAGTCGGAATAGGGTGCGATGCCTGTGTGTGTGTGTGCATCACTTAGCACCTCTGCTGGAAGACTGCTGGGAGGAGGAGAGAAAACAGCCATGCAGCACCTGGTGGTGAGCTGGGACCAGGAGAGATGGGAGGAACAAGAAAAGCCCCTGCAGGTAATAGCAGTTGCCATTGCTCATGCAGTGGTTGCTAGTGGGAAGGGACAGCAGTACTGGCAGAAGAAGGGCTGCTTTGGGGAAGGTTTGCAGGGGAACAAAAGGCTCGCTGGGAAATAAAGTGTGAAATAGTGCAACCTGACTGGCAGGCAGCAGTAGGGAAGGAAAAGGAAGGTGGGGGATGAAGATGACATGTGAGGAACAAGGGACTGTGGGATTGATTACTGTTGGAGAACCATTGACCAGACTGCTTTCACAGAGTCCAAAACTGATTCAGGACCAAAGCGTAACAGATAGTAAAATACACAAATAAAGAGTTTACATGCTCACCTGGAGTTCTCAAATTTATATAGAGAGCTATAAAAGCTCCAGTCTCAAGTTAGCCACAGGTCAATGTGAGCATCTTCCTACATCAGGGCTGTTTTTTAGGCTACTATTTGGCCACCATGAGCCTTATGCCACCAAAGATACACTATTGCCCTTTCCCTGTGGTAAATTTTCCACAGGAGAGTCCTGAACATTAGCAATTTGCATTCATATCCATTTGTCCCCTTCCCAGTTTCCAGTTCCCATAGGAAACCCACCCACTGAGTCAGGGACATAAAGATCTGCAGAACATTTATAGTCCTGGTGCAAGTCCCCTCAGCTGTTCCATATGTCCAGTAGCATCTGTTATGGCTCAAAATAGGTTTTTGCAGTCTCCAGGCTTTGAAAACATTGTTTCAGTCTCCGCAACATTCCGAGTGTTTTGCCTGCAGTGTTAGAACAGATCTCAACTAAAAGGAGGGAGAATATCAGAAGACACTCTTGGACAGATTTTTAATGTGTGATGTAACAGGGCATACCCCAGAAAGACAAAGTATCTTGTGGGAAGTTCTCCATTTCTCCTCTATGCAGAGGACGTTGCCTTATTATCCAAGGCAAAGCTAAGCATCTGGTAAAAGATTTGCCAAAAGCCAGGAAACTGAAGAACCGCTGATATTTTGCAACAGATAGGAAAAGGGCAGCTGAATGCTGCCAACCTTGGCACACAAAGAGGAAGAGTCCTGCTAGATGTCATTGAGCCGAATAGTCAAAATGTAGAGCAAGGAGGAGGGAAATTTTTCACCTAGTTTATGATCTCCAGGTGGATGGCTGGGCTGCACCAGACACCTCCCCGTGACACGCAGGTCAGAGAAAAGCAGCTCAGTCTCAAGAGGAAGGAGCGAGATTCCCACTGACCCCAGGGACTGCTGGGGTCAGCAGGAAAAAAGAAACACAGTGCTTAAGCTGCATTGCCAAATGTTCTGGAAGGACAAGAACAAAAGGCAGCCCCCTGCAGCCACTGGAAATAAATAACAAAGTCTGAAAGAATGTGTCAGCTTTCTGTAATAACTAAATTTTCCTGGAGAAACAAAGCAGGCGTGGCACCCCTGTTCATCTGTTTGTACATAGGGGCCTGGCCATATACTCACAAAATTGGTCTCACCTGCCAGCCGCACCCAGGGTGTTAAACCTTAACGACCCATCATGTGAAAGCCTCTTAGCTTGGCTGATGGTGGGAGAAACTAGAAATCCTTAACTGAAAACGCATCACAAGCCAGACCCTGCTGTAAGATCCCATACTAGACAGCACTGTCTGTACAGGTATCTTTATGTTAAAGTGTTTTAAAAGCAGTTCCTCAGATTGGGAGGCCCCTCCACAGAGAGTATAGCTGCACTTGCTGTTTCCAGTCACCCCAGCTAGTGCTTGTCCTTTTGTTTTCGTGTAGACACCATACTTCAGCTTAATTTTTTTTCTTAAGCGCCCTCAGTTACAGACTGCAATCAGATGTCCTACATGACACGCTGACTAGTTCTTCCGTTTCCCCTACAGGAAAGAGTTGTTAGAAAATTACCCGAACTTGAGATAAAGCAAGATGTTACTACCAGCCTTTAAAAACACAGCGATTACCTGGGTGGGAAAATTCACAAAGCATGGGAGTAGAAAACACTTCCCCTAGCAGGAAGGAGAAGAAAATTAATTAAACTATCAATTAGATCCAGAACTGGAAGTCTTAGCAATTTGCAGGGCACACTGTAACCTGCAAAGGAAGGCCTTTTGGGAAGCCTGAGCCCAAAGAACTAAATGGAAGCTGGCAAATATAAAGGATTATTATTTCATCCAGGTCTGTGCCTTGCACTGCGTACAAAAGGGTCACCCATTTCAGACCCCTGCCCACTCTATATACTCAGCACTTCCTGTAATGCTGGCCCCAATTCCCTAAAGAGCTAGGTTGTTAGACTAATTTAAGTAGGGAAATTGAATGCGTTCAGTCACTGGAAATGGGTGGAAAGAAGGGTCAGGCTGTGTGCGTGGGTGGGGAGGACACAGGAAGAAATCATCTGAACAGTGAAACTCAAGTTCCACAGGAGGTGAGCAGAAGCAGCTTGCGTGCATGCACACCAAGCCCAGGAAGAAGCCAGGGCTGCAGCCAACAGATACCAAAGGAAACACAAAGAATAAACACTCTTCAACACTTTCCTGCAAAGAGAAGGATACAGCCCTCATATTCAGTGGCTAGGAAGGGACTCTGCAAATCTGTGACCATAAGCAGCCATAGCATCCCCAGAAAGGACAACTCCATCATCCTCAGATGTCCACCAGCACCTGTTGCTGCAAGTCCAAGAGCAGAACCCATCTCATCAATTTTCTAAGTTATCAGTGGGCCAGAATAGGTGCTGGGGACATTTTTGTTCGTATTTTTGTGGTTGGGGTTTTTTTGTTTGGCTGGTTTTGGTGGGGGTTTTTTTTGTTGGTTTTGTTTTGGTTTTTTAAGAGGAGAAAATCCTAGAGAGAACAAGTTCTTGGACACTGTCAAGGATATCCGGGGGAATTTCAGCTCCCAGATATAAGACAATGGTTTTGTGGAAAAATATGTGCCATTGTAGGCTATTCCTCTGTAGGTCTCAGTTCCCCTAAGTTTTTTAAGGTTACATTATAAGACTCATGGAAAGAATGGAAACACCTACGCAGTCCAGTTTTCACCATGTGAACTGACACCCAGTCTTTGAAGAACAGAGCTGTGACTGAACTAATGTGGCCTTTTAGGCTAAAAAGCAAACGGACAAGGACTGCAAGGAGGAAGATGGTAAGGGATGGAGAGAAGGAAACACCTCATTTGAATCATCAAGACAAAGGGATCCCATAAAAATAGAGTTCCTGGAATCAGCCAACCAACGCTCACATAAGCTCCATACAGCAGAAAGACCTTGAAACACATGTTTATTTACTCTTTTTTTAATCCCAGTATATTTTTTTTTCTCCCCAAGGGGGATTTGGGATCATGGGGGTACAAAACTGGCTAAGTACACATTGCAGTTAGCGTCCAAGTGCAAGAAGAAATCCAAACCAAGTCTCCAATCTAAGTGCCAACCTGGAGGCCGTATTGGCTCCTTTAACATCTCTGTCTTTCCCCTACATTTTGCACTCAAAATGGCCATAAAGTGCACGGATGTCTTCTACAACAGAGGCAGAGAGCAAGATCATGAGGCACAGTTATACAAGTATGACCATCCTGTGAGTAAACATGGTGGAACGTCCCGAGTCACGATCTTGGCTTGACTCAATTACTTCCCCACAATGCCCCAGCACTCTCTCCCTTCCATCCAATACTGTGAAAAGGTCACAGGATCACAGAGCAGCTGAGGTTGGAAGGCACCTCCAGTGGTCATCTGGTTAACCCCACCTGCTCAAGAAGGGCCACCTAGAGCTGGCTGCCCAGGTCATATTTACATTCCTAAGCAGCAGTGGTAGGATAAAGAGAAAGTGCCAAAGCACCACGTGCCCGTACTTGTTATCCAACACCTTCACCTCATGACACTTAACCAGGAATGCTAAACCCATCTTTTCCAAATCCTGTTTCAAGGCAAATTATCTGCACACGTGGAAGACAACGCAACTTATTACACTGTCTTCCCCTTTCCCTCAGAAATAATATTTTCAGGCTGTGCCCGCATGTACCATTCCACCCAGGCCCCATCATACACAGCAACATCTGGTTTGCCACAGAGGTATGCCCCCAGAGCCACATGGCAGGCAGTGACACCAGAGCCACATGTGGCTACCACCGGCTTTAAGAGGTCCACCTTCTTCTCCTGGAACAGACTGCGGATCTGCTCTGGGGTCTTCTCTAAGCCAGACTCTGTGAGGAAATCAGTGAATGGGATGTTCATCGACCCAGGGACATGACCAGGCTCAATTCCTGGAGGAAAAGCAATACAGACAGGAATTAACCTCTGCTGTCTAGGACAAATCCATTGCAAAACCTGCTCTCTGTTTCACTGGGGATATTTGTGATTTCTTGCATGTTGTTATTATTTAGTGTATGTTGTTCAAACAAATGCATTTATTTTCGTTAAACTTTGCTTTACTAGATTACGGATTACTCGGGAAGGATGGCTCTAACCTCCAGGTTACCACACTGACACAACCCTGTCAAGTTCTGTTCCTCCTCCCAGTTCCCTCCACATCTTCGGCACATCAGAGCAAACTACTCTGATGAGGCACTGACTGAAGCACCTCCACAGGCCCTTCTGAGGGGAAGAATAGGACCAGTACATGAAGAGACCAATAATTACCTTTGAGGTGTATGAAAGCCACATTCCTCAACCCAGCCCCTCGTGAGAAACAAAAACAACACTGCTTCCTCACTACTAAATTTTCAAAGAGCAGCACTTGCTAGTCAAAGGGAGAGGAGGACAGGTGGATACACTGCCTCAAGTCCCATAAAGGACAACCATATTTCCCTTCATTACCTCTATAGCAGTCAAACCGATGGGCATCTTAAATGAAGCCCCTTTTTATTATGCCAATGTCTCAGGAGGCACATTACCATCTCGGGGCTCTGGCTCTACTCCCCGGAACCGTCCTGCAGCACGCGCATCCACTAGCTGGAAGCGGTGGGAATCCAGGTTATCTACGATGTCCTCATACGTTTTCACCAGGGACTTGTCCAAGGACGCATGGAACTCAGAGGGAGCTACCTGGCTTTTCCCAGAGCTCAGTTCATTCCCCTCTCGCTGCCAGTTCTTTAGGCCGCCATCCAGAAGAGAGACGGCTTCATGTCCAAAGGCCCGGAACATCCACCACACCCGGGGTGCTGAGAATAGACCTTGGTCGCTGCCATCATACACCACAACATGGGAATCATTCCCCACACCGAGCTTCCCCACATACTCAGCAAAGTCATCAGCCTTGGGCAGCATGTGATCGTAAGGCGAAGTACGGTCGCTGCACTGGTCGATGTCGAAGAAAACCGCACCAGGGATATGGCGCTCCTCAAATTCCCGCTTCGGGTCACGCTTCATCTTTGGCAAATACCAGGACGCATCCACGATTTTCAAGGCCAGACCAGGTTGCTGGGACTTGATGGCTTCTGAAAGCCATTTTGCAGACACCAGAGCGCGGTAGAGGAGTTGCTGCGACATTGCTCCGCACTCCTGGCCGAGATTACCCGATTCCTGGGATTTGCCTCAATCTACCTAACTGCAAAAGGAAGAAAATTGAAAATTAGCGACCAGCCTTACAGAAAGCAACCAGACAGAGGTGCATTTCGGGACCGAAGACCTGCGCCTGCAGTGAGGTGTTGGCTAAGCCTACAGGGTGGGGTTTGAAATGCTCCACCCCTGAAAATAAGTGTCACAGAGCTCAGGCCGAACCCTGCCCCGAGCCGGACAGCCGTGCCACAGCCCTGCCCTGCGCCCTGCTCCCCCCGTCGCCCACCTGGCCCCTCCACCTCCAGCGACCACCCGCAGCAGGAGGGGAGCGGGGCGGCCTCAGGGACCCTGAGCGGAGGGGACGGAGGGCCCCGGGCTGAGGCGCGGCCCCACGACGGGGCGGGTGGTGGGGAGGGGGGCGCTC
>VZSF01003847.1:656409-680595 GCA_013398295.1 Chionis minor
CCCCCCGCCGTCATCGCCCCGCAGCCCATCTCCAGCCGAGGCCTGAGCGGGGCCCCGGCGCCCCTCACGCAGGCCGGACCCCCGCCGCCTCCCGCTGCCAACCCCCCCGTCTCCCGGACACCTTCCGGGGCCGCCGTTCCCACCGCGCAGCGGCGGTGGGGGGGGCTGGGGGAAAGGAGCGGGGCCGGCCCGCCGCGCCGCCCCGTACCTCCGTGCTGGGCCTCAGCCGAGCGGCACCCGCCCTCAGTCCCCGCCAGCCATGGCCGCCGCCGAGGGGGAGGGAGCCGGGGCCCGCCCAGCGGGCCGGTCCCGGGCGGTGCTGCCCGCCCCCGCACCGCCCCCTCGGGCCTCGTCTCCCCGCTGCCGCCATTTTGTGTGTGTGTGAGTGTGTGTGTGTGTGTGTGTGAGTGAGTCTGTGTGTGTCTGTCCCCACCGGCGGCGCCCCCTCCCGGCCTCAGCCCTCCGAGATGGCGCCACAGCTGGGCCGCGCGCTGGTCACCGCCAAATGGCTCTCGGAGGCCGTGCGGGCCGGGCGGGTGGGGGCGAGCCTGCGGATACTGGACGCCTCCTGGTACCCGCCGCAGGAGCGAAATGCCCGGCAGGAGTTCAAGGAGAGGCACATCCCCGGGGCGTCCTTCTTCGACATTGAGGAGTGCCGAGACCAGTCCTCCCCCTACGACTTCATGCTGCCCAGCGAGTCGCACTTCGCTGACTACGTGGGGCGCCTGGGGATCAGCAACGACACCCACGTGGTGGTGTACGACGGGGACAAGCTGGGCACCTTCTACGCCCCCCGCACCTGGTGGATGTTCCGGGCCTTTGGGCACAAGGAGGTCTCCGTCCTGAACGGCGGCTTCAAGAACTGGGTGAAGGAAGGCCACCCTGTCACCGCGGAGGTCAGCCAGCCCACCCCAGCCGTCTTTAAGGCCAGGCTGAATCCCATCCTGGTGAAGACCTTTGAGGAGATGATCCAGAACGTGGGGTCCCTGCGGTTCCAAGTGGTGGATTCCCGCCCTGAGGGCAGGTTCCGGGGGATCGACCTGGACCAAGGTAACGGAGGTGGGAATGCCACCTGCCCCTGCAGCAGAGCAGGATGAGTGTTGATACTAGTCCAGGCATACCAGCTGCTCCCAGCCAGCAAACAGATTTTCCTAATGCACAGGCATGCCTCAGCCTAACTCTTTGATTTACCTTAAGGGACCCACAGTTGAGCATTCAGATCCCAGTGCCCTCAAAGGTTGCTTTTTTGGTAGCTGGTCATAAAGCTGCAGGAGAAAACAGCAGAAAAGGTATGCAGTCAGTTGGCTCCAGCATTCTCCGTCCCACACCCTGCAGAAGTTAATCAGACAGAATGCAAACGTGGGAGGTTAGAGCTCTTAGGGGTTTTGTTCAGAGTCCTATCTAACACCAGCAGACGCACACAAACTATCAGTATTCATACAGGCACCTCTCACCATAATGAATGCATCAGCAAAAGCCAAGGTTTTAGGCAATACGGTAACCCAAGGGACGTTTTCCTTCTTGCTGTGGTTCCTAGCAAATAGGCAGCTTGCTTGAGCTGATCTTTGTCCTTTTGCTCTGCTGTTAAATCTAACAAGCTTAAGTAAGAAAAGCCCCAAACCTTTCCCAAAGGTATGCGCTGTCAACCTATCTCTTTTGGATGCCCCAAGTAACAGGAACAAAAATTGGTTTTGTTACCTCAGTCAAACACTGGACATGCAAGCAGCAGGGGCAGGAGAAGCCTTGTGCGGTGGGGACAGCTGTTACAGCATGTGCCTAGAATGAAATTCAAGTTGGTTGTTAAAGGAGGCCCTTACTGTGTAATTTAAGCCTTGGTATATCCCAGAATAACCTCTCCTCCAAAAGGGAATCGCAGAAATGGTTTAAAAAGAAATGCAGAGTTTCAAAAACAAAGCACAGAAAAGCTCAGCAACAGTTGTTGGGTCTGAGTCGAGCTCCAAGCTGCAGGAGCGGGTGTGCAGCAGCCTTCTGTGGTCCTGAGACAGTACTGTGCTGCTGCCTCGCATGCAGGTTGGCTCTTTTCTGATGTGGGTGCTGCTGTACAGCCATTGAGTGTGACACTGTCTTGATATAAATTCCCACATCCAAACCTCAGCAGCATTTGGCTATAAATGCCTTTGTACACATGGTTCACCTAAGTGTCTACAGTGAGCCCCCCAAACACACTCAAAGTGTGCAAGACAACAGAAGATGAGAAAGGTAACGGGAGTGACAGAGGAGGCTGTTGCAGGGAGAGAGGGGGAGTTTGGCTTATTGCTCATTCTGTTTCTTCGCCTACTGCAGCCCATCAAATTGAAGGTTGAATTTTAACCTCAAAATGTGCATAAAATGCTTCTTGCTGGGAGCTGGTAGATTTTGCATTCTCTTTCCCAAAGCAGGAGTTGTCATCAGGTAACAAATACCACAAATACCCTTGACAGCATCCTGAAAACAGATTTTTCCTTTGAAATGAGTCAGCATGGAACAGTTTATTTGTGGTGGTCCAGTTTTGCTTCCGCCAGCAGGATAAGCACTCCAGCTGCAGCTGCTTGTTCCACGGGAGCTTGACAGCCTTCTGAACCCGGCTAGTCAGTAGCTATGCTACCACCAGGAGCAGGTAAAGGGCAGCACTTACACCTAAAAGAGCAATTTGAAATCAATGCTGATTAATTACAGGGGTCACAGAATCAGGGAGCAGAAACGTTGCCTGCAATTTAGAGAAGAAAAATGGTCGTGAGGTTAAGGAACTTGCTGTGTTCTCAGGTGATTTCAGTTTAATTATTGCCTCAGCTCTTGACTTCCTAATTAAGTCAATTAATCTCTCCAATTCCATGAACTCCATCTCTAGAAGAGGCTAATTTCAGCTGATGCTTTTGCCTCTTTAGTTTTTCAGTTCCTTGTGGTAAGAATTAGTTGTCCCTGTTTTATTTTTATGCAGTAGCTACCTTGCTGGGGTTTAGACCTCTGTAGTGGTTAAGGTAAGATGTAGTATGTGGCTAATGTTTAGTTGCTGGGAGAGGTTTAGTTGCAGGTTGCCAGGATGGGGAAGGATGGGTGATGTTTCTACATGCCAGGTCTCTTGGGTCTTAAGTGCAGGTATTACTTTGGATGAAAAAGCTTGGATGTTTGTGCATGGGATGAGCCCATCAGATGTGCAGCCCTGACCTATACACTGAGTGGTTAAATGTTTCCCTGCACAGTGCTGTGTTTCTGGAGGAACTAGCAGCTCAGGCCTGCTCGCTAGCTGTGATTCAGCAATGTCCCAACTGAGTTCTGCAAGGGCCTGCTTACTCAGGCGCTGTAGGGTGAAGGTCTGTGGAAACAGCCCGAACATCCCGGGCAATCCAGGGGCCAATATTAAAGATAATTACATGATGGTTACCAGTGCTGACTCTGAGTATTGGGCACTGAAAACTGAGGAACAAGAATTATAGCTGAACAAATGCGTACAGAAAAGTTGGGAATTTCTGAATTCTTTTGCAGATGCCTGAGAAAAGAGGGGAAAGTTGTCAGACAAGAAGTCCATCATCTAAAAAAGGAAGCAAACCCAAAGTCGTTTCATGAGTTTCCAACTGTGTTTCTTCTCATTCTCAGCCCTTGGGTAGTCCTTGTCTCCCTTGCGCATACACAGCTAAGGTTTTGCCCATTTTCCCAGCTCTCAACCTTCCCTGCCCCAAACATAAAGCTTTTGCTCAGCTTGAATGTTCCGTGGCAGCAAGAATGAAATGTTGCTGCTTCTTCCCTCTCTTCTCTAAGTGGAGCTGGGAGTGGACTGGCTCTACTTTGACCGTGAAGTAACACCCAAGGCACAATGTGGAGAGTGAGAGACTCTATCAAAGTCTGTTTCAACCCACAGGAGCCTACAATCCAAAGCCGTCCATCCCTGTGATGAGGTTCGTAAACATCAGCTAGCAGAATTAGCACCATGACCCTCCTGGTTCTTAGAGCTGACTCTTCTGGCTGTATACACACCCAGTATGTTGATGTTGGTGGTAAAGGCCTATTGACCTGACTGTGAGGAATTCTTGGGGAGCTGGCCAGGACCAAGTTTAAACTGTTCCTTCCGGTGAGTTCGTGTAGGTTAGGTGAGATCACTAATAGTCCCTTGCGAGGCATACAATTTGAATGGAAGAGAGAGATGAAAAAGGAGGCAACAGAGGAGGTTTGGAAAGGAGCAGCTATCTGCAGCCAGCCAGCTCCCAAGACCACAGGAAGATAAATGTGGACAAGGCACATCTTTTATGTTTTTGACGTTAGGAAATTCCATCTGGAGCTTTCATCACAAAGGGAAAGGCTAGAGAGAAGGGGCTGTAGTCTTAGCTGGATAAATAGCCAATGAAAAAATGGATATTTAAGCAGAGAATATTAACAGATGTGGAAAAGGGGATTAAGCAGTGAAGAAGATAACTTATTACGCGTTACAGATTATGAGGGAGGATTGCCAGAAGCCAAGCTGAGTGAGACTTGGCAAAAGGAATTAAAACAAATAACAAAAACTGCTGGAGCAAAGTGAATAAAAAGAGAACAAGGAGAGAAAGAGTAAATAGGGTTGCTATGCAGTTAGCAGGGGTTCCAGATGAAAGATTATTTGTGTACAGTCTCAGAATTATACTGTGTTTGTGCTACAGTTTTGGGTTTTTTTTCCTGAGAACAAGTCTGCAGAGTAGGGGGAGGGATAGCAAGAAGGGGAAGAAGCAGAAATGATCACTTCCAAAGAGGGAGTATAACTAAAAGATATCCATGTGCTCAGATCTGTGAGGCCGACGATCTCCATCCCAAATAGGTGTCAAAAATCACTTATGTGACATTGCAACTCCATGAAGCAAGAATTTAATAAATTTAATCAGAGCATGGTTCTGTAGGACAGAAAGACTAACAAAGTTTGTATTTAGGATAGGAGGTACAGCACAACCTAGGCAGCTGTTGATCTCTTATAACGTGGATAGACTGGAAGGCTTTCAAAAAAGTCTTCAAGGAAAGATTACTTGAAATGAAGGCAAAATTGAATGAAATTCCTTGGTAAACTTGTACTGTAGCTGAGGGCTCTATTTTCTTGCCGACAGAATTGATTTGCCAGGTAAGACAAATAGGAACATGCGTGCCTGGAAATTACGTTTGATCTTTTATCCCAGCCATTGGAAGCACGTATGAGGTAGACTTGTTCCATTTGAACTTCATTAATACTTTGAACGTAATATTAGACAGGTAATTATTAGTTCAATGTGAGAAGAGGGCAAATAACAGAAGTACTGTTAGATTTCCCCAAAAACGACCTAAAGGGAGATAAGAACAGCTTGTGCTGAAAGCAGATCTGTGGGGCTGGAAGTTGCCATCATTATGCTTCTATGTTTTATTTCATATTTTTCTGAATCATCGAGGCACTGAAAATAGGGAGTTGCTACTGAAATGTGCTGCTGGCACAGCCTTGGGAAAGTTTAAATGATCACATGGGGAGTATTATGTGAGGTACCACCTGCCGTGATAGAAGTGACAGGAAATATAACACTACAGAAAGCAAAGTTGGATTCTTAGTGGCAAGAAACACCTAACTCATAGAATTGTCTAGGTTGGAAGGGACCTTTAAGATCATTGAGTCCAACTATCAACCTAACACTGCCAAAACCACCACTAAGCCATGTCCTTCAGCTCCCATCTACCTGTCTTTTAAATACCTCCACGGATGGCAATCCCACCACCTCCCTGGGCAGCCTGTTCCAATGCCTGATAACCCTTTCGGTGAAGAAATTTTTCCTAATATCCAATCTAAACCTCCCCTGGCACAACTTGAGGCCATTTTGTCTTATCCTATTGCTTGTTACTTGGAAAAAGAGACTGACCCCCACCTCTCCAGAACCTCATTTCAGGTAGTTTCTAAGGGTGATTGTGTGAATCTGGTGTGGAGTATTCTCTGTGTCACATGAGGCAGGGCAGATGTGTCCTCTCCACTGTTCAGATCCCAGCTGCATCCAGCCCTGCCTTCCAGTCCTGTGTTTCTCTGCTCTTGTCCTAGCAATGAGAGCTGATAAAACTTCCTCAATCACTCAAGAGCACTTCTTAAGCAGTCCAAGGGATTGTGGTTGTGCAATGTCAGCTCTTTCTTTCAGTTAAACACCCATGTACGTGAGTAAATGCAGTTTCTACAGTTTTCCCCATCTTTCATTCACAGAGCGCAAGCACTGGTCTCTGACCCCAACAGACTTTTGAATCTCTGGAGCAAGGAAGTCTCCCTACAGATCAAAGTAAAAAATGGTCTAAAATGAGACCATTCTTTTCAGATCTGCTCAGCTCCTAACTGAACACTTGTTTAAGGGTGGTGAGTGTACGTCACGGCAGTCTCCACTGAGAAAGGGGTACAAGCCTACCTATTTTAAGATGTATGAACAATCTAGAAAAGTGATCATGACCATGGGGCCTGGGACACCGAAGAACTGAATCGATGGCCCGGCAAGCTTGTTTGAGCAAGACCTGGCCCTTCTAGTTCAGCCCCCAGGACTTCCTGATCTCAGAACACTTCACAGTGTCCCATGATGGTGTGAGAGCATTGGCCTGTGGTTCACAGACTTGTCTGTATTGGGGTGATCACCAGTAGTGCAGCAGAGCCTTGCAGAAATCCCCTGCCAAATGACAGGGTCAGGACCATTCACTTTATGGGAAAGGGGTAGCCTAACCCAGGCATGTAACTTTCTTCTGTAAGAAGCTCTGCAGTCTGAGAACTACAGACAAGGTTTGCTCACACTCATTTTTTGTATTATTTTTAATTTCCTCTGCCATACAGACACTCTATTAATGAGAGTGGGTTTTGCAGTTATCTGTACTGAAGTGGTTGACTGTTGTTTTCTGGAACTGGAAAAGATGTGGTGAAAGCATCAGTCCAAAACACCGTCTTTTTTTGTCCTTTTTTTTTTTTTAATGTTAGTCCCTCCAGAAGTCAGCAGTTTTTCTCCCAACTTCTGCCTGTAATGCTAAACACTTCTGAAGGATGCATGAGGTGATGACTAGACAACAGCGCCAGATTTCTAAGGAACTCGGGGAGGATGAATCAAGAAACAAAGGGGGTCCATCTGGAACAGGGAGAGATCTTGTGAAGCTGACTCAGGGCAGCTTTGTTTTTCTTTAGGCTCTCATTCTTTGTCCAGCAGAGCAAAAATCCCCTCCTCAATGCCCCGCCAAAACCCTGTTTACCCTTATGACATATCTCATCATGTCATGATACTACTCTGCATGAGTGATAAAACTGCAGTGTCATTAGGATGTGTGATGTCAATCTCTGACTAGGTATACTTTAATCATTTGACTGTGACAAAGGTTCACTGCCCAAATCTCTCCCATCTCCTGCGATCAGTTACCCTGATGACTTAGGCAAGGGCAAAGCTGTCAGTGAAAGAGATTACTATTGATGTGACTTTCCCAGGGCTCTCTCATTAGAAGTTCAAATCTAGCAAGGAACAATTTCCTGAAATACATTTTCAACATAATATGTAATGTTTCCTGTTCCAATGAGGCTTGATCCAAAGCCTCTCAAAGTCAGTGGAAAAGCTTGTGTTGAGTTTAATGGACTTTGATTAAGCCTGTAGTGACAGACTTTGAATTTCAAGGACCTGATGAAAATCTTATCCATTGTGTTTTTGTATCTGTTTCTCTCTAAAGACCTTGTTCTTGAGATGGAGCTTTCAGCTTGCCTGAAGTGGTCAGTTATACCAATAGAATAACAACTCCATTCATTCATGGAGTGGATAAAAAGTGATACAAAAATCTAAATTCTCACTTCTCTTACCCCGTTGCCTCAGGATAGCTGCCTAAGTGGTAATATGGCTGAATTTAAGGTTGCTTTACTTTTCTGAAATACGATTTTAAGGTGACACAGGAATAAACTGTGAACAGATAACTACATTCACAAATTCTGCATACAAGCTGCACTTCCTGCTTCTGAAAGCTGTGTCACTACACACTGCTGGCCTACTTGGGGAAGGTCCGAAATGCACTGCTGCATTCCTCTCTACACAGATCCCCTTAATGCCTTTGTTAGCATCTTTTCTGTGGTGGTTCTTTGATTCTTGTCACGTCTAGGGCTTCTTCAGATTGCTACCTCTTATTGCTTTCAAGGAGGGGGGAAATAGTTTGCTAAATATTCTGGAAGCTTTGACTTCGGCAAAGTTGAATAACCTTTTTCCTCCTCTTTTTAGCCCCACGCTGCTTTGTGTCTTCATTATCACCTGAAACAACGTAGCATCTTGGAGAGAGTGGGGGTATCTGCAGTGATGTCTCTTTAATGTCTGTTTTGTAGGTGTCTGTCATCACCTACATTAATGTCTCTTTGCTCATGTTTCCTTTTCTTGTTCACTCTTGCAGGGCTGGAATCTGGTCACATCCCTGGTGCTGTGAACATACCCTTCCACTCATTCCTATCAGAAACTGGCCACGAGAAGAGTATTGAGGAGATCCAAGAAATATTCCGTGAGAAGAAAGTGGATCTCTCAAAGCCACTGACAGCCACATGCCGCAAAGGTGTCACAGCATGTCACATTGCCTTGGCAGCCTACCTGTGTGGCAAGCGTGATGTGGCTGTTTATGACGGTTCCTGGTCGGAGTGGTTCCACCGTGCCCCACCTCGCTACAAGGTCTCTGAGTTGAAGCGCAGCAAGGCCTAGAGGGAGAGTTGTTTCTTGGGCGATGAGATCTAGCAGCCGTCTCCAGCCCAGGGTAGAGGGAAAGGAAGGAAGTGGAAGTAAAGAAAAAACATACTGATTTGTATTTTGCCAATTTTTCTAAGAACAGTGAGTAGCTTTCTGTCTGTCTTCCAGTTTCTCACAATGAATAAAATCTGCTTCTAAGATGATGCATGTGTGAACGTTTCTAATTATTCCCTGCTGCCTGTGACCTGCTTGTGCTGAGTGGGAAAAGCAGCTTTGCAACGTGAAGGAGAGTTGCGCTCTTCCCTAGAGACTTGCAGAAGTTCCAGTGACGTGGTGAGAGCTCAGGTGGAGCAGAACAGATGAGAAGTTTGGGGCTAAAATACGGCCCTAGGTACTGGACACAGGAGGGCCAAGCTGTGGTTCTGTCATTGACTTGATCTAAGACTTTTTGCCAGCCCACCATCTCCCCTTTCCTAATGTGGAAACCGGGGGCACCTTTGTCTACCTCTCTGATGGGATCAGTGAAGCATTTGGAGTTGCTAAAAGACCCAATTCTGCTGAAATGCAGTCTTGTTAATTATCACGACTGTGTAACGGAAGTCTCCAAGAAATCCTGTGTATGTGATGAGATCTTCTGAGTACAGGTGTTTCATGAGACATAGGCCTTTTACTCTTGTCCTTGTTTGGGGTTTTTTTGGTTAGCTAGGATGACCCTGATCTCTGCCATGTTTCTTTTGGTTCCCATGGAGACCACAGCTCACAGAGGGAGGGCTGTTCCCTAGCAACCATCTCTGCTCTTCAGCCTTCATCCCACCTCCATTCCTGGACTTCAGACTCGCCTGCTTGCTTGCACAAATCGTCGTGTCACCACATCAGAGATCATGGACCAGGTGAGAGAGGTAGTTACAGAAAAGGCTTTGCCTCTTGTTAGATCCCGTGTCTTTTCTTAAAAAAGCAAAAATAAAAATCCAGTGTCATTTTGACACCCATGGGGCTTCTCAGGTCTGGAATGTCACTGAAATGTCCTCATATTTTGAGGGCCTGGCAAGATGTGGAAGGCATATAAGACCATTCTTGACCACAACTGGTGGCTGGTAAGAATGGCATACAAATTGCTACACCTGTCTGAGGAGGTTAATTTTCTGCCTGGGAAAGACAGGTCCCTCTTTCCCCCATGGCTGCATGTCAGGAAAGTCACAGTGTTAAGCTATGCTGAACATACTTTTTTGGATTTTTTTTCATTCAGAAAGACAGAGCAAGTTTAATAATTTTTAGCTCTTTGATCAGGATATGTCTTTTCTGGTACGTTTTCTGTTGTCCCTCACAGAATTGGCTTAGCAAAGGAATAAGTGGCTTCTGTTATCCAGGAAGATGGTCAAATGGCCTGAAAGTCCTTCTTGATGTCAAGATGTAGGAGTCTCAGAGTGGTGCTTTGACTGTGGACCTTCAGGCTCAGAAGTGAAATGAGCAATGAGCAATAACAATAACATCATATACAGTTACAAAGTAGAAAGTCGGAACAGTTGCAGGCTTCAGCGTTACTTTGTCCAGGAGGAAGTGGGGAAATGAAAGTTACCAATGAACGGGATGTGGGAAATGAGCACATTACCTCATTATACAGAAATTCTGCTTTGTTGGAAGAAATGGGAGAGGAGGAATTTATACAACAGCAAACTGGAAAGTTCTTTCCAGTGAATATAGTAATAATAACAAACAGGCATGTTTTTGTTTTAAGTGGGAGGTGGGAGTTAACACAGGAGTTTATTTAGCAACCCAGATTCCTGCACTTTGATCATGTGTAAATGTTTGACTCTTCTTTAAAAGGAATGAAAACTGATACAGAGAAGCAGCAGATCCTGCCCTGTGAGCCAGGACTGGCTTCCTCTGTTGATCTCTTGTGGCCCTGTTGTTTTTGTGGGAGAGGTTCTGTCTCTTTAACACATTTGCAGAGCGCACAGCACTGACTGCTGGAGTCTCATTGATACAGTAACTTCGGTTTCAGAATCCCAATATTGTACCAGAAATGCTGCTGTAAAGTACACAAGCTGCTGATTCAAATCAGCCCTGGTGAGTTAACATTGAAGTGGTAGGCTTCCTGCCCCATTGGCAGTTGTGTCTTCATTCCAATAACTGGCCTCAAGCGCAGAAAGTAAGCATATATGTCACATCATGAGCTAATTCGACAAACACAAACATATATCCCTACCTATTCCAGATCCCATTTATACTGCTGCTAGTGCCAGAAGGGTCACAATGGCTGTATTCACCACTGTGGGCCATGGCTTCGGTTGTAACCCGTCACAAGTTTCACATGGGCTATGCCCGTAGGGTCACACTGGGATGAGGAACGCAGACCATCAGCAGGACACGACTGAGGGTTACACACAGATGTTCCCTCTGCAGGAAAGACATGAGCTTCCTCTTTGGGCAGGAGGCAGCTTGTAAAGGCTGGGTGTTGGATCTATCACATCAGCAGGACTAGCAAAGCAAAACAGAAGATAGTCTGTGCCAGAATCAGGGAAGAAATCCTGTCTCCCTTTGCATAGCCAGCACTACACAGACATTTTATGTTTATCACCTCCTCTTCCCGTTTTTCTGGCCTTACTTGAATGCACCAAAGGAAGGAGATGTTGTAATTGTACAGCACATGACAGGTCTGACGTCTCTAGGTGCTTCAGAATAAAAAAGGACATTTTCACTGAAGACTTTTTTCTATTTTGGCTTGTGTCTGCACCACTGCCTGTGAAAACTCTTGCAGCTCAGTATTCTCCAGAGGCACTCGGCCATGTCCTAGGAAGGCCGTCCCATGTGAGCTGTGAACATTAATCTGAAATCCTGTAGGACTGTGCTTTTATAATCTGAGAGGATAATGGGTAGGACCCATGGTTGTAGGACCAACCATGCAGGCAGGCAGGGGCAGCTCTATCTTGATCTGGGAAGGCACATAATACATTCTTGTGAGAATAATCTATGTCGTCTGAAGATGAGCAGGACCACCGTCCCTTCCCATCTCTGAGCCTGACACAGTCTTTGTTTCTCTTCCAAGAGTGTGGTAGAGGTTCCAGCTTCCCCTGCACCTGATGTGGCAGAAGGTGACTATGTGCTGGCCAATGGTACTTCAGGTAAGCAAGATGGCAGAGGAGCTGTCCTTCCTTCAGAGCTTGCTTTGTGGTACAGGTTGTGAGGCTGTGTGTCATTCCCTCCCTACCTTCACGCTGTCCGGATTTGCGTATACCTCTGTGAGTGAAAACTACTTAGACAGGGATCTCATGTGCTGTGGGCTGATGGGTTAAAATCCCCCCTCCCCAAGCGTGTCTTCCTCCACTGGTGGACTTGTCTCACTACCTGCCTGCTCAAGCACAATAAGCCGCTGGTGTGCTATAAATTCATCAGCCACAGAGCCACAGAGACGAAGTGCATGTTCACAAGAGTGAGAGTCATCATGGGTTGGAGGGGCCCCTACACATAAGAAAAGACAGGCCTTTGTGTGCGCGTTTGACCACAAGATTTTTACTACCACACTTCTATGCATGGAACATTTAAGACTCCTCAGGAAACTTCACCTAGTTCAGCAGGAAGATTGGTATAATGCTGCTAGGTTGTTATTTTCTCTTTTCTTTCCCTTTTTGACATCATTAATGTTTCTTTTGTTGTCTGACAATGACACAATAACTTATCTGGTTGTTTCCAGCTCCATTTTCAGTACCACCTGTCATCAAAACAGTATCAAATTAATTTAGCTATTATTTTTGTCTTTAAGTGGAACCTGTGGAAGGGAAAAAGGAGCATCTTCCAGAAGCATGTCCCAGCAATCAGAGAACATCCCAAAGGAGCGCCCGTGGTGCTTCCTGGAAGCTCTCCAAGGGCCCAGTGGCTCAGGAAACAGCAAAGAATTCCACATCTATTAAATCCCAGGCATCTCCTTCTGCAAAGTGTGTTCAAACTAAAAACCAGAGCAAACAGAGTCTCCAGGCCAAAATTCCCACCACACAGAGTCTTCATCCAAGAAGACTTGAAGAGGAAAGAGAAGATACTCCTACCACCGAAGACACCTCTACCACCAAAGACACTTCTACCACCAGAAACCCAGTAGTGGGGCATGAGCCAAGAAGGAGGAACAGTACTTACCGCCTGTCTGCAATATCCAGGCAGAGGAAGGCAGAAGACACCAAATCCGACTCAAATGTCAAGGAAACAGTAGCAAGCCAGCATGAAACACCGAGGTCTAGAGGGCCTGGTTCTTCCCAGAAGACCATCAAAGCCATCTGTGAAAATGCCAAGGAAACCTGTGGCAGATTAAGTGCCTTAGCATCATTAGGGCCAGATATGAAAGCAGAATGGAAGCTCCTTCTGGAGGAGAGAGACAGCTTGATCTGTGCCAACAACAAATATAAATTTGCTGGTACAGATGAACTTACCAGCAATGAACAGGTATTGCAGGAAGCTGTTTCAAGTATCCTTTGGGGCAGGTTGAAGGCTGTTTTTATGGTGTAGCAGGGGGCTGAGTGGGTGGGGTATTAACAGTATATTAGCAGTTTCTAGAAAACATGTAGAGGGATGGATTTGGGCTTCACACTATGATGCAGTGACACATTCCACAGACACCATTTCCCATTTCTTTTTTAGTTTTGTTTTTCCATCCCCCTTTCATTTATAAGCTTCCTTTAGCCAGGCAGAGTCCCATCTCAGCAAGGCAAAACAACGTAGTACCAGGACCCAGTCCAAGGCCCAACACCGTCATCCCTTTGTAATTCTCCCCCTTTTTAACAGTCCTTGTTGTCCCGTGCCATTACAATGCCTACAGAAGGAGCTGAGGGAGACTGAAGGACAGACCCAGGTCCCAGGGATTAGTCATAGCTCAAAGACCTATGCAGGGGTGGAAATGCCAGGATTTTGCTGCACTTAGGGAAAGTGGTTCCTTCTTGTTTGTGTTTTCAGGAACGGCGAGCTCTGTGTGAGGCAGCTTTAATCATGGGACAGAAAAGACTCAGCGACCGTACAGGAATGCTAAACACCTTGAACTCTACATCTTTTGCTGATTACAACCAGCTGGGTTTTAACCTGAGATCAAATATCTTCCAAGGTGAGGAGACACATACACCTATGCCTGACCTTCAAAGCTAGTTCCATCTGCACTTTGCCTGGGCTCAGGGCAGCCACACTTCTTTGGGTAGAGATCTGATTGTAGAGGACCCCCACTTTCCCCTCTTGTTCCTTCTATCCACAGTCATTGCTTTTCCAGGGTGTGGTGCTTGAGGAAATGAAAGCTATAGCCTGCCTTTCTATGTATTCTGTTCCTTTCTTTTCTCTTCTTTCACTCTTTTTTCTTCCAAGGTGTGAAAAGTGAGGTTGTATCATGACCTGTGTCCTCCGTATTCAGAGCTGTCCAAACGGACACTGTTTGCAATTTAACGTCCTCTGTCATCTACAGTCCCAAGTTACCTCCAGTTCCAATACTGACTTTATTTCTCTTCAAGACCTGTAGAGATGTGGGGCTCTGAAATGTCTTCTCTGAACCTGTGTTTCCAAGGTACCCAGAGATCCCTCCATCTAAACAAATATTGGGAAGTAAGCATTCGTCTCATTCTTGTTACCATCATATCCAAGAAACTCTGAAATAATTTTCTTTGATTCCAGTTTCTTGTGTGCTAACATGAGATAGATTCCTTTTCCTTATGCAGTACGTTCCATGACAAGACCTTGCTCTATTGAAGACTGCATTGTCCCGGGTTTGTGCAGTCACACAGAAAGGAAGGACATCTTTCCACAGGGAGCTCAAAATCATTATTATCAAGGAAAGGGTACAATAAAAAGGAAGGTGAACAGGAAAGGATGAGAGATTAAAATAAAGCCCCCTCTAATGGCTAAAAGTCGAGAGTGGTTAAAAGGAGAAGTCACAGTTGGGAACTATTTGTTATGTATGGTGGCAGAAAAGGAGCTCAAGAAGGCTTGGAGTGGTAAGCTTTTTGTGGAGCTGCTCTGCTGAATAAGAAGTTACTGACATGAATGATGGGATTCAACAGGAGATAAGTGGGTACTTGACTGAAGAAAGGGCACTGGGATACAAATAAAGATTATACCTTGAGCACTCTCTGTTTTCATGTCATACTTGAGGGTGAAAAGCAGATAAATTGGCAAAGACAAGCTCCCTTCTGGGTGATGATGAAGCTCTTATTCAGCACGTAGCCACACACCTGATGAAAGGTATTGCAGTCAACACATGCCTTTTCTTGACCCCCTGCAATTGCTGGTGTTGCTCTCCTGCTCAGTTCCAGGATTGCAGCAGGGTGATTTCTACATACAGTTCCTTATTTGCTGTTCCTTGCAGGTGGCCCACTGGAGAGCCGAAGCTTGATGAAAGATTCCTATACCCCTGATATAATTCAGAAGGCAATCAGGGATCCCAAGAACTGGCACGGAAGGAGGACTGATGAGCTAGGTATGGCTTCTGCCAGGAAAAGTACGTTGCTGAGTTCCTGAGATGGATGCTGCTTCTGCCAAGGACAATAGATGGGTTTGGGCAAAGGAGCAGAGGACTAGAAATTGGCATTTTCACATGAGAGGAGCTCTACAGCTAGAAAAATCCTTGAGGGATAGTAGTGTTAGAAGGGAGGCTGTAAGTGAACTATGATTTTTCTTTTTTTCAGGGAAATGGCATCAGAAAAATGCCCTAAATCTTAACCTGCAGAAAGCATTGGAGGACAAATATGGGAGGAAAAAAGGCAAGCCTTAGAAGATGAAGGCTGAGGATTGGAAGGCATTCAACGAGGTAGCTTTTTCCTCAACCATCTAATAAACCTCCAGATAAAGCATGAACCCATTGCTTGCTAGTTGTGAACAGCAGCTTTGTTTCTGGTGCTGTCTTCCTCTCTCAGTTAGAGTGTCTTTGGGGAGAGCAATGCAAGATAGGTCTGAATGAGAATACAAAAAATATCACTTTATTAGTCACTGGTAAGGTGGGTCTGATTAGTGTGTGAGACACACACGCTTGCAGAGGGATAAGGTGGTGAGAGAACACCATGTAGAAATTCACCTGCTCAGCACATAAGCTGGAGTAGGACCTGTGATCAGTGTAAGATGGGGGGGGGTGGTGGGGGTGTGCATGTGTGTGCGCACGGGCGCGTGTGTGTGTGCAAGCAAACTCCTGTTAGCCAGAAAGTTCATGATACTTCAACAGCTGCCCCAGCAGTCCAGAGGGAAGTACAGAGGATCCACTGGGAATGAACCAGGGTTGCCCAAGGACCTGAGCTCTGCATCCCTCTCCCCACAGCGAAGGCTGTAAAATTCCCACAAAGGGAAGCTTCAGAGCTGTATGTAGGTAGCAGCTAGACACACCAAGCAAAGAACCAGCTCCATATTGATGCTTCTGAGATGAATTCAGGCTCTCTTGCCAGAAAGGCACTCAATAACCTGGGCACAACTCCGTATGATCGGCACCAGATGCCTACATGGGGTAGGAAAGTCTGCCCACCACTCTAGTTTTGTTGTTATGTCTGCCACATGGAGGATTTCAGGGAAAGCTCTTACCCTGGCAGGGAGCAGCAGAAATGTGGGAAAACAAATGGAAACTCACCTGAGAAGAGGAGGCATCAGGGTATTCACTAAAGCCCATGCTATTTGCAGGCCAAGCCAATGCAAAAAAACCCCAACCAGTTTACCCCACCTGAAGGGAATAGGAAAGCTGCCAGAAGCCCCAGGACTTCTCCAATCTGCAAATCACCTCACAATGTGAATGGACCCTTGCTGAATCTCTCATAAGGCATACTCCCCCTGTCAGCCCTTTTCCTAACTCAAAGATAAATTTCTCTCAGAGAGAAGCACGTGAGTCCACTGTACAGTCTGCATAATCTGAAGTTCAGAGAGTGTATCTGGACAGTAACCAAGGACCACCCAAGGGCTTGAATGATGCCAGACGTGCAGGGTCTTTAGGGCTTCCTGACGTGTTTTTTTCACAGTACTTAGTGGCCCTTATTGCAGGATCCTGCCTTCCAGCTCCAAAGTGTAGCAGTTTGGTGCAGCAATCACAAAGTACACGTCTGGGAATAGCAATGCTCCGATCTTTCCCATCTGGTCCCAAGCTTTTACCATTTTAAAAGACTGATGCTTTGCTCCCTGATATGAACGGTTTTGGGGCAGAATTAGGATTGTTACTTCACCCTTCATCAGCTGGGGATTAGATAACAATATGCTGACTTCATAAAAGTAGTGAAGGAAGTTAAAATATAACTAATGATAATCAAGTGATAATCATTTTCCACCAGCAATAATTAACCATTTGGAATGCAGATGTTTCCAGGCACATGTCCAAGTCTTTCAAATTAAGGAGACCAGCCAAATGGCAGCTTGTAGAAACCTCCCTGTGGGTTTTTTCTTTGTGCATCAGTACCAGGTGGCTCCTGCCTGAGCACACACCACTCTAGCTTCAGCTGAACAGCACAGCTCTGTAGGAACAACCTGTTCTCTGTGTTGCATGCAGCACTGATGACCAACGTGACTCCAGGTACGCAATAAATGCTGTCTTCTGAGACCACAGCAAGTCCTAATCCAGAAAACATGGAGCTGAAGTGAAATCTACTGACATTGCTTGGCATACTGGAAGCAGGCAGTGCAGGGCACAGCCAGCTAACACACAAAACTTAACATGTGGGCTGAATCAACATACAAATTTACAGATCTATTTCTAATAGACATTAGAAATAGACTTTAGGATAGGCAGAATGCAGGACTGTGGTACAGCTTGAAGCAAATGCCCTTTGCTACCCATGAAAGGCTCCTGAAGAGACGGGGTCAGAAGGGAAAGGGGAAACAGACTGGAAGGTCTTGGTGCACCACTACACGCTGCCACAAACTGTGGTGTTTGCCTCCTGCAAAGTAAGGTAACTTCATACACTTTTTACAAATTAAGATAATATGTTTATAAGCATTTAAATAATACAAGATAATTGGCACTGTATAATGCATTCAAATATGTGACAACGGTTTGATGCCAAGTGGACATACATGTGGCAATCCCCTTCATCTTCTTCTTTGCTTTGCCAAATGTTACAGCTCAGCCAGGGGCAAACACTTTCTGATGGGTGACACATTGCAAGCTGCAGAGATAACTGAAATAGCTTTCAGTGAGACAGCTCAGCTACCAGGAGCAATCAATAACTGAAGTCTCTGTGTGCTGAACAGACTAATTTAGCCAGAACCTTGGCAAGGAGCACTACCCTGTATGGCACTCCGTGTTGACTAGAGTGCTTTGGGTACCCAAACTTGTGTATTTAAAGCTAGCTTTGGAATCTCCAAATAGCACGTCAGATGCAGTTAGACAAAAACAGGGCTGAAATAAGTGCTCACTGCAGCAGAAATCCCCCTTCTGTCCATTCCTCTGCTCTCAGCAGTTCATTCCTTCTTGCTTGTCTGTGCTGGTGCTGACACATGCCCACACTCTGAACTGATTCAACCTGGTAAAACAGCAGAAAAATCAATACAGAAGGAAAAAAGCAGAGTTAACAGGTTAACAAATTAAATTTTCTAAGCAAAGGGCCTTGTTGCGGATAAGGCAATGAGTGATGGGGTATGTAGATACAGGGGAAGAGGACTGGAAAGGGAGTGGAGAGGGAAATGGCCTTTCACTGCCTTTTTGATCCAGTAAGAAATTAGTTGTTCTTTGCTATATCAGCTCACTGAACTAGCTGCTTTGCAAAGTAGGTACCCTGTATTTAAGTGATTTTACAAGATCTGATCATTGGGTGGCAGCTCTGAGCTAATGTTTTTATCTGGCAGGGCAGAACTTGGAAAAAAATGGCTTCTCCTACTGTTGAGCTAAATCATTCACCAAAATAGCTATTTAAGAACTGGTTTAGTCATCTATAAACAGACAATGCACTTGAAAAATAGGTAATCATTCTATAGCAATTTGACATAGCAATTACAATTTGATATAGCAATTACATCCAAGCTTCTGCTGTGCTCTCCTCGTAACTTCTGGTATTTCTGGCAGAAATGGGTATTTCCCAGTTTAGGCTTATGCATCTCTGCAGTTGAGGCACAGATAATTCTGTAGGATATAACTTTTTATTGTGGTTTGAGAAATTCACAACAATTTATTGTCGTTTAGGCAATTACTCTATCACCTGGTGACCCCTCCCCACGTGGGAAGGGGAATCATGAAAAACCAAGGAAACACGAGGGTTGAAATATAAACAGATTTAATAGAATAAGACTAGATAAATAACATTAATAATATTAAAGAACCAATATTGATCCCAATACCAGTATGAAATATACAAGGATTATACTCAGCCCATTCTACCAGTCGGAAGCGGTGTGCTCCCAGCAGTGGACAGCAAATGTCGGACACTGCCAGCGCCACGGCTTTGGAAAGAAAGGAAGGGATCAGGGGTCCCACACTGGGGCAAGTTCTCAGGATCGCAGCCATCATAGAAGAGAGAACTTTGCAGCAAACTTTCTAATTTATATTGAACATGACGTTCATGGTATGAAATGATACTGTTGTCCAGCTTGGGTGAAGCGCTCGGGTCTCACTCCTTATCCCCGCACCTGACTAACTCAAAAACACTGAGACCTTGAAATCCACATACCATAGCTGGCTATAAAGTATTTTCACAAATTCAGGTACTGGAGTCTTCTAAAAGTGCAGTTTTCCCAAGCATTAGAAGAGAAAATAGTCCTGTGTTGCTCAACCCAGAGCACTTTTCGTAAAGATTTCCTGTTCTCCTGCCAATCTTTTTTTTTTCTTTTCATTTAACCCCCTGACTTCTGTCTGTCTCGTGCTATCCTGAATGATTTCAGCCTTTGGTATCTCTACTGCAAATTATTTTGAATGGCTCATTTTGAAATGATAACGTCTGTAAGAACAGGAGATAGTCACTGCAAGAACTCTTATCAGAGTCTTCAGCCTGCTATTAAATTCAATCCTTTATGCTGTAAAGCTTGCACTGAAATAAAACTTGAATTCAGAGTTACATCTATCCTGAGGTAAGCCCAGTATTCCTAAAAGAATGGAGTACTTACTGCTGATTCTGCCTATAATGGGATAAAAGAGAAATATGGAACTACTTGAAGTGGCTAGAGTTCTCAACAAAGAGGGAGCAAACGAATTGACTTCACTGGATTTCACTTTCAGGCACTGAGGTTGAAATACAGCTGTGTCTTAAGTTTAAAGGTATTTAAAACACTTATGCATCAAGAGAGAATGGTGTTTTTAGGGTTAGGAATTACCTGTGGTGTTCCCCTTGATAGTGGTAGAGCACAGAGGCCATGGAGCAAGAATGTAAATATGAAAAAAGCCCACCAAGTAGTATGTTCCTCAGGGTTCTCTTTGGGTTTTGTTTGTCACAGACTCCTCTCGGAGGATTCTGCTCGGCTGATGCGGGGCGAGCTGTGAACGCTGTCTACCTGGATCTCTCCAAGGCTTTCGATACTGTTCCCCACAGCCTCCTCCTATAGAAGGTGATGCATTACGGTCTGGACAAGCTGTCTGTGTGGTGGGTAGGGAACTGGCTGACAGGCTGCACCCAAAGAGTGGTGGTGAGTAACTCCTTTTCAAACTGGCAACTTGTCACAAGTGAGGTCCCCCACGGATTGGTATTTTGCCAAATGCTGTTTAGTATTTTCATAAATGATCTGGATGATGGGATCAAGCGTACCCTGATGAATTTTGCTGATGATACCAAACTGACTGGGAAGCTGACTGAATAGACTCTTCAGGAGAGCCACCCTGCAGGAAGACTTGGGTAGGCGGTAAGAGTGGGCTGACAAGAACCTTATGAAGTTCAACAAGGACATGTGTAAGGTCTTGCACCTGGGAAAACATAATCCAGGAGTACAGCACAGGCTGGGATCTACCCAGCTGGGAAGCAGCTCTGTGGAAAGGCACCTGAGCGTCCTGGTGGACAACAAGCTCACTGTGAGTGAACAGTGTGCTGCTGCGGCAAAGCAAGCCAACAGGGTGCTGGGTTGCATCAACAAGGGCATCATCAGCAGAGACAAAGTCATTACCTTACTCTACTCAGTGCTTATGAGGCTGCACCTGGAATACTGTTTTCAGTTTTGGTCCCCACTATGCAATAAAAGATGTGGACAGGCTGGAGAGGGTCCAGAGAAGAGCCAAAAAGATGATCAAAGGATTGGGAAGCCTGCCATGTGAGGAAAAGCTGAGAGAACTGCGTTTGTTCAGCCTTCAGAAAAGAAGACTTAGGGGAGACCTTATCACCATGTTCCAGTATTTAAAGGGTGGCTACAAAGAAGATGGACACTCCCTTTTTACAAGGAGTCACATGGAAAAAGTGAGTGGTAACGGGCACAAGTTACTCCTGGGGAGATTCCGGTTAGACACAAAAGGAAAAGTTTTCACAATGGGAACAATCAGCCACTGGAATAATCTCTGCAGGGAAGTGTTTGATTGCCCAACATTGGACACTTCTAAGATTCAGCTGAACAGAGTGCTGGGCCATCTTGTCTAGACCGTGCTTTTGCCAAAAAAGGTTGGACCAGATGATCCTTGAGGGGCCTTCCAACGTTGTATTCTGTGATTGGAAATGTTGAGGGGGCAGTGTGGGACTGTGGACAGAGCCAAGGCTTCATGGGTTGAAGCTGCCAAGAGTAGCAACCCAATATCAGAGGTGGGATCACTGCACTTGGAAACAGTAAGGGAGGTTTAAAAGCAACATCTCCTTACATATGGACAATGGACTCACTCAGCTCTGGGCAAAACAGTGGAGTGGGCTACATTACCAAGAAGCTTTCAGATTCTATTACTGATTTTAGTAAACAGGCATACCAGTGTTTACGCTGAGTTGCCATTTTATCCCTTTTAATAAGATTCCTTTTCTTTTAAACCCTTGGATTCATTGCTTTTGATCAGGAAAACTGACTATCCAAGCTCATTATGTGCCCAAGCAAAATAATTTTCTTTTCCTATAACCTGAGAGGCTTGGACTGAAATTGATTACCTATTTTTAGAAAGGAGCCCTAGCTAAATCTGGCTTCTTCCCCTGCCAATCACACCTGTCAGGGGAATGCGAAGCAAGCCTATCTAAATGCAGGTACATGGGAATTATGGTCTGTCCCTTTTACCAAATACATTAACATAACTAAGAAAGAGGTAGGGTTGCTTGAGATCTTTCGCCATGTTGGCCTAGAAGCTGGAGAGGAGAGGTAGCATTTTTGGAAAGAAAATGGGATTATAATGGTGTCATTTTTCAAATTTTTGTCTTGGTTATCTAAGACCCCTACAATTCCATCAGGCTTTTCTGAACCTCAAAGCTGGCTACGTTCCTTTCCACAACAGCTTTTTTTAGTATTCTGAAGATCTGAATGATATCAATATTCTGTGCATTGTCTTCCTTGCCACTGATGAATCCACCATCATATGCAGGCTATTTCATAATTTTAATGGGTTTCTGAAACTTATTTACTCAGTGTGGTGGGTTGACCTTGGCTGGCTGCCAGATGCCCACCAAGCCCCTGTATCTCCTCCCCTCCTCAACTGGACAGGGGGAGAAAAATATGATGAAACGCTCGTGGGTCAAGATAAAGACAGGGAGATCACTCAGCAATTACTGTCACAGGCAGAAAAGACTTGACTTCGAGAAAGTAATTTAATTTATTGCCGTTGTGGTTTAACCCCGGCTGGCAGCAACGCACCACACAGCCACTCGCCCACTTCCCCCCTGGTGGGATGGGGGAGAGAATCAGAAGAGCAAAAGTAAGAAAAATCATGGGTTGAGATAGAGACAGCTTAATAAGTAAAGCAACAGCCATGCACACAAGCAAAGCAAACCAAGGAATTTGTTCCCTGCTTCCCATCAGCAGGCAGGTGTTCAGCCATCTCCAGGAAAGCCGAGTTCCATCACACTTAACTGTTACTTGGGAAGACAAATGCCATCATTCCGAACGTCCACCACTTCCTTCTTCCCCCAGCTTTATATGCTGAGCATGATGACGCGTGGCTTGGAATATTTCTTTGGTCAGTCGGGGTCAGCTGTCCCAGCTGTATCCCCTCCCAACTTTTTGTGTGCTCCCAGTCTACTCTCTGGTGGGACGATGTGAGAAGCAGAAAAAGCCTTCACTCTGAGCACTGGTGAGCAGTAACTAAAACATCCCTGTATTATCAACACTGTTTTCAGCACAAATCAAAATGTAGCACCATACTAGCCACAATGAAGAAAATTAACTCTGTGCCAGCCAAAACCAACACAATTGCCAATCAAATCAGACGAGGATAATGAGAAATAAACCCAAATCTTAAAAAAACACCTTCTCCCTGCCCCTCCCTTCTTCCCAGGCTAAACTTCATTCCCAATTTCTCTTCCTCCTTCCCCTGAGCAGTGCAGGGGGATGGAGAATGGGGGTTGTGGTCAATTCATCATGCGTTGTCTCTGCTGCTCTTTCCTCTTCATGCTCTTCCCCTGCATCAGCATAGGATCCAACCCATAGGAGACAGTTCTTCACAAACTTCTTCAACATGAGTCCTTCCCATGGGCTGCAGTTCACAAACTGCTCCAGTGTGGGTCCTTTCCATGGGACGTAGTCTTTCAGGAAAGCACTGCTTCAGCAAGGGTTCCCTGTGGGGTCACAGGTCCTGCCAGGAACCTGCTCCAGAATGGGCTTCGCATGGGATGATGGCCTCCTTTGGGGTACATCCACCTGCTCTGGTGTGGAGTCCTCCACGGGCTACAGGGTGGGTATCTGTTCCATCATGGACCTCCATGGGTTTCAGGGAGACAACCTGCTTCACCATACTCTTCAGCACAGGCTGGAGGGGAATGTCTGCAGCAGTACCTGGAGGACCTCCTCTCCCTCCTTCTTCACTGACCTTGGTGTCTGCAGAGTTGTTTCTCTCTCATATTCGAACTCCTCTCTCCCAGCTGCTGTTGCACAGCAGTTTTTACCCTTTCTTAAATATGTTATCACAGGGGAGCTACCAACGTTGTTGATTGGCTAAGCTTTGGCCAGCAGCGCATCCATCTTGGAGCTAGCTGGAACTGTCTCTGTTGGATATCAGGGAAGCTTCTGGCATCTTCTCNTGACCTTGGTGTCTGCAGAGTTGTTTCTCTCTCATATTCGAACTCCTCTCTCCCAGCTGCTGTTGCACAGCAGTTTTTACCCTTTCTTAAATATGTTATCACAGGGGAGCTACCAACGTTGTTGATTGGCTAAGCTTTGGCCAGCAGCGCATCCATCTTGGAGCTAGCTGGAACTGTCTCTGTTGGATATCAGGGAAGCTTCTGGCATCTTCTCACAGAAGCCACCCCTGTAGCCCCCAAGCTACCAAAACTTTGCCATGCAAACCCAATATACTTGGGGATCTTTCTGACTAATCTGTGCCTTCTTACCGTGTTTTAGACTGGGGACAGGGTAGCAATTACCCATAGTGGAGGAAAATGGTTATGATGCTGCTAGGATTAAATATGACTACATAGTCCTCCAGCAAAGGCTCTTCAGAAAAAAAATACTCCTTTTCAAAAAATATGTAAGGACATTTTTGTGGTTTTTCAATGTCCACGGAGACCTGAAAGGTCTCCAAATGTATCCAGATGCA
>VZSF01003848.1:0-47766 GCA_013398295.1 Chionis minor
TGCTGATCCCCCTCCCTACTCCTTCTAGAATTGAGAACTCTGTTGTTTCATGGTCGCTGAGCCCAAGTCGGCTTCCAACCACCACATTACCCACCAGATCTTCTCTGTGAGCAGCAGGTCTAGTGAGGCACCTCCCCTGGTAGGCTCACTTACCAGTTGCGTCAGGAAGTTATCTTCTACATGCTCCAGGAATTGCCTAGACTGCTTCCTCTCTGCTGTGTTGTATTTCCAGCAGATGTCTGGTAAGGTGAAGTCCCCCACTAGGACAAGGGCTGAGGATTGTGAGACTTCTGCCAGCTGTCTGTAGAATGCTTCATCTGTCCCTTCATCCTCATTGGATGGTCTATAACAGACTCCCAACAGGATATCTGCCTCGTTGGCCTTTCCCCTCATCCTTACCCCTAAGCACTCAGCCTTTCATATATTTATCTAGTTGTTATTTTCTATGAAAAGAAGACAATGCTGTGAACCCACTATTTTACTTAGGTAAATAACATGCTATTATTGGATTAAACATCGGAAGTGAAACTATCACATCCTGTCCAAAGCTGATCTTTTACATTTGTAATACATGACTTCTCATTAGAACCATTTTTATCCTGTAAGAAAGGTTACCCACAGGACTATTTTGTGCTTACAAATGCTTTTTAAATTGTCACTGCTTGAAGCACTTTGGAAACAATACAACCATTTTGTTAAAGGTTTACTCTGTTTCAATTTAGCAAAATAAACTTTGTCTGGGTTTACTTCAGAACTGCTTGCAAGTGTGTGTCTCACCATGAGAGACAGGAGGAGCCCGAAGATCAAGAGCATGAGGCTAAAGTTGGAAAGCAAGACGAGAATCTGCATCCCTGTACTTTGGGAAAGGCATACCATTGAACCAATGGGGCTGTTAGTCAAATGAGGATTGCATGATTATTAGACTATGGTTATTGCTTAGGCACAACAACTATCAAGTTCACGCCCTTAGATGTTTTCCCGCTCAGCAAAATAAAAAAGATACACATGTAGTATACATGGGGTAAGATAAAGCATCTCAAGTCTCAGCAAGCCCACAGTCTATTGGGCTAGTACCAGAAGTACCCGCCTTGCAAGGTATGTCTCCATACACATCAGCTAACCCTGAAAGCTACCTGCTCACGGGCTCCTATCCTAAAACAAACAGGGAAAAGCATTATCCCAGAAGCTCCACACAATTTATTTAAGCAGTTTGCTTTTCCAGGACTGTATAATCATAAAAGGTTTCAGATCTTAAGACAACAAACAAAAGTGACCGACAACTTTCTGTTGCGTAATACAGAAGCTATTAATATAGTTCTTACAGAGGAGAAAAAAAACCCCACGTTATTATGCCCTATCCGGTGTATTATGATTAAAACATTAATGGCAACCCCAGGGCTGTTTTTCTTCAGATGATATTATAATAGATGACAAACTGAGCACAGCAACAAGAACTATCATAGAACATAAAAATGTGGCTTGATTTTTTAGGTCCACTCTCTACTGAGTTAATAAATAAGCATACATTTCAGTGTCTTCTTTACTCTTCTGTTTGCTTCTGCATGGAGAAACAGCTGTTACTAGCACAATGGATCAGAAAAAAATTAATGAATGCTCCAGACTGCCCCCCAGTGTGGTGTTCCGTGGAGTTCTGTGAGAAGTCTCTCTGCAGGAAAACAAGAAAAGAGACAACCAAAGGCAACAGAAACTGCCAAAAGAATATCATAAGTTGGTCAAGACTGGGTTACTGAACCAGACCATGTTTCTGGGAAATAAACAGTGAGGAAGATCAGGCCAATAGCAAGAGAGAATTGGACCTAGTTTTCCTGGACAAAGATAACCCTCAGAATGCCATGCAGTTATTCACAGGTTCCCTCAGACTGAATCTCCCACTTCAGAATCTCATCTGTTGGCTGATCCAGTGTGTTTAGGAAATTTCAAAAAGCCAAGTGCCATTAGAAACTGCAACAGAGCTGCAGACCTCAGCTCAGACGTGGCTACAACATTGCAGAGGCAAGCACATGTATTCCTGGAACATCAGGCTGCTGATGAAATAGTCTTGGCAAGTGGCCTGGAGAATGGTGAAGAAACCAGTGCCTTGCTAACAAGAGAAAAAAGACTGACAAGATTGTCTAACACTGATGGAAATATAAATGAAAAAAACAAATTAAAAGAGAATTTAGACAACTTAGGAAAAGGGATTGGCTTTAGAGAAACAAAAGACAATGCAGAGAAAGGAAAGCAAGAGGCAATGGACATATAGAATGGTTTAGATATACTTTGGATACAAGTATTACTCTGTAAGAATATGCAAGTTTTATCTGGACGCCAGGTTTTAGTATTTTCAAATACAATTTCAATTTACAATTACAAGCATGTTGTTCTTGTGACTGAATTTTGAGGTCACTTATGAAAGGCCTTTTGCTGAATTAGATGTGGGTCACAGAACAACACATTTGCTATAAATTGCTTATTTAAAGGCTCAGTTAACAAGTATTTATCCAAATATAACTATTTTGCATGTAGAACTTGAGAAAAACAGAAGACAATTATATCACTTGAGTACTAATATGTACAATCTCTTGCTTATATACAGCTGCACCAATATAAAAATACTGTACTTTAATATGTCACATTCCCTCTCAAGTACAGAAACAGTTAAAGCAATGTAAGGGCAACTGTAGGGATTTTCAAAGTTATTCTATATACAGCAAACCCTGTTCCTATTGAAAAGCTCCCACTCTTTTCAGAGAATGCCAACTTAGACCAACTCTGCTTTTTAGAAGAAAGAATTTAAAACAGCCTTCTGTGCTGTACTATCTTATGGAACAGAGTTTTACTGAGAAGAAATGCTTTTACAATACTACAGCTTAACAAAAGTCAGCTAAGATGTGTATTTCAGTCTCCAGCACTGAGGAAAATTGAAGCTCGGAGTTTCTTGGCTGCTTCTGAACTAGTCTTTTATGTTTTGAAACTAAACCACTGAGAATTTACCATGTCTAATTCCAGTAGCAAAATCTCCTTTCAGCAAAAGCTCCCAGACTGTAGCAAGAGTGATCTCTCTACAGTGAATCTAACCTTTCCTCATTACTACCACTGCCACTTTCAAAATCATTTATGCCTTCAACAAGGACAACAAAAATCAATACAAATCCTTCTATTTCAAAAATATACAGCAAAAGCAGGGACTGGTTGTAGAAATTCCAGTATATTAAATGTTACTTACAAAGTTTTTAACTATTAAAATTTTCTTATAATTTACAACCTTTGCGCTGCTGAGCAGAGAGAAAGGAAAGAAATCAAGTTATATAACAGTGCATTGGTTATTCCTCAGCTTTCTGGAGAATCTGGGGCTGCTTTGTTTTAAATATTTAATATAGCAAAAAACTGATCACTGTAAATATATTTTACACAAGAAAATAGAATTTTAGGACCAGACCACATAATTTCACAAAAGCAAATTCAGGAGAACAGTACAAAGCACAAACTATCTTGACAGGCTGCCATCTTTTTAATAGCAAAAATATTATCAAGCTTCAAAAAATTTCCCCCTTCTCACTCTGAAAGAGCTATGGAATGTTCTACAGATTTAAAACTGAGATGCAATGCAACTGAGGGAGGAAAAAAATCCAGAAGATATTACTTCTATGGGAAGAGTTAGACAATTAAAAAAAAAAAAGGAATCATAGAATGCTTTAGGTTGGAAGGGACCTAAAGATCATATAGTTCCAACTGCCCTGCCACAGGCAAGGACACCTCCCGCTAGACCAGATTGCTCAAAGATCCATCCAGCCTGGACTTGAACACTTCCAGAGATGTGGCCTCCACAGCTTCCCTGGGCAACATGTTCTAGTGCCTCACTACCCTCATGGTGAAAAATTTCTTCCTCAGATCTCATCTAAACCTCCCTTCTTACAGCTTGAAGCCATTACCCCTTGTCCTATCACTACATGCCCTTGTAAAAAGTCCCTCTCCAGATTTCACAACACCTGGGGGTGTTGGTCAACAGTTGGTTGAACATGAGCCAGCAGTGTGCCCAGGTGGCCAAGAAAACCAACAGCATCCTGGCCTGTATCAGGAATAGTGTGGTGAGCAGGACTAAAGAAGTGATTGTCTCCCTGTACTTGGCACTGATGAGGCTTCACCTCAAATATTGTGTTTGGTTTTGGGCCTCTCACTACAAGAAAAACATTGAGGTTCTGGAACGTGTCCAGAGAAGGGCAACAAAGCTGGTGAAGGGTCTAGAAAACAAGTCTTACAAGGAGTGGCTGAGGGAACTGTTTAGCCTGGAGAAAAAGGGGGCTGAGGGGAGACCTTATTGGTCTCTACAACTACCTGAAAGGAGGTTGTAGAGAGGTGGGGGGTCAGTTTCTTCTCCCAAGTAACAAGTGATAGGGCAAAAGGAAATGACTTCAAGTTACACTAGGGCAGGTTTAGATTGGATATGAGGAAAAACTTCTTTACAGAAAGGGTTATCAAGCATTGGAACAGGCTGCCCAGGGAAGTGGGGAATTGCCACCCTTGGAGGTATTTAAAAGATGGGTAGATGTGGTGCTGTGGTGGTTTTGGCAGTGTCAGGTGGATGGTTGGACTCAATGATCTTAAAGACGCCTTCCAACGTAGGTGATTCTATGATTCTAGAGAGCTGGGTGATCAGCAACTGTATGAAATTAAAGAAGAGCAAGTGCTGGATTTTGCACGTGGCATGGGGTAATCCTGGTTAAACATACAAATTGGGGGATGAGAGGCTGGAGAGCAGCCTTGCAGGAAGAGACTTGGGGGATTGGGTTGATGGCAAGCTGAATATGAGTCAACAGTGTGACATGACAGCCAAAAGGGTCAAGACTCTAGGCTGTGGTCCCAGCTCAAGTACTGTGTGTAGTTTTTGGTGCCTTAGTAGAAGAAGGGCATCAAATTATTAGTGTGCCCAGAGGAGGGCGATCATGATGGTTAAAGGCCTTGAGGGCAAGATTCATGAGGAGCAGCTAAGGTCATTTGGTTTGTTCAGCTTGGAGAAGAGAAGGTTGAGAGGTGACCTCATCATGTTCTACAGCTTCCTCAAGGGAGGCAGCAGGGGGGAGGAACTGATCTGTCTCTGGTGACCAGCAATAGGACACAAGGAAATGGAACGAAGCTGCCTCAGGGGAAGCTCAGATTGGACATTAGGAAAAGGTTCTTCACTGAGAGGATGGTCGGTCACTGGAACAGGCTGCCCAATGAAGTGGTCACAGCACTAAGCCTGTCAGAGTTCAAGGATCATTTGGATGATGCTCTTAGCCATATGGTTTAGCTTTAGGCAGTCCTACAAGGACCAAGAAGTTGGAACTGATGGTTCCTTATGGGTCCTTTCCAACTTGAGATATTCTATGATTTCATGATTCTAATGGACAGACATTTGTACCCTTCTCTCAGCTTTGATCATGTCATTAAAGAGGTTAGATTGTGTGATTACAATAATTTTTCATACCCTACAAAATCTATGGATGACTACGCAACTACATGGAGTCTTATTGAAGCAGCTGGGATATCTTGTTCATATAAACAGAAGTGAAAAATAAGGATTGTTCTTTACAACTAGCCCTTACTAGAGTTTAAATAAAGTAAGCAGCACTTGTGATGAGACAATCAAAACTCACCAAATTTTGGATATCTATCAAGAGAATAATTTTGGAAAACGAAATGCAAAGTAGGAAATGAAGCTTGTTAGAAGTAAAACCCCATGATTTTAAATCACAGTATAGAAAAAAAAAAGACATTTTAAAATATAATTTTGTTTTTTAGAAAATTTACACTGCCTCTAAGAGAGTAAGTCAGGCAAAAGATGATGTGGCAGCAGCTTCTAGATGGATNGTCAGAGTTCAAGGATCATTTGGATGATGCTCTTAGCCATATGGTTTAGCTTTAGGCAGTCCTACAAGGACCAAGAAGTTGGAACTGATGGTTCCTTATGGGTCCTTTCCAACTTGAGATATTCTATGATTTCATGATTCTAATGGACAGACATTTGTACCCTTCTCTCAGCTTTGATCATGTCATTAAAGAGGTTAGATTGTGTGATTACAATAATTTTTCATACCCTACAAAATCTATGGATGACTACGCAACTACATGGAGTCTTATTGAAGCAGCTGGGATATCTTGTTCATATAAACAGAAGTGAAAAATAAGGATTGTTCTTTACAACTAGCCCTTACTAGAGTTTAAATAAAGTAAGCAGCACTTGTGATGAGACAATCAAAACTCACCAAATTTTGGATATCTATCAAGAGAATAATTTTGGAAAACGAAATGCAAAGTAGGAAATGAAGCTTGTTAGAAGTAAAACCCCATGATTTTAAATCACAGTATAGAAAAAAAAAAGACATTTTAAAATATAATTTTGTTTTTTAGAAAATTTACACTGCCTCTAAGAGAGTAAGTCAGGCAAAAGATGATGTGGCAGCAGCTTCTAGATGGATACATGGAACAAATCAGGAAGTAGAGTCACTCCTTGACTCTAGAGAGCTAACAGTGTTGGAATAAACTGACAAAACCATTATTGCCATTACTTTTTTCCAAATGTGTACTGTAGTCTATCATAAGGTACAGTCACATTTCAGACTGGATCACATTGTGACATAACAAATTCCCTGGCAGAAACCCAGCTACAGGAGAATAAGTTTCTTAATGCTTGCTTACCCCACCACCATTTCAATAAAATAGAACTGCTGCTCCATCTCCTGTTATACACCAAGTTCACAATTCACTCTAAGATATTTGTGTATTTGTAGACACACAACATCATAGTAAGCAAGAAGGCATATGAACAGAGAAACCCTAAAAGCATTGAAAGGTAAAGGTATTTTTTGTCATGTGGAGAGCTGAAAGTGACTGGAAACAGAGTGCTATTAATGGCATCAAAAACAGTAAGAAAAGCCAGGGGTTTTAATTATTCCTTCTTTGGACTGAGAGTTTGGTGAGCTTTACTTTTAAAATTCTTCTATGCCATATGAATTTTACCCAAACTCTATATATCTGTCTAAAGCCCTTCTTTTGTATAATAAGTGCCAGAAGCTAAAGATCATACTACTCAGTTCATGTAAATATTTATTTTAGAACAGAGTTAATTCTTACCTATTATGTTACATACAATATGTTACTTAGTATGCAGTCTTTAGTCATGATTAACCTTCCCCCAACACATGCTATTTATGTTATTTCTGTATAATCATAACTATTGTATGTTTCTGAAATATATACACACTAGAAGAAGTAAAGTGCATTTAAATATATTATTTTATGTTATGATTTTTGTCAAAATACTATGTTTTTAAAGTAGAGTGGACAATCAAATCAAAATCACATTTGCAAAAATGAATATATTTCTACCTTTGTAACACTTTGCAGATTTTGGCCAGCTATTTTCCACTTAGCATGAAAAAACTTTGCAACATATGTCCAGTCCTCATTTAAAATGGATATTTATCTTATTTGGAATAACAACCATGAGAATTATCTGGTCCCCGATTATCTGGTAGAACACCAGCTATCTTTGGATGTTGTGGTTTGGTTTTTTTTTTCTTTTCCTTCCAAAATAGCACTTTGACTATGCTTCAGTTAGAAAGACCTTCTTGCAGTTTTCAGTCTTGGGCTTACAAATTACATTATGAAGTGACAGCTTTGCACATGTCCTAATAAGTCCTAAATATACCTTTCCCTTATATTAATATGTAACACATTTTAATCAGTATTTGTGTTGATAATGCTGCCTAAAGAAGCACTAAATTCTGACACTGCAGAAAATGCCTTTTTCTTAAAGCTGCAAGTTAGGTGTTCCACACAGAACCAGTACTGATAAACTTGCAAAGATCAGATTGAATCGAAATCCTATTTCACAATGGCAGTAGTGAGAATACCAATCAGAGCAGCTGCTGGAAAAGGAATATTTGTACTGCCCATGTTTTTGCAGATTATCTAAAACAAATTTCCTCATGCTGTTGTCATTGAGCTGTTATAGTGAGAACCAGCAGATGGTTAATCAATCCCAAAATACCCTTCAGGAGCTACAACAGCTGTGTATGGTCAGCACGAGTAAACTCATCCAGAGTAAATGTGAAATGGGAAATATGCAGCATGGAAACACAAAGGTTTCATTTCCTTGTTACAATGAAATGAGTCTGCAAACATTTCTTAAGCTTTGAACTTTCCAGAATAAATTTAGTAAGATTTCTATAGCAGTCTTGTGTAAACAGTCTACATATAACAAATACAAAACCAATTTGTTAGTGGAGACAGTGTTAATTAAATTGAATTATTCCATGTTGAGAAAAATGTACCATCCACAAATTAGAAATAACAGCCCTGCAGTTGTTAATCTGAGGAAATCGCTTAAAGTTTCAAATAATTTATTCACCAGCACTCCCATGTACCCCCAAACACTTGCGCATATATTTGGGTTCAAAAAAGGAGGGAAAAGAAAGGCTTTATTAGACAATTCACATCCTATTGTACCGAAAACTGTACAAAGCTATTCTGCATACACTGATGCCTAAAACACACATGAGTTCACAATCTTTCATACTCTGACATCACAGACTAGGACAACAGAATTTATCAGAAGAAGCCATACATGCTTGGAAAATAAAAAAATAATTTACAGAAAAATATTTTTAAAATCAGTAAATTTAAGCAATACGTTTTTATTTTGACTTTTGGCTACTCTTTTATGAACTGGTGGAAGACCATGTTTTAATACATAATTATTTAAAATGGACATGGTATGAGCAAAGTATTTTGAGATTCTTTCCCCTGAAAACTTCTGTTAAACTTTCCAATTTAAACTTTGACTGAGGTGGGAAAGAAAAAAATTGCAGGAGAATTTCCAGGCAATATTACTAGTGAGCTCCAGAAAAAGGTTACAAAAGCTATGAAAATTATCAAATTTAGGAATCACAGCAAGAATAAAAAATTCCCCTGTCCTGAGTAATAATAAAATAAATTAAATACCAACAACTAGTATTTTACATGTTTTAGAAATGCTGTACAAACACACAAAAAAATTACTCTATATAAGACAGTGCTTCACTCTGTTCCCCCTTACAATTAGTCTTAATCAAGTCAAAACAACTTTCCCAGACACCACTTTAAGATTATCATAGGTAAAATCTGTTCTTTGAAAAGAAGGAGCACTTGAATTTCTTCATTTGCAAACAGTTTTTGCATCAGATCGTAAGTTTTCAGAATTGCATTATCAAATGCATATAGAGTGGTAATTCAAAGCAAAAGCTAAGAGATCTGTTCCGCTTCTGATCCTCTGTCACATATAGGATTATTTCCCTACAGCGCTACTTTTAAGATTTTTCTTCAATCAACGGTTTGTATATCATATACAATTAATTTCCATATTTTTTCTTGAGGTCATTTTCAAGTCTATGATGTACTCTCAATTTTATCTCATTGCTCTTAGTTATGCCTTTGAGGGGAGGGAGGGAAGGTTGCACTATATAAGCCCTCTCTACAGTGCTTGCTTTTCTCACGTGTTTCTGGTCCTGATCTTCTGTTAGTCGCCCCTCAGCCAAGCCCTCATTCAGGTTTAGCTACTTTAGTGTTTCCTCTTAAGTCAATTTTCCCACCACTTTGATCATTTTTATGCTATGTGAGATCAGTTATCTTTGGCTTTTCTGGGGCTCCTCTACCTGGAGAGAATGGCTCATTCTTTTTATGTCCTTACAAGTGCGTCTCTGCAGTATAACAATCCACTGATATATTTTTCAAGCAAGACTACACATGTTATAAAGCTGTATGTTACACAGTGTTATAAAACAAGTTGCAATATTGAATGTTATTTTATTCCTGGATAGCTTATTTAAGAAATAATAAAAAATAACTTAGTACCCTATATAAGAGTAACACTATATCTCAAGGGTTTATCCCTCAGCCTGATTTAATATACATGGAGACCAAAAGAATTAACAGTACCCTGTTTATAATTCTGATATCATATGCAATCATTTCAATTATTGCCTACTGTAAAGTGTCATACAATAAAGTTTCATACAGTACTTAATGGATTCTCTTTAAACTACTTTCTCAAAACAAAGCAAAATAGGAAATACCTTGATTCTGAAGTGTTTATAGTATAAACACCTATTGTTGATACAATTTGTGAAGAAGGTTCTTTTATTTTTGATAGAACAGAAGGCTGGTCTTAGTCCTCAGAGTTCCAAAAATGAATGGAACAAAAGGTAGAGAATAGAGATATTATGAGAAAACAAACAGTGCATATACTAAAGCTGTATTGAGACTACTAGATCTGCTATACAGGGCTCTCTTTGCAAAGAATGTATGGAGATAAATTTCAAAGTCTGTCAAATATCATTTTTCCCCTTCTAGTAAACATGATGATTCACTGTTTTATTATTGAATGAGCTCTCAGAAGAGACACTACTCACAAAACAGAGAAATAAAGAGTATCTTGCCATCAATAAAGCTAGTCAGAAGTGGATGATTTTAAAAGAGGAAGGTAGGGTAGAAAACACTCACTCAGGTTTTCTGATAAAGAAATATTTACCTTTGGCTTAATAGCACTGAAGTGCGCTACCTCATAGAAACTGTAGTCTGTATTCTGTTCACCCAGGGAAAAAAAAAAAAAACCAACAAAACCCACTAAAACCCAAACAAACAACAACAACAACAACAACAACAATAAACCAGAAAAAAAAACCCACCACAGAATTCTTGTATTGTAGCCTTACATTTTGTTCAAGGAAAAGCCTATCCTAAAGGAAGTAAAGTCTTTTCTTAGAAAAACAAACAACACAGAAACCGCCCAAACGTTCAGTGGGAAGCCAAAACTATTCTCACTAATGAGCTAAAAGAAAATATGTATAGACATGCAATCAAAATGGGCTGCAAGCTCTTAATTAAAACAAGCTTAGTAAGTAAACAAGAACCCATAGAATCATGCTGCTTAAAATGTCATGGTTTGGGCTGTGATGGCCACTAAACAAATGACAGATGTTCTCTCAAACCAGTACAAAAATTGCAAAGATTATTCATGAAGTACTGAAGTCTGACATCTGCAGAAAAAAAAAAAAAAAAATCAAATCCAAGAACCTTCCATTTTTCTTCTAGATTTCCCTTTTGCCAAGTGTTCATAAAGCCAAATACATCTGACAAAATGTAAACCAGAATTTTCTAGTTGTAAAGCACTGCTTTACATAAAAATAAAGACCTTTTCTTGAAGGAAGCCATCCTTAACTGCTGATTGAACCACAAAGGTATGATGCTGGACAGACGAAACTGTACTAAAACTGCATTCTTCAGTGTGTTAGATTTTTCTGTTTGGATTCACACTTTCACTTGGGAAGACAGAACATATAGAAATGCTATTGTACCAAAACACTGGAAAAGCAACTACATCAACACACTGGAAAACCAGTACTTCCAAACTTTAAGGCAGAACAGAGCTGGAAACTGATTTTGCAACCTCGTTCTGTCTTGAAAACTAAGGTTTCAAGACCTTAGAAAACATGGTTTTCTTCATCTATGCTGGAAATACAAAGCCAGACAACCTTTTGGTACAGAGTCCTGAATACCAAAAAACCTGTCCAGTTATTTTATTTGTACTTCTGCTTTATTGAACAAGAACTAACAACCTTCATTGCAACCGCATCTGACAAGGTCACAGAAATAAATGTTTTTGATGTTGAAGATAATTCTTGCAAGAAAGTTCTATGAACCACCAGTAGGAAGCATGTTTGTTTAATCAAAACTGCACCTTTCAGCAGAATTACTAGGGTTTTGGAGGAGCAGGGGACAATGCTACCCAATGCTGGACAAAGGAGATTGACAGCTACGTCAGTAGATGAATCTCCACAAGCTTCATTCTTCAATACCATTACCTCTTTCACACTTACCTCTCATTTCACAGCACAGTTCCAACAATAGCTTTTCTAGCATCTACTCTTTCCCTTTTACCCTACAACAAAGCAGGAAGTCCAGGCAGAAACTCTTGGCAGCTTTTAGTTATGTCATCTTCCCTAACACAATGACAGTTGACTGGAGGTTAGCAAATATGACACCCATTACAAGAAGGGCCGGAAGGAGGACCCAGCGAACTTCAGGCCTGTCATTCTGACCTCAGGGCCTGGGAAGGTTATGGAACAGATTATCTTGAGTGCCATCACTTGGCACATACAGGACAACCAGGTGATCAGAGCCAGTTAGCATAGGTTCATGAAAGTCGGGTCCTGCTTGACATCCCCCTGTACTTGGCACTGGTAAGGACCCACCTCAAATACTGTGTTCATTTCTGGGCCCCTTACAACAAGAAAGACATAGAGGTACTGGAGCATGTCCAGAGAAGGGCCATATTGTAATCTGTTAGATTTTAGTAATACTTGCTTTCTTGTTTTCTTGAACCGAATCAACAAAAAAGGTCCTAATTGGCAAACAACGTTTCTGAGAAAAGAAGCATCCACTGACACTTGTAGGGTAAATCAAAGGCCTCACTTCTGCTTTAACAGCAGAACAAACACACATGCAAGAAAAGTAAAAGGTTGGTAAATCAAATACTAAATGAATAAAAGAGAGTTCTTATTGTTTGATTTAAAAAAACACAACACAGGGAGGCAGTAGATATTTAATACTGTCTATATTTTCAAGTTAGTCTCAGCCTATATTCAGGACAAAACTGCAGCAATCATTTATTTTGGGATCTTTACTAACCAAAAATTTGGGGAAAGAATATTTCATTCACTATTTTTATGATTGCTTCAGTAAGTTGTTGTTAAGCTTGTATCAGATAATTAATTTTAGTTGAAAACTTGAAGTATTTTATTTCAAGGCTGAAATGTATCATCTTGGTAAAATAGTTTTCCTTGATTCATTTTATCAAATCTATTAGCTGGAGAACAATTATTTTATCAAGTTCCCTTTGTTGGTTCTAAAAACAGTGTTCAGCAAAATTTATTTAGTTCTCTTTGAATATAAGTAATAGCCAGATTTGGGGTAATTGGGGGCAGAAGAATTTATGAAAGGATAGTAAATATTTTTCAAGTTCTAGGCCCTTCTCTGTCAAGTAATAAGAATATGACCAGATTTTTTTATCTCCGAATAAACCCTTAATGCCTTCAAATCTCAGGGTTCAAGACAGGATATTGAACTAGATGGAACTTAAGTCTGAGACAGTAGTTCTATGTATATTGAGATTAATGAGCCCTGTAATTGCTCATGATATTAAGAGATTGATATGAAATTGATATATACTATAAAGAAATACTGAACGTAAGCTATCATGCAAATTTAAAAAAAAATCTTTATTTCAGATGATATAGTGGTCAACTAGTACAGTACAGTTATATTAGTTACTGTTTAATACCTAGAAGCAGACACCAGCAACATATAAATACTTACCAACATACTGCACAAGTATTTTCCTATTTTTTTTTTGTCCAGTAAATTCTGAACTTCAGCTAATGCCATGCCTTTGTACTTGCTAGTTGACAGCAGGTGTAGTTGATTCTTGTTTTGAAGTCAAAAGATTAATAGTGGTCAGATCCTTAGCTGTGAAGCACATCAGAAGAGCTTATTTTAGTGTCGCGCCAGCACTTTTCCCTACAGAGAACATGGCCTTGAAGATAGAAGCATGAACAAGGAAAGGAACAAAAAGAAAAGCTCCTGCTTCATTAAGAACCCTTCTCAGATCATCCATCTAAGGACAGCTTTCTAGCTTCTGCTAGAAAAAAAAGGTTAGTTCTCTTAACAACAAATGTACAAATGTTTTTAAAATTGCTCATGTCTATATTTCTCCAAATCTTTTCCACTTTGCAGTAAATGGCATACATCTTCAAATATCACTTACAACTTTGTTCATTGAACTTAAAAGCCCATGCCATTTTTCCTGGTACCATACACTGTTATCACTAACCTTTAGTCTTCTTTTATTGTATTATACATGGAATTGAAGGGCAATTGAAAAATTGAATTAAATTTTTCTGGTAATGTAATCACTACCATAGCCTAACTATGTTTACATGACATAAACAACACACATTAGTTACCTACTTTTCTGGAGTATGTCTACCACCTTCCTACAGATTTTTAAGAAAATTAAACTGATACAAAGCTCATGGAGTCTCAGAGGATGGGAGCCCATTCCTTGTTTTGTCCATTTATTTTACACCTGGGTAACAAGCATCTGAATAATGCAGGGATAAAGGTTTGCAATGAAGTCACAATACATTGAAAAATGCCCATTTTACCAGGGCTATTAATCAGTAAGTGGTAGCAGCCTAGAAAAGTAAGAGAGAAAATTAAACTGCTATAAATGAAAGATAATGGATGTCTGACAATGTCATGTTCCATTAAGTGATTTACCCAGCACACTCTCGCTAGCCCTGCAACCTCTGGCATCAATTTCCATAGCAACAAATGGCAATGTTACCAGCCAGAGCACATCCAGCGACAGAAAGAATGAGCTCTAACAGTGGAGTTCAAGAAAAAACCCAAAATCCATTATAGCAATATAAGTGTATACTGTACAAGAAAGAATCACATGCTGGGCATGCCTACTTTGTGAAAAAGTTATTTTCTTCATGCCCAATAGCTCATGTTTTGGCCAGTTCCTGTTTATGGCTTGGAAGAAGTAGACACTGAGAAAAGTAGACACGATCTATTAGCCCAGGATGTAGGCAAGCAGCGCAGTACCTTTCCTTCCCTTTGGACAAAGTTTATCATGGAGGAAGATGTATTATGTCACATTGTCATTTCTGAACTTGGTACAAATGAGCCATTCCTGTTTTGCACCAGAGACACCCCATGGAGAAATTTCTGGATGGCCAACAGCATCTCCTGGAAACTCCACCTGTGACACTACCATTTCCTACCCTCTGCCAACTTGCACAGTAAGGTGATAGGCAGTCTAGAACTAACTCGACTCAAGGTAGGGAATGTTGTATCATTTATTGCTGAATCACACAAGATCTTTTTCTACAGCTCCAAGGTATAAGAATTCTGTTTTGCCTTGTACCATGAAAACCCCTACTATTATTTTTCCTGATGGCCCCCAGTTCAGTCCAAATTACAATAAATTAGTGGCTTTCTGTGGATAGCAAGTATATGTGCAATTACGTTGGATGCTTCTATTATTTGTTATAATAGTTTGTGGAGATGTAAAGACTCCCATTGTCTAGGAGAACCTACTAAATAAACAAAAAAAACCCATTTCCATTCTTTCTGAAGCCTCAGGCTATTTTGAGAATATTTGTTAGTTCTTTACTATTACATGATATATTGTGTTTGTAACTCTTCAGATAGTACATGAAAGCACTATCCTGGATCTTCCTGCCTCTCTACAAAGCCTTCATAATCCACTAGTATTCCGTCAGCTGCTCTGATGCTAGCAAGAATTGTTGTAGACCAGAGTACCTAAATAGATCACAACAGTTTTCAAACACACACAAAAAAGTCCTTTCAATAACAGAAACGAACTTCCTTGCAAGATACTATGCAGCATAAAGCCTCTGAAATTTGCTTTCTGACTTTACTTATCATGAGTGTGGCATCCAGAGTTTAACAGGTTTCAAGAAAAACTCGTTGCAGATGGGCAGAGCTTCTGTGGCCAATGCACACCAAACAGTCACAACAGGCTAACAACAGATTTCCCAAGCTAAGACTGAGTTCACTTCAGAAATAGAAAAGCATTGCAAATGTTGCAAGAGAACAGTTTTAGCAGATATTTACCCTGTTGATTTAGCTTGGCTTGTTTGGACATTTAAAATTGGAGAGGAGAACGAACCCACAAGTTGGAGAAAATTCAGTTATTGAGGTGCAATGCACAGGGTATAATTCCACACTGCTTTCCCCAAACAGAACAAGAGACAGTTTGAGCATTAGGGTTTACTGAAGCCACTGAGAAAGACCAAATCTTCAAAAACCACGTGAGATAAAGCTAAGTATTTCTGGAGAATCAGATACTTCTTGCTGCTTTTTCATTTCACGAGGGTAGAACAGTTTCTTCTTCTACTGAGTTACACCCAGGTGATGCAACTTATATGCGTGTCAGGGGAAGTTTGTAGGAATATAGGTATCTCTTATTGGAGGCCAGAGTCTCCAGGTGACTTCCATTAATGTACTTAATTTAGAAGCTAAGCTAAATTTGTGTTCAGGAAGACTGGTTCACCAGCATAAAACCTACTTTTGGAAAAGTAGCTAATGACTTAGAATCATTTTGGTAGAACCACATTGTCTTTCATTCCTAAAATATTTCATTGGGCTTTTCCATTAGGGACTGTATACAGTTATTCTCTTTTTAGGCTCATTAGATCTTTAAAAAAAAAATAGTAAAAGATGGTATAAAAATAATTTTCAGAATTTGTGGTCTAAGATTTTGATATCCACAGCAGTGACTACAGCTAAAACAGTTTCTTCTTCCCAATAGGGCAAATAATTTAAACATGTAATTTATGGAAGACTTGAAACTGTAAGCATTTGAGTTATTATCCAGGGTTTTATCTGCAAGATTTACAATTAAGTTTGATATGATGTGTGGTTCTGATTTATAAATGTAGACATTACTGTCCAGTGTAACTCATAATATTTTGTTAATTACAAGGCCTATTCAACGGCATTAAAGTGTAGAAACACCAATTCTTTTTTGCTGACCATGAACTTGTTCCACTTGTGACCATTAAAAACTTAAGGAAATAATGTTGTTAAACACAGTTATTTAATTCCAAGCATCTAAACCATTAAAAAGTATCTACTATTTTACGATTACTAACTATTATTATTTTAAAACTTCCAAATTTTCACTATTCTTCATGAAATATATTCCCTTTATGTGTAAGGCTGAGGCCAATGTGTTTATTCTTGAGGTAAATAGGTATTTTTTTTAAAAAATAATGATCATTTTGAAGGAGAAGCAATAAAAAAGTCCCTGTCCTGAGCATAGATGCATGACAGAATTTGCCAATAGTGTATTTAGGTATTTGTGTTGTGATGTAAGAGATGAAAAATGCTTCATGAACAAGTACTTGAGACAACTCCAAAACAGGAACTGAATAAATTAATGACAGAAACAAAGCTTTCTGTAGCTTAAACAGAAGAAAAGGAGGAAAATACTCAAAGCCTCAGTAGATACGAACCTGTAGATAAATTGGAAGCAGACTTTGATTACTGTTTCACTTGGACAACACACACTGGTTGTGGGACAGTAGGTTTTTTGATGTTATAATGTGACAGACATCATGAGAAAGTGACCAAGAAGCTATCAAAAATACTGTAATCTGCCATTCTGATACTCTTGTATTAAGAAGTGCATTTTGAATTTACTTGCCTTCCCTCTAGGAGCTTCAGCCCTGCTCTTCTCTTGAGGCAATTGTGGTACATAAAGGTTACCTGTTTTCAGAATTACTGCCTCAAGTCCACACACTGACTGAAGGAACTATCCTTCAGTAAAACAAGGGAACTTTTCCTACTGATAGGAAACAACGTAAGAAATCCACATTAGATTTTAATTGTTTAGATAACCAAGGTTCTCTGCTTTAGCTTAGAAGTGAGAGAGTTTCTTTCAGGATGGGTTTTTTCTTCCTCCCCTCCCCCCAAAAGTCTGTTTTCAAAATTTTCCATAGCCTTTGAAAAACTAAGACTATGAAAGTTGTAAAAAAGTACCATATGAAGTAAATAGAACACCTTTGTGTTGCAAATGGCACTGTCATGGTACCATGTGTCTATTTTGTCTAGCCAAAGTCAAACAGTCTTTCACAGTGTAGGGGGATTTTCTTCTACTGTTGGAATTGCTTACATTTTGTCATTATTATTAATGCTCTTCTTGCTCCTAGTTGATGATGAACATAAGGACAATGATTTTAGGCTCAAAAAACATTTACCTAAATCCCTCCACATATGAAATCTGGTTGCATCACAGCAACAGGCTTTTAAAACATGTATACATTGCCCTCATATAGATGACAGTACTTTGTGCTTTTCCTGCACAAATGTCATGCTCTAGTTTCAAATAATTCATGAGTCAGAAGTAGCTGAAGAAAGTAATGATTTGAGTTGTCACAGGTGGAAGAAATAGCTACAATTCTGGATATTACTAATATTGATATAATATATTAAGCCATTTATATTTCTATTTTTTCCCATTCAGCAATATTATTGTAGTTGGACATAAATAACAGGATGAGAATTATTAATGAATTGGGCATGAGGTTTGGCACAGTAGTAGTATTTCCATATTTCACTTTCTGTTACTTTTGGCCTTCTGTGTTCCGTGATGTGCAAATCACACCCACTGAAGCCTGAGGCAAAGGTTGCCTAAAAATCGCTACTATTTGCAGTGGAAGTAGGAGCTAGTGATCCTGTTTTCTCATATCTAGGACAGAAACGTATTTTTCCAGACAGATCTGAAAAGCAGATGAGACTTTACCTCTGAAGTCTGACTATCACAATCTACCTTACTGCAGAGTGGGGGGAAGGGAAATTAAAAGAACCATGGACAATACAACATCTTAAATACATTACCAAAAATAAACATACTCCCAAGAACGTGTATTTTGTGTCACAGCATTTTTAAGCCTTAGAGCTATGAAACTGTCTTGTAAAAGGGAAGGATGAAACAGTCCTTTGCATTTTCTTTTCACCCAAAAAAGGAGTTCATTGATAATGACCTGAGCTGCAAAATGGTCAGCTTTTAAATGGCTCTTTAGGAACTGTTACAAATCCAGAGATTCACCAGAAGAAAGGACATTTAAGTCCATAAAGAATTCTCACCTGCTGACAAGACCAGTTACAAGTAAAATGCCACTCCACGGAAGCAAAATTGTCACTTTTTTCCCTTTAGCAAACAGAAGACATTGAAAAAAGCATAGATGCATCAAGGAGATTTGTGTACAGATGCGAACTGACTGTTCAAAAGAACCAAAAAAAGAAAGCTTGTTGTATGTTTTAGCATTTAGGGAATCAGTGACTTTTTAAACTTCCCACTGTGATGCTACAAACATGCTGTCTCTAATGCTGCCAAAGCTTATTGAAAACCCTGGTAGGTAATGCTACAATACTCCACGCACCATGAAATTCAATTACATTGAAGAAAATTAGGGTTCAGTTTAATTACTTGTGTGCACTTTGGATGAGCACATGTTCTGTTTAAGGATGTGGTTTGCAGAGGTCCTGACATTGAGATCAAATTAATTCACTCATATGTTGTGCTTTTCCTTTAGAAATTAATTTACTGGTGAAGATTACTTGTATTTCTGAAAAAAACCCCAAACAACAGAAAATGAAAAAAAAAAATAAATCACAATGTTTCAGTGAAGCTACAGAAAAAAAAATATTACTCTTCTGTACAAAGTGCACAAAAAAGAATTCCACAAGACTGGCATATTTCTGTTTTGTTTATGCAAAATCCTGGGGAAGGAAAATACCTCACACATACAACAGGTATATGGTTTTCTTCCCTTTTCCTATTTTGTATGAGATAACCAAACCAGTTTTACAAAATAACCTGGAAAAACATGATAGTAATTGCTACTTTGATTCATACATATGCATTTTTTCCTTTAAATCAATCTATTTTACTCTCTTCTTCCAGAGGAAAAGGAACAACAACACTAAATAGGTAAGGTTTCCTGCCCAATCACATTTCAGACAGCATGTCCCCAGTTAAATGTCTTGTTATGCTTGTTGCTAGCTGATGATTTTCGAGTTTCCATGTTGAATGCATATTATAAAATTCTTCTATCCCTTCAAATGCAATATTATGATGACTATTCATTATCTAATAGTACTGAAAAAGAATAAAGAGGAGCTACACCTCTTTTAGAAATACTCATGCCCAAGCTTCCTCAGGGTGTTTTCCCTGGGACACACTGTTCGTTAAAATTCATGTTTTCCTAACATTACATTATTTCCTCTGAAATATTAATGTAGGTTAAGGATCACTGCTCTATTCAGAAGCCTCTTAAGAACAAGGGTATTAGACTAACTACTGACGTGCTGCAGCATCTTGCAAAACCAGTCATATGTAGAGTTTTGTTGGACCTATCAGTTATTCCTTAAAGGCCCACAGGACTGAAAAGACAAATTGCACCAACAACTCTGAATCATGCCCCCTCTTACCTTTAAATGAAGCTGCAAGTATGAAAACATAATATCTCAGTATATAGTTATTGCAGGGTCAGTTTTGAAAGTGACTGCCTTTTTTAATTCAAGTTACCCTGAAAAAAATACAAAAGCATGAAGAAATGTTGGTGACAAATGATTTTCTTGCTGAAATTAACAAGAGCAAATAATTTAACTGAATGCTGCAGAAGCAACATAATTAAAGTCAGAGGAAAAAAATTCTCCCTTCTGCATTAGGCCAAAGCAGGCTCTAACTACTACTGTAGTAAGACATAACGAAAAAGAAGGGGGGGGGACAGGAAGGAAGGAGAGAGGAGGTAGGAGGCGACAACAAAGTAATAACACACCTTAATTGTACTGTATGGATCCTTCTGCCTCTTGGGAAGCGAGGCATTACACATTGTGTTTTTAAATCGAGTTTACAATTGTACGACAGTGTCTGTACAATTCTCATTGCTTTCATTTAAGAAGCAAAGAGTGGAAAAACAAAGAAATGAAAAAAAAAAAAGAAAACAACTCTGCCAGTGATTTTTCATCTAGCACCTGGTATTGTCATGGCTTAAACTGATCACAGGAATGAAAATTCACAGAAGATGTGTTTATTTTTAACACATTGTTATCTCAATAGCTCAGTTTGGGGGGGGNACCAGAAAAAAAAGAAGGCAGGAAAAGAAAGACTGAAGAGGACATTTTAACACTTCCTTTGTCATCAAAGGAATAATGCCTCTATTGTCTAACTATATACTGGTGATAATTGATATCATTCCAAATCTTCACAATACCAAATGAAATATTACACTAGAGATGAGCCCCACAGTCCTAGTAAACTGCCTTTTAGACATTACTTTCCCATCTTAGTGACCAGAAAGGTAATGTAACTCTAATTTAATACCAGTTGAGAAGATAACAGCACCACTGAAATAGGAGAGAGAAAGCTCATGACTCTGATCTCCCACACTTCTCGCTAGCAGGGAAGGTGGCTGTAGGAAACGCTATCATAGAATCATAGAATGGTTAGAGTTGGAAGGGACCTTAAAGATCATCAAGTTCCAACCCCCCTGCCATGGGCAGGGACACCTCTCACTAGACCAGGTTGCTCAAAGCCCCATCCAGCCTGGCCTTAAACACTTCCAGGGATGGGGCCTCCACAACTTCCCTGGGTAATCTGTTCCAGTGCCTCACCACCCTCACAGTAAAGAACTTCTTCCTAATATCTAATCTAAATCTCCCCTCTTCCAATTTAAAACCATTACCCCTTGTCCTATCACTGGACTTCCTGACAAAGAGTCCCTCTCCAGCTCTCCTGTAGGCTCCCTTCAGATACTGAAAGGCTGCTATCAGGTCTCCCCGGAGCCTTCTCTTCTCCAGGCTGAACAGCCCCAGCTCTCTCACCCTGTCCTCGTAGGAGAGGTGCTCCATCCCTCTAATCATCTTAGTGGCCCTTCGCTGGACCTGTTCCAACAGTTCGATGTCCTTTCTATGTTGAGGACTCCAGAGCTGGACGCAGTACTCCAGGTGGGGTCTCACAAGCGCAGAGTAGAGGGGGAGAATCACCTCCTGTGCCCTGCTGGTCACGCTTCTTTTGATGCAACCCAGGATACGGTTGGCTTTCTGGGCTGCCAGCGCGCACTGCCGGCTCGTGTTGAGCTTCTCATCCATGAGCACTCCCAAGTCCTTCTCCTCAGGGCTGCTCTCCAGCCATTCTCTGCCCAGCCTGTATTTATGCCTGGGATTGCCACATCCCAGGTGTAGGACTCTGCACTTGGCTTGGTTGAACTTCATGCCATTTGCATTAGCCCACCTCTCAAGCCTGTCCAGGTCCCTCTGGATGGCAAGAACAGAGGGAAGAACATGTGTTCTTCACATCCTTGTGAAGAACAGGCATAGGTATGACCACAGAGGTACAGAGTTAAATCTTACAGTGAGAGATGTTATTGTTGATATTGTGCTAACAGTATACAATAAAAAAAGACAATAGTCATTCAAATAAAGAGGACAGGTTTCAAACACCTTTATTTCCAAAGTGATCTGGTTTCATTCAATCTTCTTTGATACTTGCAGTTGCAAGGAAAGGAACTTATCAACAGGCCTAAAACTGTGTTTATTTACTTGCATGAACTCCTAGTAGACCTTTCATGATGCGACCACTGTTTCCAAGCAAGCTTGGCAAGACAGCCTACTTCAGTTCCTGATAATGGCCCAACCTAGAGCATTAATTGTGTAGTGCAGCATTTCCTACAACATTTCATCGGGAGCCTAATAAAACAACATGAGATGATAGGCTGGCTACAGAAGTATTACAGTTTATCAGAGGAAATATTCCACCTGCAACTGTACCCCAGCAGCTGCCCGCTCGCTCTCACCTGCCAGTCCATCTCCCTTTCTGTGAGCGCGACAGCCAGGGAAAGGAGACCAATTTACCTTGTTTCTTTCCACAGGAGCTGCTCATGCAGCCTTAACTCTTCCAAAAGGTCATATTCCCCAGCTCTCACTCTCCCAAAACAGCAGCATCTGTTTTAAAACCACTGCTCCTTCTCACCAGAGGGGTCCAAATAAGTCTTCCAACTACTCACCCCTTTCCCTGCTCACCCAAGGTCTCTTGTCACTCTTTCTGGCAGTCAACCAGTCTTTAACATTTTCATGATAAGAGTTTTGGGGGAGTTTACTCCAACCTGAAAAGGCAATGGATTGGTTTGATGGCCTATTTGATTTTCTTACATTTCACCATTTTAAAGAGCAGCATTAGGACTGGAGTTACAAAAGGTACTTAAATATGTGTTCATCTAAAAAGAATTAGTCATTTACCTTCACATAAGGGTAAGTTTGGTTTGGTTTTTTTTTTCCTTTCTTTTTGATCTCTTATTTCACAGAAGGCTATGCTTTAACTCCTGACTTTTCAGTGCAACAACTTGAACATGAAGTTATTTCCTTAGCAGGAATGTAAATATTTTTCCTGAAATTGCTTAGTGAAATCATGAGAAAGGAAAATCTGGAGACTTAAACCCAAACATATTAGTGTGTCAAAGCACTCTGAATTCCTGCCAATCATTTTACAAAACTTTTTTTGCACATAATATTGGAAAAGTTTGAAACTGTCAATTTGTGAATTCTCTATTAAACCATCTATAATTTGAAACACAGAAAGTAAAACGTATGCGTCCTCATATGCGGTTGAGTTGCATAGCACACCTAATTCAATGAATCAACAACTGCAGGGAAGCATGCTGAATATCCTCCATGTACTTACTCTATGTTAAAACAACACATTACAATTAAATCATAAAATATGTCTCAGAACTCACTCTCCTTAGAGAAGCTGCAGCCCAAATTGACCAGGTTGTGTTTTTCCAAACCCTTCCCAGCCCTCATTTCCATACAATGTCTGGACACTTACAGTAGGTATGATTTGCATCACTAAGGTGAGGGAGCCTTAACAATTGTGATCCTTTTATGGTCAGTCTGTTTCATGATGCCACCTTATGTGTTCTACCTCCTAATGCTTCTTTCTTTTTGTAAAAGAGGTGTTGTTGCACTTCATCTTACTGAATGTGAATTATTACAGATTTTTGGAGAACTGCAAAACTGTCTAGCAAATTCCTGTAATGATGATACAATTAACTCTTCCTAGTCCCTGTAAAATTGTCTAAACTGGACTTTATATTTTAGAATATGTTTCTGTGACTCAACTGAAAATCACATTGCAGTAATACATTCAGCACATGGACAGCATTTTAATATATTGAGCAATACTAAACGATTTTAAAAGCCATTTCATAGCCATTAAAGAGTCTTAATAGGAGTCAATGAAAAGCTTATTTCAGAAGGCAGATTTTGAAAGACCTGGTAAGACACCACGTGGAGTACTGTGTTCAGATCTGGGGTCTCCAGCATAAGGACATGGACCTGTTGGAGCGAGTCCGAAGTAGAGCCACAAAAATTATCAGAGGACTGGAACACCTCTCCTATAAGGACAGATCGAGAGAACTGGGATTGTTCAGCCTGCAGAAGGAAGGCTCTGGGGACATGTTATAGCAGCCTTCCAGTGACTAAACAGGGCTTACAAGAAAGATGGGGACAAGCTTTTTAATAGACCCTGTTGCGATAGGACATTGGGTAATGGTTATAAACAAAAAGGGGCTAGATTTAAACTATATATACGGTAGGTTTTTCTTTACAGTAAAGGTAGTGAAACACTGGAACAGGTTGCCCGGAGAGGTGGTAGACACCCCATCCCTGGAAACATTCAAGGTCAGGTTCAATGGGGCTCTGAGCAACCAAGTCTAGTTGAAGATGTCCCTACTCATTGCAGGGGAGTTGGACTAGATTAGCTATAAAGGTCCCTTCCAGTCTAAACTATTCTATTCTGAGTGCTCTATGCTGTTTGGGGCATATAATTCTAGCAATTTCTAAGTAAAACTCTTATAACATATAAATATAATTTACAGTTTATTTATTCAATTCTTCCATAAACATATTTTATATTTCATATCCTTGCAGAAATTTTACCTTTAGAAAAGTTTATATTTATGACACATTTATTGATACCAAAATTAGAGTAAAATTTGTATTTGTCACTGGAGATAAGCTTTGTGCATGCCCCTGAAGTCAGATTGAAATCTATTTAATGCCTTGGATGTACAGAAAAAAATGTAAAAATAAACTTAGATTCAGTTGAGGAGAGGTTGTTTAATTCATTGGATCAGTGACAGCCAAAATGGCAATGACAGACTATATTGGGAATTATTTGGAAAGGAACAAAACAGAAACAGAACACAATTCTGCTAGGTAAATACATGATGAGGCTACGTCACTAATTTGCTACGTAGTTGTCATCCCTCCTGGTAATTAGAAAAGAACAAATTAACCAAATGGAGAAGAGAAAGAGAGGATATTTAGCTGTATGAAACAACATCCATTAATATGCAGTAGACTTAGAATTTTAGCTTGGAAAAGAAAAAAGAAGACAGATATGATAGAAGCCTAGAAAATAATGAGCTGTATGTAGGAGGTAAAGAGGGAAAAAGTATCATACAGAAATATATTTGCCCTTCCTTCCAGCACAAGTACTTGTGAAAAGCCAGTAAAATTATCAGGCAAAAAATTTAAGTTGAAGCAAAAGAGAAGTACTTTTAATAAAACACTAATGGTAGAACTCACTGCACGAACAGGCTTTGGAAACTGAAAGTGTAAATGGGATTAAAAGGGATTAGACAACTGGATAGAAAACAGGTCCATTCAAGTCTATTAAGATTTCTGGTCTGCATGTATTCTCTGGCTCAGGAAGTCCTTAAATCACTGACTGCCAAAAGCTGGGAATATATAGCCAGACAAAGGATTACGCTACACATGCCTGGTGTTTTCCACTCTTTCCCTAAGCAGCTGCTACTGGCTTCTACCAGAGATGCATTGCTGAGCTAGCTGAACCGGTCTCATCCGGTATGGCAGATCTTGTATATCTCAGTCTCATAGACCTAAATGCTGACATATGAATTAATTCTACTCATTTAACCTGCTCTTGAACCTAAACGAGAGCATTAAAACAGCTCATGTTCCCACATAATAAAAATTCTAGTTCTCACAGAATTTAAGCTTAGCGTTCAAGCTTTGACTTCCCAGGAATACCAGGCCAATGCTCAAAGTCAGTGTCCATATGGATGTATGAGTTACCAAAATTTAAATCAAGAATTATGAAAACCAATTGGAAAAAAACAAGGAAACAAACAAAAAGCTGGTGTCACTTGGTTCTTCACAAGTAAAAGTTCTTGGTGTAAATGGCCCTTCAGCACCCAACCTGAGGTCCGGGCCCAGATGTGAATGAAGCTGCTTGCAGATAGTACAAAATTGCCTCAATTGAATCCAAGTTCTGCAACCTTTGTCGTTTTGTTTTAAAAAATGTCCTACGAGGACATACTATTTTAAAATATGTTACATGCATTTCATAGCATCTACTTTTAAGAGATTATACTGCAATATGTTGTTAGAAAATAAAAAAGGAAAAAGAGGCAGTGTTCCTATTAAAATACTGCCAGCCTGTCTGGTCAAAATTAATATGTGCTCAACCAAAAGGTGAACCACAGTTTTGAGATGTTTGATCTCAACCTGAAAGCGTGGCTCTGCAGTCTTGGCTATAGCCATTTTCTTCTTGCTGTATTGGTTTAAACTGAGCTATCATATTCTGAGGCAATTCTAACTTCTATAAGAAAACTTTAAAGTCTTATAAATTTCCACTTCTGATTTAACACTGGTTTATTTAAACCTTAGAGTTGGTGAGTAATATCCAGACAAAATACTATCCCATCAGAATATATATATATTCATCAAGATTAATATTGCTTTCTAACTTATGATGGTTGGATAGGGTAAATTTCTCATAGAATGTGTGGGTGTCGAGGTTATCGGTGCTCTCTCAGCATTAATTGCCAACCCACAGGTGGGCTGAGAGGCATTCAGGACACCTATGGTTGGCAGTCTTCAAAGCTGAAGCTTCATAGATTGCAAGAGGACCCCTTAACACTCAACCAGCAGAGCTAGGGTGAATGAGTGTTAAGGCTCTCTTTATAGGACAAGTGATAAGCTGCAGTGGAGCCAGGGACCTTTTCTGCATCACTGTTTTCCAGTTTTACTTCTATCTTTGAATTTTTTTTCCCCACAGGTATTTGTGACACTTCAGTTTTACCTTCAGGTATCTTTGCTGCACTTGTCTTGACCATTAACAAACAGACTGAACTTCATTGCTTTGTCATGAGTGTTTGTCTTAGATTTTCTACCTAAAGTTCAGCTTTCTGCAAAGGTTTTCCCCCAAAGCACTGCTGAAGCTTGCTGACTCTATCCGAAGCACTGTGCAGTTGCACTCTAGCGGGGAAGAAGAGCAGTTGTTAAGTGTTGGGGGTTGAGATGCTGGAACTCATGCAGGTAGCTGGTAAAGACCAACATTTCTGAAGAATACTGTTTAACGAGGATAATGATGTGTTCCTTACACTGGGCTTCAAAGACTTTTCCTATGCATTTGTGAACAGTGGGCTCTCAAAACAAAAGGCACACATTCAGCATCAACTTAAAGCTCCTGCAGTTAGGTACCCAAGTGATTAAAAATGAATTAAAAATAAGCAAAATACACATATGGAGGCTGACAAGTGTTAAGATGTATCAAAATAACAGCCTCTCATGAATATACTAGAAAAGTAATTACATTTTATTTTCAAGAACATTTGTGCTGATGAAGATCCTTCTATACATTGGTTAACTAAATTTGTTGGCTTGTTTAAATATGCATTTATGACACCTGTTTTCAGTGTTCCTTGGCCATTAGTTTTTTTTTTTTCTTACAGCAAAGTAAGCGTTGACAACTTTCAAATGCAATGAAGTTTGGAATAAAGTTGCTAAAAATGAATATATGACATGGTTGCATTAAAAATACTAGGACAAGCTGTTGGTCTTTGTCACACAACACAGGCAATCAGTTCCCAAGCTGCTAAAATAAATGAAAATCTCAGCCAGCTGTCAGGCTATTAAACTGATTCTGACAGAATCAGGGATCAGTATAGCCAAATAAGCAAGAGAAGGCCAAGTGTTTGCTTACTCCCAGATGCCTGTAAACTTTATGTGCAGTTTGAGTCAGGCTGGGAGTCAGAAAGCATTTGCCTGGCCTCTACAGACTGGCAGCAGGAAGAGACAAAGACTGCTTGGTGTGAGTGTTGCTAAACTTAACACACAAAAATAGATACTTCTGCACTTCCTAAGATGGGAGACTGAAGATGATACTGTAAGAGATTGTGTGATGGGAAATAAGAAAGGAGGGCCTGTAAAATCCTAAGGATTTTTCATTATTTTATTCAATGCCATTGCTAAATATCATCCTTTGTCAAGTTTAAAACATCATCTGTCATACTCTGTGTCCATATTAAAGTGACCTTTGAGCTGGAAGTGTTCAGGTAATCAGCACACATGTTTGGGTTATAGAGAATTAGGTCTTTACTGAAAGAAATTCTTTATTATTTAAATAAGTCTTAAGAAAATGATCATGGAAATAATATAGCAAGAAAGTTACTGAATCTATTATGTTTAATTTGCTTCAGAAAGATTAGCAACCATAAGCCTTGGTGTCCTGATATTCGCAGAATCATATCTATGTTTAAGAAACATGAGACTTGAAAAAGCAGCAGTCCCCTTTGTTAGTACTTGCCCAGTCTCAAGCAAAATACATTTAGCATTCAAATTCCCATTTGATTATATTAGAGCTTTAAAAATCCTCCTTGTCCCAATGTTTCTTATTTTGACCATAGCCTCCAGTCTGGGAGCATTGGATTACACAGTATATCATGATGGTATTATCCACAAGTTCAAACCTGAGCATTTTTTTTTCTTCCCTCTTTTGTGTCAGAGATCTTTTGAAAAACATCATAAATAAATGGTGCTATAATAGTAAGAGGGAGAATGTGGCAGCTAGAGAAGCTTGGGGAGCCAGACTCCATCTTTTTTTTAAAGCATGTTTCTACCTTGCACAGTTATGAACAAGTATATTAGAATTGAAGTACAACACAATAAAATAGTTTTCTGAATCTGTGGCAAGCACCAACATGACTAAGGGAGGAATGTGTAGTTCATTGTAATTTCAGTGCTTGCTGAGTCTGAAAGTTAATGTCAAAACTGAAAATGTTAATGTAGTTTTCTGAGCAGAAAGAAGAGGTACAGTAATCAGTTAATATCACAAGATCAGGATATACTGGCTTTAGTTGTGTGATGGTTCCCTCAGTTTTACAGATCTTTAAAGTCTGAAGGGTAAACCACAACAAATTTTTGAGTCTGTACTAAGCAGTTTCAATAGTAAAGCTTGTTTCAATAAAACTTTTGCTTTAAAATATTTTGAGCTGTTTAGATATAAGGCATCAACCCAACACAGGATAGAAATTAAGTAGTACACCCACTAAGTAACTTAAAAGTTCCAAAATTTATTTGTTCACAGATTTTATAATAGAATCTGTTGAATTTGCTGTAATTAGATTAATGTTGCTCTGGGAAAAGGAGGGAAATCAACATGTTTTGTGAGAAAATAATGTGAAAAGCTCTTTGCATTTGAGTGTCCAAGCCACTAGTGTTGCAGCATTGAAAGCACCAGTGGCAGTGAGCCTATAAACAGCTGTAGTTTCAGCAAGAGTCTAAGCAATCTTCCCTTAGCTCCAGAATCTCTGGCTGAACTCCCCGACATTAAATAGTTCTTCAGTGACATGAATAAAGTGAAATGGAAAGCGCTCAAGTGGAGGATGAAATGCCTCCAGGAACACAAAGAGTAAGCACACTCCTTATTAACTCAGCTCTTGCTGAGGTTCAAAATCTTAATCTTTACCTCTGGGTAAAAAGAGACAAAGCATTTTATTTGTCCAAACAAGTTTAATTACATCCTAGTTTTGCAACACCGTGCCCAAAACCAGCTCAGCAAAGTTAAACAATGCTTTCAAGTGTGTTTTTGCTTCTTCAATCAGATCTCGCCCTGCTCTTGGATATCCCAAACCCAACACAGCAGTTTATAGCCTTCAGGGAATGAAGTTAATATGTGACAGGGCTCAGTTTCAAGGTTGGTTCTCCAGGTCATCAACATACTGAAACTTGGTGGGATGAATCCCATGACTGGAGGGCAGCTATCGATGGCTACAGGCTGTTCAGAAGGGACAGGTGAGGAAAGAGGAGCAGAGGTGTTGCCCTCCACATCAAGAAATGGATAGAACATGAAAAGCTGTGTCTGAAGAACAGCCACAAGCAGGTCGAAAACTAGGTAAGAATTAGAGACTGAGGCAACAAAGGGAATCTTGTGGTTGGTGTCTACTACAGGGTACCCGATCAAGAGGACCCTATTGATGAAGCCTTGTTACTCCAGCTACAGGATGCATCATGCTTGCAGGCTCTTGTCCTGCTGGGGGACTTCAACCACACTGACACCCGCTGGAAAAGTAGCAAGTCAAGCTGTAGGCAGTCCTGGAGATTCCTGGAATGCATTGAGGATAACTTCCTAAGCCAGATCATAGACAGTTAGTGGTGACCAGTTAGTCACCAGTCTTGACACCATTGGTGACATCAAGATTGGAGGCAGCCTGGGCTGCAGTGATCATGCACTGGTGGAGTTTGCAGTCTTGACGGATATGAGGCAGGCGAAGAGTAAAGTCAGAACCCTGAATTTTAGGAAAGCAAACTTCTAGCTCTTCAAGCAGTCAGTCAATAGGACCCCCTGGACCGCCTGGGAAACTGCCTTCAGGGAGAAGGGAAAAGAGCAGAGCTGACAGATCTTTAAGGAGGAACTCTGTAGAGCCCAAGAGCTCTCGATCCCCAGGTGTAAGAAATCAGGAAAGGAGGGCAAGAGATCAGCATGGCTGAGTCGGGACCCACTGGTCAAACTAACGGGCAAGAAAGAGATGTGCAAGCAGTGGAAGCAGGGACAGTTGTCCTGGGAAGAGTATAGGGACACTGCACATAGAGTTGTGTAGGGATGAGGTCAGGAAAGCCAAGGCACAGCTGGAGCTAAACTTGCCAATGAATGCAAAGAATAATAAGAAGGGCTTCTGTAGGTATGTCAGCCAGAGAAAGGTCAAAGAAAGTGTAACCCGCATGATGAACAAGACTAGCAAACTGATAACAACACACAAGGAGAAGGCTGAGGTACACAACAGCTTTTTTGCCTCATTCTTCACTGGCAACCTCTCTTTCCACACCTCTTGAGTGGATGGACTGCAAAGCAGGGACTAGGGGAGCAAAGTCACTCCCGCTGTAAGAGAAGATCAAGCTCAATGACCACCTGAGGAACCTGAACATACAGAAGTCTATGGGACATGATGAGATGCATCCCAGAGTCCTGAAGGAATCGGCTGATGTAGTTGCCAAGCCACTCTCCATGATACTTGAAAAGTCATGGCAGCCAGTTTAAGTCCCCAGGAACTGGAAAAAGGGAAACATTTCACCCATTTTTAAAAAGGGTAGAAAGGAGGACCATGGGAACTACTGACCTGTCAGCCTCACCTCTGTGCCTGGGAAGACTGTGGAACAGATCCTCCTAGAAGCTATGCTAAGGCAAATGGAGGACGGGGATGTGATTTAAGACAGCCAGCATGGCTTCACCAAGGACAGGTCCTGCCTGACCAACCTAGTGGCCTTCTATGATGGATTGACTACATCAGTGGACAAGGGAAGAGCTACAGATGTCGTCTACCTGGACTTCTGTAAGGTCTTTGACATGGTCCCCATCCTTCTCTCTAAATTGCAGAGGTATGAAATTTATGGGTGGACTGTTCAGTGGATGAGGAATCCGTTGGATGGTGGCATCCAGAGGGTAGTGGTCAATGGCTCAATGTCCAGAAGGAAATTGCGTCCATACTGGGACCAGTACTGTTGAATACTTTCACAATGACATAGATAGTGACATTAAGTGCACCCTCAGCAAGGTTGTTGACAACCAAGCTGAGCGGTGCAGTTGACATGCTTGAGGGATGGGATCTCAACCAAAGGGACCTGGACAGGCTCAAGAAGTGTGCCCATGTGAATGTCATGAGGATCAAAAAGGCCAAGTGCAAGGTCTTGCCCCTGGATTGGGGCAATTCCTGGTATCAATATGGGCTGGGGGACAAAGGGTTTGAGAGCAGCCCTGCTGAGAAGGACTTGAGGGTTCTGGTGGATGAAAAGCTGGGTGTCACCCAACAAAGTGCACTCACAGCCCAGAACACCAACTGTATCCTGGGCTTATAAAAAGAAATGTGGCCAGCAGGTTGAGGGAAGTGATTAAACCCTTCTGCTCTGGTGAGACCCCACCTGGAGTACCGCAGACAGCTCTGGAGCCCTCAGCCAAAGAAAGACATGGACCTGTTGGAGCGAGTTCTGAGTAGGGCCACAAAAATGATCAGAGGGCTGGAACACCTCTCCTGTGAAAACTGAGAGAGTGTGGATTATTCAACGTGGAGAAGAGAAGGCTCTGACGAAACCTCATTGGAGCCTTTCACTACTTAAAAGGGCCTTATAAGAAAGATGAGGACNACCTTTTGGAGCGAGTTCTGAGTAGGGCCACAAAAATGATCAGAGGGCTGGAACACCTCTCCTGTGAAAACTGAGAGAGTGTGGATTATTCAACGTGGAGAAGAGAAGGCTCTGACGAAACCTCATTGGAGCCTTTCACTACTTAAAAGGGCCTTATAAGAAAGATGAGGACAAGCTTCCAAAACAGGGCCTGTTGTGATAGGACAAGGAGTAGCAGCTTTAAACTGAAAGAACATAGATTTNAACCCTTCTGCTCTGGTGAGACCCCACCTGGAGTACCGCAGACAGCTCTGGAGCCCTCAGCCAAAGAAAGACATGGACCTGTTGGAGCGAGTTCTGAGTAGGGCCACAAAAATGATCAGAGGGCTGGAACACCTCTCCTGTGAAAACTGAGAGAGTGTGGATTATTCAACGTGGAGAAGAGAAGGCTCTGACGAAACCTCATTGGAGCCTTTCACTACTTAAAAGGGCCTTATAAGAAAGATGAGGACAAGCTTCCAAAACAGGGCCTGTTGTGATAGGACAAGGAGTAGCAGCTTTAAACTGAAAGAACATAGATTTAGACTAGATATAAGTAAGAAAGTTTTTATAATGATGGTGGTGAAATGCTGTAACAGGTTGCCCAGAGAGGTGGTAGATGCCCCATCCCTGGAAACATCCAAGATCAGGTTGGATGGGGCTCTGAGCAACCTGATCTAATTGAAGATGTCTCTGCTTATTGCAGAGGAGGTTGGATTACCCATACTCAGCACTGATGAGGCCACAGGTTGAGTATTGTGTTCAGTTTTTGGTGCCGCAGTATAGGAGGGACATTGAAGTGCCAGAGCATGTCCAGAGAAGGGCAACAAAGCTGGTGAGGGGTCTGGAAAACATGTTTTATGAGGAGTGGCTGAGGGAATTAGGATTTTTTAGTCTGGAGAAGAGAAAGTTGAGGGGAGACCTTATTGCTTTCTACAGCTACCTGAAAGGAGGTTGTAGTGAGATGGGCACTGGTCTCTTCTCTCAATTAACTAGCAATAGAACAAGAGGATATGTGTCCAAGTTGCACCAGAGGAGGTTTAGGCTGGGCATTAGGAAAAATTTTTTCACTGAAACAGTTATCAAACATTGGAATAGGCTGCCCAGGGAGGTGGTTGAGTCACCGTCCCTAGAAGTGTTTAAAAGTCATGTAGATGTGGTGCTCAGAGAAATGGTTTAGTGGTGGACCTGGTAGAGTAGGGTCAGTGATTGGACCTAATGATCTTAAAGGTCTTTTCCAATCTAAATGATTCTGTGATTCTATGATTAGATGATCTTTAAAGGTCACTTCCAACCCAAACTATTCTATGATTCTATGACTGCTGCATGCCTGGGAACTCCAGGTGGATGAACAACAGTGATTCTTGCTAATGGTAGTCTGTTGCTTTTTTAATGCTGTGTATCGCTCTGCAAACTCTGGACCTGGTTTCTGAGTCTCGCAGGGAACAGGAACGTCAAAGACAATGTTTTTGTTAAATGCTTCTGCTTTTTACTCTCTTACCTTCTTGAAGTCTCTTTGACCAAGATGTTTGGAAGCCTGGCTTCTTCTGCCAGTAAATATTATGAGATGAAAGCAATTTGAGGGATTCGTCTTCTGTCTCTATTCCTTCCATGAGTGCACTGTGCTGGGAACATAGAGTCCCAGAATAAATAGAATGGTGTGAAATATACATAAATTGTCCTGTACTGGTCTTCTTGCAAATTTTTGGTCTGAACTTTGTGTAAATAGTGTTCTGCTTGTATATTTTCAGCATGTCCTAAGTGATATCAGGGAAATCCTGAATCAATCAAGCATAAAGATCACCCTCTCATAGAGATTCCCAGTCACATCAGCTCTTGATGTATTTTTCTTTCCTACACTTGGTTTAGTCTCCCTAGGAAAGAAGGGCCTTTTTGCTTTAAGAACAATGTTCCTGTAGATAAATCCAACAGATTTTACAGGAATACAGTGTACATGCAACATAAAACAGTGAGATAGATGAAAATAGACTCTAAATTGGGAAGCATTTCTGACCACTGTACATCCTTCTTGCATAAAGGGGGAACATTTGATAACATATTCTGCCCTCTGTGCAATGTCAAGTTTCCTATGAACTCAGAGAAAAACAGCATGGCATTGGTACTTGGAAATCAGATCACGCTGGCTTGAACAAGGTCTTAAGTAAATGCTTTGCTCTGGGCATGCAGTTAAAATCTCTCTGGACCCAACTATGTACTCAAATGCTTTGCTGAATCAGGTTCAAAATGAAATTAAGAGTCTGTTCCTCTTTTTCCTGCTCTGTCAGAGAAGTCTGAGAGAAGGTATTCTAGCAATTCAATGGAAAACTAATTAATGTTTATACTTGCTAATATTTCTTTCAGGCTTCTGAATAACAAAATTCTGTAATCTCTGAAAACTTGTAAGCAAATCAAAGTATTTCCTCTCTGGAAGACAGAATATAGAGTAACTTCTGATTTTTTAATATTTTGGAAAATTATTTAAAAGTTATTTGAACTTTTATTTCTTTCAATTCAACCATAGTACGTATGGAACAGTGTTCATTTACCAGTCAGATTGATAACTACACTGCTTGTTGAACAGGAATTAGGTCTGCCATGTTACTTTGTGTTGTTTTTGAGTGAAAAATAGCCAGTTGTATATGTGGGAAGAAATATATTTTGCCTTTGTAATTTTAGCTACCCTGAAGAGTTTCAAAGACTGAGTCAATTTGGTGCAATTCCAACCCAAGTCCTTGGACTCCAAGGGATTTTATTAGTGGCTTCTGTTTTTTTCTGCTCTAACATGGGGAAAAAAATACTGAAGTAGTCTGCAGACCTTAAGAGCCGGCAGGCACTGGAACTAAGCTTTTTGAGATTAGAAAAATGAGGACTGAGGTTTTTAATAAGAGCTCTCTAAGAGCATATTGCAAGAGTTTACTGAAAGACTCTTTCTGGGGGGAGACTGCAACAGCTGAGGGGACAACACCTCATCCTGATACATGTTCCTGGCCTGACCTTGGATGTGCCTCATCATCCCACACCCACTGGACTCTGAGCTGACTCCTCTGCCCTCCCTCCATATCCATCATGTGTGTTTGAAAGAAGCTATTGATCTTGTTTACATCAGGCCATTGCTCTTTGACAGGCCTTGCTGCAAAGGAGGTTGCAGCCATTTTGAAGTCTGTGAAACATGGTGGAAAATGTGCCATTAAGACTGAGGAAATACCTTTGTTTTCTCTGTCCACATCCTCTTTTATATTTATCTCCATTTGCATTACTGAAACATTAGCCTATTTCCAACCTCTTGCCTCCTCATGCCCCTGGCTTTTGATATATGTCAAAGAAATAGTATCAATAGTATCGTGCTGCTGGTTTTGCTGAGGACAAACCCTGTGCTCTTACCTTTCTGTCTCCTTCACCCAATTTTTATACCTCTTACTGCCTGTGCTCCTCAGCCTCATGGGTAATCTAACAGCAGCAAGTGGAGGCAATACACCTACTTAAGCTGTTTTTGAAAACATGAGAAAGCAAAGTGTTTATAGCTTTCTTCATTCAGCTAAGTTCGGACCCTTGCTGCAAAATGAATAGCTGGTGTCAGAGCTAAAAACAACTGTACTTTTTTTAATGGGCATGTCCCGTCTTGACATTATTCATTTCTATGGTGTATTACATTTCATCTGAGAGATAACCACCTTTATTAAGATACAATGGAAGTAAGGTGATGTACTTTTTTATCCTTTAATAATTTTTTTTTCACTTATATATCTCTCCACCACCTTACGGAAGTTTTGTTACTCGTTAACCAACAAATATGTGCATGAGTGTATACACACATACATATATACACACATATATACATAAATATGAAGTTGCAATAAGAAATGCAGTTTTTATGTTGTCAAACAATGTCTGTAGTAAAAAAATAAAGGAAAATTTTCTAACTTCATCCTCAGTAATAACTTAAAATCAATGTGATTTCATAGTCTTCATGGAGATGTGAAGGCTCCTCTGCTTGCATGAGTTCTGCCATGGGAATGGGTGGGAGTATTAAACTGAACAAACAGTGGCCCCAGCTGAGAGCAAATGTGAGGGGAGGGAGGACAGGAGAATCCCAAATGGAAGGTGTTCTGTCTCTCTTTCTCTACTGCTACTTCATAGAATCATAGAATGGTTTAGGTTGGAAGGGACCTTGCAGATCACCAAGTTCCAACCCCCCTGCCATAGGCAGGGACACCTCTCACTAGACCAGGTTGCCCAAGGCCACATCCAGCCTGGCCTTAAACACCTCCAGGGATGGGGCCTCAACAGCCTCTCTGGGCAACCTGTTCCAGTGCGTCACCACCCTCACAGTAAAAAATTTCTTCCTAATGTTTAATCTAAACCTGCCCTCTTCCAGTTTAAAGCCATTCCCCCTCGTCCTATCACTACATGCCCTAGTAAAAGGTCCTTCCCCTGCTCTCCTGTAGGCCCCCTTTAGGTACTGGAAGGCAGCAATAAGATCTCCCCGGAGCCTTCTCTTCTCCAGGCTGAACAGCCCCATCTCTTTCAGCCTCTCCTCACAGGAGAGGTGCTCCAGCCCTTGGACCATCCTCGTGGCTCTCCTCTGGACACGCTCCAGCAGGTCCATGTCCTTCTTATGTTGGGGACTCCAGAGCTGGATGCAGTACTCCAGGTGGGGTCTCACGAGAGTGGAGTAGAGGGGCAGAATCACCTCCCTTGACCTGCTGGCCACACTTCTCTTGATGCAGCCCAGGATGCGGTTGGCCTTCTGGGCTGCGACCGCACATTGCTGGCTCATGTTGAGCTTCTCGTCTATCAGCACACCCAGGTCCTTCTCCTCAGGGCTGCTCTCCAGCCATTCCTCACCGAGCCTGTATATGTGCTTGGGATTGCCCCGACCCAGATGTAGGACCTTGCACTTAGCCTTGTTGAACTGCATGAGGTTGGCTTGGGCCCACCTCTCCAGCCTGTCCAGGTCCCTCTGGATGGCATCCCTCCCATCCAGCATGTCTACTTCACCAAACAACTTGTTATCATCGGCAAACTTGCTGAGGGTACGCTCGACCCCACTGTCCATGTCACCAACAAAGATGTTGAACAGTACAGGTCCCAGCACCGACCCCTGAGGAATACCACTTGTCACTGGTCTCCACTTGGACATTTAGCCGTTGACCGCAACTCTTTGAGTGCCAGCCAGTTCTTTATCCACCGAGTGGTCCATTTGTCGAATCCATGTCTCCTCAATTTAGAGACCAGGATATCGTGTGGGACAGTGTCAAATGCTTTGCACAAGTCCAGGTAGATGACATCAGTTGCTCTTCCCTTGTCCACTGCCACTGTAACCCCTTCGTTGAAGGCACCAAATTTGTCAGGCATGACCTGACTTTGGTGAAGCCTTGCTGGCTGTCACCAATCACCTCCTTATATTCTATGTGCCTTAGCAGAGTTTCCAGGAGGATCTGTTCCATGATCTTGCCAGGCACAGAGGTGAGACTGACTGGTCTATACTTGTACAAATAAGGGAAGTGTGAAGAAAAAGATCAAAACAAATAGACCCAGTCCTGAAAGGTACCCAGCATCTTAACTTCACTGAAATCAGTATGAGTATCACCTCGCTTTAACAGAACTGGTATTTATCCCCTCCCATGTCAGAGTTGAGGGAATCTTGTCCCATTGCAGTTCATTTCTGGATCTGTTCCTGGGATGGTTGGAGTCTGATTTGACCACCATGACTTATTCCAGTGTAAGCTATGTGGGACAGCAGGGGGATATCGCTAGTGACTATCACAGAAGATACAATTCAGTCACACCCTTTACTAGTATTTTGTTTTCACAAACTTACAGCATACCAGTGCCCTCTAATTCACACATACTTCTTTTTCTTCCTAGACTGCTAATTAGCTATTGGCACGACCATCTTTGTGTTAGTTTTCTCTCACCAATACACTGTAAAACTATAGAGGAAATAGTGCCTTCAATCACAAATATACATAGAAATAATAGAACCAGAAAAGAGAGTAAGATATTTTGGTTTATTTTTTATTTCTCCAGATAAGCTTAGAAAATGTTAATACAAACTTTTTTGTATTAACGTAGCAATAACATCCATTCTAGAAGACCTTTCTCTTAATTTTCAGATTCACTTAACTGGTTCAGTGACTCATGAAGTGCGCATGTCTAATGTCACATTTTGATTTTAACCTATATTCATTTGTATTAAATGATAAATATAAAATAATTTTTTTCAAAATAAAAAAAACTCAAGCAAACATTTAGATAATGATGGAACTGTATAAAGAAATGAAACATGGAACTAGTGAATATTTTTACTGTTATCTTTGGTGAAGAAATATTTTATTTGCCTGAATTGCACTACGTGCTCTTAAGCATAGAATTGCCAGTGTTTTTTTTAAAAAAAAGATACACTTCAACATATTTCTGTTCTATTTTGGTACTTCTATTGTCTTTTCCTCCAGACTATAACTATTAAGTTATTCACCAGGTGATCTAACTAAGATTTGTCATAAGTGATTCTCATTCTCATTTTTTTGCTCAAGATATATATATTTTCATAAATAGATGCATATAGGTATAACCTTCAAAACACAAAGAAATAGATGCTAAAGGTTTAGAGAAAAATAAACAACAGTGTGCTTTGGATAGCACCTCAAAATTTTTGAAGGTCATCTGTTCTTGTATTTGCTCAGCCCACCATCATTCAAAGTAGCCCCTAAAGACCTTCTTTGAAGAAGCTCCTCTTAGTGCTCATGAACTGTATCCTTCCTGGACTCTGTATTGACCTAATATTCAGCTTGATGCTCTTCATCCAGGAAACAATCTTGCCTGGGCAATCAATCATTTTGGCAGTAATACACAGAAGAGGTCATCCCTACACTGTTCACACCAGAATCCATGCAATATCACTAGTTTCTTGAATCCACAAACAAAGATGTTGTCAGGGCTAGTGTGAGAACAGATGTTTTTGAGAGTCCTTAAGCAAAGGACCTAGTGGCAGAGGTATAACTTCCCACCATTACTTGTGAATGTATTTTTGTGTGTATGACTGAAACCATCTAGTGACCATGTCTGGAAATTCGCCACCTCTCCCAAATGGGACCCCAGTATCATTGAGTTGATAATGTCGGACACTGTGAAAAAAGATCAGGGTTGAGCAAAAGGAAGCTAACCTTCCATCCACTAGCAGTAGGTGACCATCCTTCAGTGCCTATAAGCCTATTATCACTGAATAACCTGGCCAGTCTATGACAGGTTTGGGGTACCAGCCTAAATATTATGTCACCAAAACCCTTTTGTATTCCAAATAATCTTTGAGCTCTTGCTTCTTTCCTGTTTCATAGTGGATTTGCACTGTTGTGAAAAAGGCACATTATGTCATGAAATCTGTTGCTCTGCCCTACTCTTAGCTGTAGCCATTAGCCTGAAACTCACTCTTCACACTTGTCTGCTATGTATTTAAGTATCCAATTTTTACCCAAAATCAAAACCATTCCAGCTGCCAAAAACTGAATAGTGTCTGGGCTTGGAGCTATTCCAGGAATCATCTTTATGATTTATCACAGCGCCTTCTTACTGCTGCCGCTCAGGATAGAAGTGAGGGAAGCAGCTGGACCAATGACAAGTACAAAAACCCCTTATCCCATCACCCCTGCTCCTTTTAGAGCAAGGGATAAGTAAGCAAAGGGTATGTAAGTAAACTTACCTGCACTGCTGTGGGAGCATGAGTAAGTGCAGAATGCTAGGAGCTGACCATTGGCAAGGTAACATAATTTCTTTTTCTCCTATGAAATTTTTACATTCTTATTCTTTTCCAAAACTTCTTTGTCCTTAATTGCTAGAACAAATTTGTCTGTAAAACAAATCTAGCTGAAACTGTGTACTCATTTGTCTACAGCATTCTGTTGAGTAATGCAGTAATCGTAGTAGAACTTAAATAACTTTGGAGATGAGATACTTGTCATATAGAGCCAGATAATTTTTGTGAAAGTGCTGCTATTGAAAGAACTCCTCATCACTGCCCCCCTTTGCTTATATTTCTCCCTAAAACACACTGAAAGAAAAAAACAAGAAGGAGGACAAAAAAAAAAAAGAGAAAAGTTGAAGGGGGAAAGGACGAGGGAGAAGGAAAAAATAAAAAGGGAAAAGGAAAAAGAAAAAGGGTGAAGGAAAGATATTACATGGTTCAGCTCTAAAAGTTTTAAGGAGATATTTGGTTGTATATAGGAAAATCCAAGGATACTACTTCTGGCTGTATAAGTCTACAAACTACAGATCAGGGGCTAGAAAGATGGAATGGAGGAAGTTCATATGCAAGAAACAAAGTGAACTATTAGTATTTCCCAGTATCGTACAGTCATTCTTATATTTAGGCACGTATATGTAAATTAGGATTTTTCCTTTAAGATATATTTATTATAATTTAATGGATAGATATAATTGGAGTCTCCCAATTTTCCAACAATGTTCTCTTTCGCCTGTTATATCTCTTTTTCATCAGTGAATAAATGTGTTAGAACCTGCAGAGTAATATAGCATTAAACACGAACAAAAAATTCACAATTTATCTTTAGAGAGCCACCAGATCCTAAGATCTGAGTTCATGATGTCCTACATAAACTTAATTCACAATGAAATAAATGATACATAAGTTTAAGTGTGGTCTTAAGTCTTTCTAAGTACACAGGAATAAGATTCTATTCTGTAAAATATTATACTGGAATTTCTGGATAACAGCACTGGTAGTGACAAGGAAAACAATAGGCAGCCACTTCATGCAAGAAGGATATAAAAATCTACCCCATTCAATTTTGAATCAACTCTACTGCTAGAAAATGTTCTTTTGTTCCTTAAACTCTAAAGTGGATAGCTTTCCTGATTGTGATGGTCCTGTTTACCATCATACTCTGTTTACAGAAATTAATCTCAGACTTAAGTCTATGCTGAAAATTTTTTGTCAGTTTAGGTATTTACTATTTTATCCTGACTTGCAAAATATCTTCTTAGCTTTTCCATGCCTGCTGAAGACTTTCAACCTAAAATGGAGAATATCACCTCATTTATCTCGTCAATGAAGATCTCTAACAGAAGATGTCTGAGGCTGTCACCTACCTCTAAAACTGTGGTTAGACTTTTTTTTTTTTTTAAATATTCATTATTATTAGCCTCATTCTGCCTCGTTTTTCTGCTGAAGATACAATGTCAAAGCCAAATATAATCTAGAAATACTTCTTGTGGATGTAGACATACATTGGAAATGAGCTGGGAAACTGCAAGAAACAAATGAAAAGGAAATAAATGACAGCAGCTTCTTAACCATCCTGTGTAACATCTTTGGTTTTTTGTTACAAAGCAGAAGAGCATGCTTAGTTTAACTCACATAAAGAACAGTTTGCACAGGGAGTAGAAATAGGGCTGGTTTGAGAGCAAAAGACACTGTGGTTTTGTAAAGGAATACAAACATGGTTTCATTAATTGAACACACTGATCAAATACAATATATTCTTATTTAAAATGTCTTTCATTTTTTTTTACATACTTCAACCTTCTTGGTCAGGAACTTTTGACAGAAGTGCAATATACAGTGGATTTTGCTTTCTGCTTTATTAATCCCAAATGCCTTTGGTATGTAAAATCTATTCTATTTTCAGCTGTTGGACAAAAATACATCATATTCAGTAAAAGACATTTGAAACTTGTTAGATTTTTCAGCCACTGTACGGGCTGATGTCTTCTCCCCCTTTGCTTCTCCAGGGAAACTGGTCTTATTTTTCAGTGCTCAGCTTACCCGCTAGTCCATTCCCAACAGAGCTTTTTATTTTCAAATGGAACTTAATATAGAAATCCACAAGCTAGCTCCTAAAGTCCCAGAGCTGCGCTATGATGAGACTGCACCACAGACCCTGTAAGGCCAACTGTACACTGGCTTGTTTCTTATGTACTGCTTCTGATTTTGGATCCTGGAATGTATGCATTGCTGTGACCAGCATCGGTAAGCTAATGCCCTGTCTTAGATCAAGTCTAGTAAATGTTCTGAAGATTAAGCACTCATATAATGGAGCTAAGATGTTTGACACCACATCACATCATGCTTTATACAGAAAGTCTGGAAACTAAAAGCAGGAGATCTCAAGGGAGCTTTACAAAGTATGATGACCAGTTCAATGAGCTATGATTTTCAGTGGCATGTGAGCTGTTCTTTTATTGGAATAAGACGTGGGTCACAAAGATTTTGCAAAGTATGTTTAATTCTTTCTAGAGGCATTGCTAAATTTATCAATAAATAAGGGATATGACAACTTTACTACCAAGGTGTCCTTAGGAAGTCTTATGGAGAAATTCACTCTACTTTCTTGCAATTAATTTGACACAGTTCTAGTTTGCACACATCATAAAGAAAAAGCAAATATACTTACTAGCTATGACATCTGATAGGCTGCATCATATAAGACTTGCCTTAGCAAATTATTCAAGGGATATTAACTTTAACACCTTTTCTACTGAACATCCAAATAAATTTAATGTTATCAAGTTGATTAATTCACTCTCAACAATAGCCATAAATGAATTCAAAGGCACTTCTATCAAATCAAAGAAAATAAAATTAGTAGAAGGCCAGAAGAAATGTTCCTAGTAATACTGAAGTGCTGTCTTGGAATCATCAAAAAAATGTAGGATGAGATATACATCTACTATTTTTCACATTGTCATTTGTCTAGCTTAAGAGTGACTTCAATTTAGAAAACATTTCAGTCAGTAATTCTGGAATACATCTTTTAAAAGTAAACATTATCAACTGCTATCAGATCAGTTTCTAAACTATTTCAATAATGTCTTAATAGGACCCATGGCTGTATCACAGTACAGAACACAGGAAAAGATGATTAATTACAAAGTGATCAGAGTTGCTATTGAGTACAGTTTTCACTTGGATACCTTAGTTTTTAAAAGGTCATTTTTGTTCATAGCATATGAGATAATTTTTTGTTGCTCTGTTGAACTACTTTATGTTGGTTTCAGGATTTTCTGACCCTCTGTATTCCTCTCAGTGTCTCAGGTCTGTCACTGAAGTCACTGAGCACTGCTCTACCCTTAGGATAGAAGATAATTCTAAGGTCTAGACCCGTTAAGAAGCTCTACAAACCAGCTTTACTCACAAACAACAAAACACTCAACAGAAGTACTGCACAAGGCTGAGAATGTCAGGTAAAGGCTTTTGAATGAAAAGCCATTTCAGTGACAATCCATGCTCCTTACCTGGCATGCGAGTCTAGAACCTGTGCCAGAGTTCTCACCCATACTGAAAAGCTGAAGTTTTGTCAACAAAGCTCCTTTGCTTCATTCACACAAACATAGGATGACTTTGGTCAGAAATATTACACTTTGCACTCAGCTTGCTAACAATAGTCTGGACACATGTTCTAGCTGTGTTTCCTGAAGTGCTTTTGAAGGGAAAACAATCTGCATCTTTAAGATTTAGACCATTTGGTTATTACGAGAGAAAAACAGATGGATGAAAACCAAAGTTCAAAAACTATGATTTTTTTTGACATTGTGTGACAAAATTTCTAACAAGCAGTAATATTTAAGCATGCACCAATAATCAATCAGCAACAGTTGCAGGGGATAGTAGGCTGCATTAGAAACTGTGTCTTTGTTTCTATTTGCATTCAAGATGTATAGAGAGAGTTTATCGCAACAGGACTGTAGTCCATAAACATAGGATTCCTTTTAACTAACCTTACTTATTGTAATGTCAGATTCCAGGCTAAGTCAGTCATACAGGTTCCAAGACAGAGGATTAATTGTTACATAATAAAACAAGTTTTCTCTGACTGCCATAATTACCAGTGTAATGTGATAATAAGGTAATTAGTGTTGCAATAATTGTCGGTGTTGCTATTAATAGCAATACAATCACAGTATCAAGGATCAAGCTATTTCCTAATATGGTAGAATATGTGCAACACATTTACATTGCTAAGAAACAAAAGATAGAGAAAGAGTCTAAATGTCTTTTTAAGTTAGCTATTGGTTCTTCTCAATTGCAGTTTCAATCTGGATTTAACTCTGCTTTTCTAGATATCTTCATGTGAAGAGCTACTGCAGCTTCTCAACACCTCTAGCAGGAAGAGAACATGGGTTTGCAACCTCCAACAACTTTTCTACCTTCTACTAGGTATCGTTCAAGAATTAGGCAGATATTCAAGAATTCTGTTATTACTGGGAAAACCTAACCTTTCTGAGGAGCCACTGCCCATAAGTGCTAATTCCCTTTAGTAAGTGCAGGGAGTTTTTAAAGCTATGTTAAGTTCTGCTTAAGGTCATATTATCAGTCTTTCACACAAGGGGATAAGCTAGTCACCTCTCTTTCTTTATAACAGCAGTTGTTTATCTAATTTTTGATATGTGGTGTTCGACACTCCCCAGAATCTACTTTTAACATAGAACAAAAGCAAAATAAAAACCAAGACAGAAAAATCTTTTCTTGGTTTAACAGAGTGTTGAGTTATTTCCTGTTCTAAAAAATGTGCCTGTGGCAGAATGAGTTACAAACAGCCTTACTTCAAATTTTGTACACTCTTGTCCAGCCAAGTCAGATAACTACAGCTCATTTTTTTTTCTGTGTGCCTAAGCTGTTAACATAAAAATACGCTTTGCATAAAGACAGGCAGACAAACATGAATATATACTCTTTTATTGTTTAAACTTGTTATTTGTTATGGTTGTCATAGTTTTACATAGACTATTCAAACAGGTTTTAGAAAAGGGTTTGCTTGCCCCCGTCATTTAAAGGCAAATGAAGAAACACAACAGATAGAAGCCCACCGTTTGGTAAGCAAGAGTTAGTTCAGCATACCTGTGGATATTTTCCAGTGATTTGGATACGTTACTTGAATTTTTGTCATTTTCCCTGCAAATATTATTGCTATACCTTACATCACCTACCATTTTCAACATATTCAACATTCCTCTCTTGTACTCCCAGAGTGCTCCCTAGCCAGCTGATCACTGACAGTCCAAAGTGCCGATGAGTATATTCACCAAACCTTGACTCATGCTCCATGAAGACTGAGCTAGGTTTCTTGTTTTAAGGAGCCTGAAATTCTTTCAATCCCTGATCATGGAGTATGAAGGCCAGGCAAGATGTTATTTACCCTTCCACTTAAAGCAGCCTGAATAGTTTGTTTGTGGATTGCATAGAGAAGCTGTTCTGCTCTCATGCTTGATTGGACTCAATTTTCTTCTAAGATGTAAAAAGCATACTAGTCATTAAACAAAAAGGAAAAGGGAGCTGAGACAGAGGTATGACCAGCCTGCTATACAAAAAGCATGGGAATTCGCAATTCAGTAGAAGAATCTGGTTTTCTTTAAGGCTGTTTTAAAAAAGGGGTGCTAGCTTCAGTGATAGCAGGTTCAAGACATGTTTCAGGTAAGACTCCAAGCTAAAATGTGATGCCTAAAGCAGCCGGTCATCTCTCATGGAAAGCTGAGTGCTTTCCACTTCTGCAGGAGGTGAGAGAGTTTTGTTTCTCATAAGAGACACTTTCCACTCCCGTGGGAGGGAGAGCTGATTTAGAGCTACTAGAAACCAGAAATGCCAAATCCTTACAGGTTTGTTGTTATTTCACTAGGTTATACCTTTTGATCAGCACACAAAATAAGAACTGCTTGTGTTTTAAATAGGTATTTTCTCATATACATATTTTTACAGTGGAAAGCACCCTATTCACTGACACTGGCAGCAGGGCAATGAGGTTGTGAGCTTTGGTTTTATTAGCTATGTCCCAAATTGACAGCTTTTCCCAAGTATAAGTAAAAAGGATTCCATATAATGTGTTGTCTTTGTAGCAGGCCATCTACCTAATGTGTTGCTACAGTAGAAAGAAGTTTCTTAATTTAACTTCAAAGTGGTAGCAGCTGCTAATAGAGTATTTACCTTTCTGTTGTATTATAACTCATGTGCATACAGAAGGTTTTATTTGTATCAGCTTCATAAATTTTATAGCAAAGGAATCTTACCTAAAGATAGGTGAGAATGAAATCACATATAGAAAATAGAAGTCTCCTCTGTGTTTTGAATTATGTTTTTACTGTAACTACCTATACCTGTTTACCCAAATCACTGGGGCAGGCAGCTTCCCTTCCACTAGCTCAAAAGTTGTTCTGGGTCTGCTACAGAAATACAGAGCTTTCTTCTTAATGCAGTGATCAAAGTTTAGTGTATGTTTCTTGTAAGTGTCATTCTTTTGGCTGGATGATTTTATGCTACATTGAATCAAACTGCTTAACATGAAACAGATAATGAATGTTTAATATTCCCAGAAAACAGTGAATGATCAAGTGCCCTCTTTGTTTTCTAGGAGTGGTTGAAGTTTTTCATGAGTCCTATCTGGTTTTCTTGAGTTGCATCACTCCACACAAAAGCTGGCTTTCTAGCAATTGCTTTTGCAGATGTGGATTCCTGTTTCTTTCCATGGAAAATGTTGACGTTATTTTGAAATCTTAAACCTAGACATATTCTCTAGTGCTCATTTACTTACTTTATGGGAACCACACAGACTGTATTGCCATCTTTTCTCTGCACTGAATCATTATTTTTCATGACACACTGTGGCTTTTGAAATTATTGCTTGATTTCATAGAGAGAGGTGCCATGGCACAGCATAGAAAATATATCCATGGAAAACCAGTCCTATAGGAAAGAACTGAGCATGATACACAAACTATAACTCCCAGTGGAATACTATAATGACAAATAAAAATCCAAGTACTTGCAGAGCTGTTTGAAATCTTTGCACCAAAAAAACTATTCCCTTTTGTTTGATTCTACCATGCAAGAAAAATATTTTCCAACCTACTCTGTTATTTATATGATTTAATGAGCATCAGAACTCCTTGACACATTGTTGGCAAGAGAATACACTCTGACTAGTATTAGTTACTAAGGGATATGCAAATACTTTATTTTTTTCCATTTTGTTTATGTTATTAACACTTCCATAGTATATGGTCAGACAAACTGTCTTTCAGTAAAGGGTTACTGGGAAAAAAATCAAGTCTTACTCAGTTTTTTTATATTTATCTGTCCATTTGTATATACAGGCTCAAAGTGCTGGGGCAGTTCTTTAAATCCATATTAAAAAAAAAATAAGTAAATCACAAAAAGAATACACATGCAGTCAGCCTTGCAATATTTTTTTCTTACACAGTAATATAAAAAAGCCTAAGAAAATGAAACTTTCTGTCTCCAAAGTGAAAAAATATTGTGTTAAAACCACATTAATCCAAATCCTTCATGTTTGTACCATTTTTTACACTAAATAAATGTGTGTTATTCCAATACGATGGTTACTAGGGGTTTGGGGTTTTTTCTTGGTATAGTACTGAAGGGTTTTTTTTAACTGAAAAATAACTATTTTATAATAAGACAGAAGAAGAAGTTATAACTTTCAAGTATAACTTGAAATACACTTTCAAGTTTACCCGATAAATAGTTTTACCATAACAACGGAGCCAGTGGCAATTTAATGTTCAGCTGAGTCACCTGAATTAAAGAACACTGAAATAGTGGGTTTCTATCCACAGTTCTTATCCACAGTAGGAGAACATCAGGTTTGAGACCACCTGAAC
>VZSF01003851.1:0-158073 GCA_013398295.1 Chionis minor
GGGTGTGGGATGCAGGGTGCGGGGTGCAGGATGTGGGATGTAGGGTGCGGGATGTGGAGGGCAGGGTGCAGGGTACAGGGTGCAGGATGTGGGATGCAGGGTGTGGGGTGCGCAGTGCGGGATGCGGGATTTGGGATGCGAAGTGCGGGATGCGGGATGCGAGGTGTGGGGTGNGGTGCGGGGTGCGGGGTACACTGTGCAGGATGTGGGATGCGGGGTGCACAGTGCTGGATGCAGGATGTGAGGTGTGGGGTGCGGGGTGTAGGATGTGGGGATGAGGGGTGTGGGATGCGGGATGCCGGGGAGCCGAACCTTGCCCGCGTAGTGGTGGATGACGAAGCCCGAGCTCCAGCTGTTGAAGTGCTCATGAGTGCCCACGGCCGCCTGTAGCTTCTGCAGCAGGGTCTGGTCTGCCCCCTCGCCGGTGGCGTGCATGGTGGCACAGACATCGTCCAGGACGCTCATGATCCCGGGGGGGTTCTGGGAGAGGGACAGCGAAGCCACGGGTGTCCCAAAGGCCCAGTCCCACACCTGGCTGTGCTCACGGGCCCCGCGCTGGTCAAAGCTGCTCCGTGCTGAACCGCAGCTCGGGTTAAGGACGCGGAGCTGCTACTCTCCCAGGGGTGCGCCCTGGCAGGATCGTCCGCTGCCACCGTCCCCTACAGCACCCAACCCAGCCGACACCCGCCTCCCTGGGTGCCCGGGCTCCCTGCGAGAGCACCCACCCCCCCTGGAGGACCCCCCCACTCACCAGCTTGTTCTCTATCAGGTCGCACACCACCTTGTTGTTGAAGTACTGGATCTGGGTCCACTTGATTCCCTCCTGCACGTATTCCTCCTGGGGACGCGCAGGGAGAGCCGGGTGGGCCCCCAACCCGTGGGATGTGTTGCGGCCCCCCCTGCTCTGGCTGCGGCACTGGGAGCAGCCGGCAGCGGTGGTGCAGGGGGCAGGAACTGGGGCACTGGTGCAGCCTCCCCCTTCCCGCAGCCCAGCCTGCCCTGTACCTGCTCTGCCTTCAGGGTCAGCTCTATGAAGATTTGCTGCAGCTTCTCATTGACGAAATTAATGCAGAATTGCTCAAAGCCGTTTTTCTGCAAAAGTACAAGAGATGAAAGAGAAGATGGGGCTGAGTTGGCGTCTGCTCCTCTCATCAGAGTGGGGAGACACCCCCCCCCAAACAGCAGATCCTTTGGGTGCTGCTCCAGGGACCCTTCTTGGAGCTACAGACTTCTAACAGTGCCCCTGCTCCGGCCACCCTCCTTGCTGCAGAAGCAGGGAAGGAGATTTCCCAGGCGGGCTCCTACACCAAAGCATCACAGACCTGGAATATTTCAAACCCGTAGATGTCCAACACCCCGATGCTGTACTCCTCATACGGCTTCTGCATAGCCCGGTTGATAGACTGCGGGGAGAGATGGGATGGGTCACCTCCGTCAGGGGCGCACGGGGCCAGCTGTGCGGGGCGGGGGGTGGATGGCGAGCACCCCCTCTGCACCATGGCCGCACTCAGCCCATCCCGACGGGGCCACACACCTCCACCAGGAAGTCGAAGACGCGTGCGTAGAGCCCCTTGGCCAGGGCGTCCCGGGTGTAAGCCGCCTGCTCCACGTTGAGGGTGACGGTGATGGACTCGGAGCGGCCACCCCACTTGCTGTCCATTTTCCTGCTGGTGACCTTCTCGTTGAGGCGGTCCTGGTCGATTCCCAGCAGGTAGGCAGGGAAGGCCAGGGCTGGGTGGAGGGGACGAGGAGGTCAGGGCTACCTGTTCCTGCCCACAGCCGCCCCCAGACCCCCCCAGCCCTGCCTGTGTGCCCAGGACAGCAGTGGTGCAGCGCCCGGGAACGCGGGATGCTCTTCCCTCTGCTAAATCACAGCAAGAGAATCCCAGCATCCACCCCCCTCGCTAACAGAGCTCTGGCTGTGCCATTTGCTCGCTGCCTCAGTTTCCCCACGTCTAACGTGAGGAAGATGCTGACGCTGCCTCTCTGCTCTGCCAGGGGGTTTGTGCCACGGAGAGTCTGCAATTCATTGCCACGGGGCTCCGCTGGCATTCCCGCTTGCCGCCCCGGAGCAGGCGCAGTCGGCTACTCACAGTCAGCGTTTTCCACCCGAGCGTAGTTGCCTTCCTCCCGAAAGCTGATGTTTCCCAAGTGGAGGATCCCGGCCACGATCTGCAGCACCAGCTGCTGGTCCTCGCCCCGGATGCCGATGACCTGCATGGCATTCTGGGGGCACGGGGAGCCCGTCAGCCCCCGCCCGGCCACAGCCAGCTTTGGGAACTCCCCCTCCCGGGCACCCACCATGGTCTCATGGAAGTCACTGCGGTCGTCTGTGCCCTCCACCTGGTACGTGTCCGACTGGTTCAGGTAGTAGTAATAATCTGGGCTCATGATGCCCAGGTTCTGCCGCTGCTCTTGGGACGCCCCTTCAATGAGCTGGGAGAGAGACAGGAGCTGTGGTTATCCGGCCCCCAGCCCCCCGCGGCAGCCCGGCCGGCGCCGTGCCCCCCATACCTGGTAGTAGATGTGGAAATTTCTCTCGCTCTCGTTCTGGCTCACCACCCGCGACTTCTCCAGCAGGAAGTTGGAGATCTTCCCCCCGTCGGGTTCGCCGCCCCGGCTGAACTGGATCTCGAAGTACTTCCCCTGCCCCGGCACAGCTCCCGCTCAGAGTCCCGGCCATCAGGATTCCTCAATCCCCCCAGGCTCTGGCTTCTCTCCCCTTCTCCCACCACACCAGGAACATTGCTGGGATGGATCCTGGCCATGGCGCTGACCCTCTGTGCCCACCCTTGGTGACTTACAAAGCGACTGGAGTTATTGTTCCGGACAGTTTTGGCATTCCCAAAGGCTTCCAGCAGCGGGTTGGACTGCAGGATGATGTCCTTCACGTGCTGGGGACACAGGAGGGCAGGGGGCTGAACCGGGGGGGGCGTCCCTGCCTCGGGGCTGGGGACAGTCCCACGGCTTTGGGTGTCCCCAGCCCTGGAGCTGGGGCTGCTCCGGGTCCCCCCATCAGATGGGGGGAGTGAGGGGCTGGGGCGGTGGGAAGGGGGTATGTTGGGAGGTGAAACGATGTGTGGTGGTGGATGGAGGGAGGTTGGGGGGGGGAAGAAGCTGTACCTGCACTTTCTCGCCACCCCCAGACACTTTGGAGATGTAGCCCATGATGTATTTTGCTGCCACCGTTTTCCCGGCTCCGCTTTCTCCGCTGGGAAAACATCAAAGGAGAGAAGATGTGAAACGGCCCTGCCGGAGCCGCCTGTCCCAGAGGGCTTCAGGTTGGGATGCCGGAGCAGGGCTGGGCGGCGATGGGGGGTGACAGGGGCTGTGGCGTCCCTCTGGCCGTGTGCTTGGAGCGTGTGGCAGCACCGATGCCAGGTATGGGGCCGCCCGGGTTGCTCTGGGGGTGCTGGGCAAGGAACTGCTCCAGGAGCCGTTGGATTTCTTCTTGCTGGATTTTGGAGGGGAGGAGGGAGACTTGGGAGCCCCAAGGGGAAGTCTCTGGCCTTGCCCCACATCCTGACCATTTCCCTTGCAACACTCAGCCGGAAAAGTGTGTTGCACAAGGCTCGGTCCCTGCCTGGCACAGCCCACTCATGGCCCCGGATGGTTCTCACGGCCCAGGACGCTGGGATCCTCCAGGGACCTCCATGCTCCGGGTCCCCCAGGACCCACCACTGGGCTTCAGCCACCTTTTGCCACTGCCCGGCTGCTGTTTTTAGCTGGGATGTCCCTGGGGCGTGGGGAGAGGGGTGACGGTGGCCACCGGACTGGCGGCACAAGGTCCCTGACTGTGCCCCTACCTGATGATGACACACTGGTTCTCCCCGTCGATCAGCATGTTGCGGTACATGTTGTCAGTCAGGGCGTAGATATGGGGGGGATTTTCATACTGAGCCTAAATGGGGGGACAGGGATGGCAGCACTGAGCAGCCGTCCGCCCCCTCCACAAATTCCCTTCCCTCTGCCCATGCGCCGCATGCGGCAGCAGCATGTAGCAGGGATGGGGAATTAGTCCCTTGCCACGAAAATAAAGTTAATCAGCAGCATGCCAGATGTTTTTCTGACTCTTCCCCAGCTGGTTGTGGCAGAGCTGGTTGCTCGGGCTGGGTTTTACCACGTTTGGGTTGCTTTGGTGTGTATTTAGGAGCTGAATTTCCCAGGAACGTGGATTTTTCTCCCGAGCCTCGTTACTGACTCTCCATCAATGTGGTTGGGAGCACTGACCCCTGCGGCACCCGAAGGGCTGGGGAGGTCGGGGACACTCGTGGGACACCCCCCGGGTGTTTCCCACCCCATGAGACCCAAAGGAGCCCCGGCCGGCGCCGTCAGCCAGCACGCAGCAGCCTCACCGCCCCCTGGTACAGCTCGATCTCCCGGTCGGTGAAGTACGGCATCTGCTTGAAGGGGTTGACTGAGATGAGCACCGGCCCGATGTAGGTCTGAGCAGCAGGTTAAGGTCCATGTGTCCTTTCCCAAGTTCCCCCTTCCTGCTGCCCCTTCCCTGCCCCAGAGGCAGCGCCAGCGATGGCAGGAAGGTTGGTGGTGGTGGTGGGGAGCCCCTGCCTCTTCCTGGAAGCTGCACCGGGAATACCACGCGGGTCTCCACGTGCAGGCAGAGCTACTGACACGACTTGGGGCCATGGAGCCTCAGTGCTTCACCGTCTCGTCCCTGGTGTGTCCCCCCCCCCCACAGGGTGACCAGTGCAGGGTACAGCAGGACTATCCCCTAAGCCCCCCGGCTTTGTGCGTCCTGCCCCAACTCTGCCTGAGGATCGGCTCCGAAAGCAGAATTTCCAGCATCCGCAGCCTCCCGGCATTCACCCTCTGCCACCATCTGTGGCTTTTGCAGCAGGAGACGGCGTCCATTTTACAGACAGGGAAACTGAGGCACGGAGAGGCGGGAAGGCGCCAGCCTTTCCCTGGCCAGCCAGCCATTCCGCCTCCCTCGGCTCCTGCCTGCAGCGTCCCGGAATCACTCAGGTGTGGGCACTGGGATGGAAAAGTGGGGAATTGCACCTGGAAGTGCCTTAACGGCAGGATGGGGATGACCCCCCAGCACCTGCCCCGGGAGATGGATGTTGGGGACACAGCAGTGCTGGGAGGGGTTACCCCGAGCCCTCCATGTCCTGTTTTCAGCCCACCTGCCAGCCGGGTGGGGGAAGAGCAGCCGAAGGGCAGGAAGAGAGGGGCTTTTTTTGGGAAATGCAGAAGCTCGGGGCGTTGAGTCATGGCTCGATGGGGGCCTTGCGTGCGGCAGCCCAAAAAAAAAAAAAAAAAAAAAAAAAAAAAAGGAAGAAAGAGGCTGCGTGGGGTTTTTTTTTTCCTCCGAAAAAAGAAGAGCCAGCCCCAAAACCAACCCCTAAACGCATTTAAAGCCCCAGGGCTGCCGAAAGAGTGGGGAGGATGGCTGCGTCACCGCCGGCCTGGGACAGAGCATCGCCTTGTAAGGACTGTGCCGCATCTTCAGGGAAACCACAGCCGCTCGCAGCGGCATGAGCCACCGGCTCAGCCCCGCGCTCAGCCCCGCTGCTGCCGGAGCCCCCTGCTCGGGGATTTTGTCCTCTTCCCCACCGGAGCTGGGCTGAGTCCTCAAGCAGGTGTGGGGTGAGCAAGGCGAGGGCTCAGCGTCTCGAATCGGGGGGCATGGGGACCCTTCCCCATCTTCACCGTGGAGCCCGAGAGCCCCCCAGCCTCGCGCAGGGTGCGCAGCAGCGTCAGCGCCGTGACGGGAGCCAGCGACCACCAAAGCACCTGGGCTGGGGGGCGGTGGCACAGGAGGGGACAACACTGGGCAGGGTGGAAGCTTTGCACCCCGGGCTGCCTTCTGGGTGTCCCACCTGGGCTTAAACCTGGTGGGGAGTGAGGGGTGACACCTCGTCCCAGCATCTGCAGGGATGCTCCGGCTCCATCCAGGATTTGCTGTGGGTGCAGAGCAGCCAGGGCACACTAGGCATCGGAGGGGCTGGGTGACAGCAAGAGGGGACGATGGCCACCGCTGCCACTGGGGTCCGACGCCCCTGGCGCAGGCTGGGGGGTCTCCAGAGTGCTGGAACAGTGAGAGACAGCAGACGAGGGGCTTTGCTCAGCGCTCTTTGCCTACAGCTTTGGGGATGCAAAGGAAGGACCAAAGTGGGTCTTGGGGCACAGCAGGATGGGGATCACAGTTGCAGCGTCTCTGCCGAGCAGCTTGGGAATGGTGGCATTCCCCCAGCTGATCCCAAGCTTGTCGCACCACAGCGTGGGGCCGGGGCACTCTGGAAGCACTGGGGCAGCCCCAGTTTGGCTCATGCCCTGGCGAAGCCTTGAAGCACAGCCCTGCCGCTCCCTGGCCATGTCCCGCTGCCCTGGGAAGGATACAAAGATATAGTCATCCATAAAACGCTTCTTGAGGTTCTCCACAATGGCCTCCTCGGAGATCTTGGAGAGCAGGACCATGTCGTCCACGCCGCTCTGCTTGACATTGTGGCTCTGCCAGTGGAAGCGCTCCTTGCTGCCCTGCGGGGAGAGGGCCACGGCGACTGCACCGGCGCCACCACCCATGGGAGTGGGGCTCCAGGCTTGGATCTGCCTCCAGTTCCCCCACCCTGAGCTGCTGGTAGCCATAACTGGTCCCCACCCCAGCTTGTGGCACCAAACCAGCACCTTCGGGTGGTGCAAAGATGGGTGTTTCGGCCACGCTGAGAACGTGCAAAGCTCAAAACCCCAGTGCTGCTGCACCTGGGTTCGCCCCATCCCTCTGGCCAGATCCTGCCTCACCGCAGGTCTGGCACCCTGGAGAGGAGCAGAGGGGGCACTGACAGCCTGCAGGCACATTTATAACCTCCCCCCTGCTCGTTATGGAGGTAACGAAGGACTAAAGAAGCAATTGCAGCACAGGCTCTGCTTATGAGTCAAAGGGCCAGCAAAAATAACCCAGGGGAAAGGCAAAAATGGCAGCTAGTGGGGGCAACCCCCAGCACCGCGCATCCTCTGCGCCCCCGCGGCCTCTTTGCACTGGGGCAGACGTGTGGCTGTGCCCCCCTCACTCCTTCCTCCCTGCCCAGGGAGATGCCAACATCCACTTTCCAGTTGCCCCCCAGTTTGCCCGGCTCTGTTCTCCAGGGGCCCGTGGGGCAGCAGGAAAACCGTGGGCTGCGATTTAAACCCTTGCGGGGAGGGTAAGATTTCTCCCTGCAAAAAGAAAATTACTCAACGGCCCCTTGTCCTCCACCACGCTGGGCAGGAAACTCGCGGTGCCCAGGAGGGGACACCCCATCTGGTCCTGCCCACGGCTCTTCTGCGCCCGTCCCGCAGCCCCCGGGGTTCCGCTTTCACCCCAGCGCTCCCAGCACTGATTTCACTTCTCCTCCCCCCCTGCCGCCCCCCCCAGTCTCTTACTCTTTCCATTTCCCTTTTCTTCTCTTCCCCTTTTGCTTCATTTTCCTGCTGGCTCTCAAGATTTCGGGCCTGTGGACCCCGACGCCTTTGCACCCTCCCGTCTGCCCTGGATTTCCACGGGCTGCCCGCAGCCGCCCCGCACCCACCCTGGGATGCTCGGCACAACCCGGCACCAACGCGATGGGAGATGGATCGTCATGGAGCGTGGAGGAGCTCGGCAGCATCGTGCCGCTTCCCCCAGCCACCTCCCTCCCCCCTGGGCCGCTGGGCTTTGCAACCCAAACCGCCATCCATGTCCCCTCCGTACCCCAAGTACAACTCAAGCCCCCGTAGCCAACGGAGGGGCTTTTGGCTTCGTTGTTCCACCACCTTCCCTTGGGACACACGGATATGGGGCAGCTCAGGGGGTCCAGGGGGGGATCGGGGCTGCTCACGCAGCCTCAAACTGTGGAGAGAACTTCTCCTCTTCCTCTTGTTTGCTGCTTACGGGCCTTTTCCTCCTCTCCTCTCCTCCCCGCCATCCTAATTAGCTCCTAGAAAAGCCACCCAGAAAAACGCGGGTGGGATCTGTCAGCTGCTCCAGGTCACCGTGCTGTCACCCAGGGAGCTGTCGTGGACCCCAGGAGCTGCCCACCTTCAACCCAACCTGGCCAAAACCTTGTGCTTCAGGTGGAGAGGAGCAGGTCGGGGGGACCCGTGGGGACCCCGACGCCTCGGTTCCCTGTCCCCTGCCTCCATCAGCCCGAGCCCTCCAGCGCAGGCAACCTGGGCTCTCGCGGCTGGTTATGGCACCAAATTAAGGCAAAAAATATGAGCATTTCCTGTACTGCAAGCTTGGCGCTTTTGAGCTGATGCTCGGAGTTTCTCCTTCAGTCAAACGACTGCTCAGAGCTGTCAGCGGCGAGCGCGTGCCTCGGTGACACCTCCTCTTCCTCCGGGCACAGGGTAGGTGCTTTCCTGGCTCAGCTGGGGCACCTGATGCAGCGCAGCTGCAGGGAAAACACCGGCTCGCTTTAAATGAAGGTTTTGTCCCGTATATCTGCGAGGCCGGGGGTGTTTCCGCCCTGTTTCTGGGAGTGCAAAGTCTGTCTGGCTTTCCTCGGCACATCCCGAGGGGCAGCACGGGGCGTTCGTGGGGAGGATGAAGGGGAATGATGCTGCCTCAAAACCGTGGCGCTGCCCCAGCTCGGCGCCCAGCGAGCCCTCGCGGGACAGGGGCTGCAGGCAGCATCCCCGTGGGGAGCGGGGGCACAAACCGAATTTGCTTTCAGAGTTTGGGGACAGCGGCTGCTCAGTCCTCTCCTCTGTCCCAGGCCAAAGGGAGGGATGAGCCAGAGAGCAGCGGCTCGACAGCCACTGCCACGGGGGTCCCCGGGGAAGGGGACTGATGGGTGGCCTGGACCAAATGCCACCGTGATGGCAGCCCATGGCTTGGGCTTCAAGGAGCAGTTTGCAGCACGAGGGACTTTGCTCTGAATAACAGGTTCAGGCATGGGGACCCCCACCAGGACCCCCAGGAGCATCCCAGCCAAGGGCTGTGGGACGGGGACCGTCACCACGGCGGCCACCGCCTGCACTGGGGGGTTGCTGACGCAGCCGGTGCTCACGATAGGATGGCCCAGGGAGGGGAGCGGCGCTGCCGATTGCAAAACATCATCTGTTTTTCTTCAGCGCTCAGCTCTGAGGCACCAAAACCACCCTGCAAACCTGGGCGGGGAGCGGACGTGGCCCAAGGTGGCACCTTTCATTCTGTTTCGAGACAAGGCAAACCCGGTTGCAGCCAACACCTTTAAAACCACCGGAAACCTCGAGAAGAGCAGCGCAGGGTGTCGCGTCGCTGTCACAACCTGACAGCTCCCAGGCACGGGCAACGTTTGGGGATGGCTGTTCCCCCAGTGATTTGGGGACCAGGAATGGCCCCGCAGCTGGGTCCCCGCCGTGGCAGGGGTCGGGGTCGCGGCTGCGCAGCCCCATGGCCCTTCGTGAAGCCACGAAACCTCTTCAGGTCTCCGGTGGCGGTGGGGAGGTGACAGTGTTTGTGTCTTGTGGGGGAGAGCGTCTGAGCAGCCTCTCAGAGGTGGCAACCGCGACCGTGGGTGGGAGAAGGATCCGTTTGAGCACAGCCACCGTCCCCTTCCTGGCTGGCTGGTAATGTCTGGGGACAGCATCACTCTGAGACACAGAGGGAGCAGAGCCGCGGCTGAAGGATGTGGCTGCGGCCACACCGTGCAGACCCGTACTCCATGCCCGAACATCTCCCTAATTTTGAGAGCTTTCATCTTCCTCTTCTGCCTCCAGATCAACTTCCAGCTCTGGCTGCTGCCCCGTGTCCTGCCCGCAGCACCCGTTCCCTGCATGTGCCATGTGTGACCCTGGGCACCGACACCCAGGGGTCCTGGTTTGAGCTGGCCAGGGGGGTACAGCTGCCCCGGCAGCCCCCGCCACCCCGCTGCGCTCTGCCCCCACCCTCCGGCACCACGAGAAAACCAGAAGCACTGGTGGGAATCTGGGCCGAGAGGAACACCGGGGTTCTCCTGTGGGGACCGCATCAGCGACGGCAAAATCAAAACCGCTTTGATGTCAGCCAGATCTCACCACCTGCTGCTCCCCATCCCGCTCGGGGCAGCACTGCCGGGGGCACTCACCCTGCACCCCGTCCCCATTCCTGGCTGCGCTCGCCGCTGCGCCCTGCGCCAGAGCGTCACCCATCGCCAGCTCCCTGTCCCCAAGCCTGGGCAGCACCATCCCCTCTCCATTGGAGGCACTGGGCAGGATTCTGGCACCTCCCGGAAAGCAGCAAGGGACCGGGATGGGTGCAGGAGAGGACAGGGCTGAGATAGCCTTGAAGTGTCAGGAAGAGAGAGTGACATCCCCAGGGTGCCCAAGGGGGACAGGGCGCTGCGCTTGCACTCACCATGGTGTCCCTTCGTCTTGCCCCCGGGGACGGGGCACACGGAGCTCCTGTCACCGAGGGCCCAGGTCCATCTCGAAGCGCTTTGCTTTTGTGTTTCTACTGCAACTACAAATTGCAACTAATTTTTTTTCTTTTTTTCCTCCTCCCACTTCCTCATTTCGTGCCGGTTTGCCAGGGGTGGGGAGGACGAGGGCGGCTCTCTGCTGCTGGGGGGGACGACCTTAGGGTGGCCCTGCCCAGGGTGACCCCCCACTCTGCTGCAGACTGGTGCTGCTGGTGCCGGGGGTCACCAACCTGGGTAAGGGGGTGGGCGCTGAGTGGAGTCCAGCAGGGGTGCTCAGAGCCTCTGCAAAACCTTCCCCCCCCTCCCGGAGGTGACAGTTTGATGTGTCCCCCTCCAGGGATGGCCAGTCAGTGCTGGGGGATGCTCTGCTTTAAGGTGGTTTTAGGTGGAAGATGCTTTTTGGTCGCTGCTTTTTTTTTTTTCAGGTCTTTTGAATAAAACTTGGGGAAAAGTTTTGGCTATGAATGGACCGTTTCAGAAAGAGCATTGCTGGAGCTGTGCGGGGGAGGAGAGCAGGGCTCCCTGCGGGGGACGGCCGTGGTGGTGTCCCCATCGTGTTGCAGAGCCAGTGTTCCTGCAAACCCCGCACACACATGGACTCATTTTCATGGAACGGCCCCGGCTTGCAAACGCGCCTGCGCAAGGTCTGGCTCATTGCGATGGTACCACAACGCCAACCCCAGGCTGGGCTGGAGGAATGGAGCCCGTTGTGCGGAGCGTTCCCGGCCCTATCCCAGACTGTTGGTGCGGGCCCAGCTCCTCAGCACTGGTCAGTCCCCAAGAGGAAGGTGCCAAGAGGATGGAGAAACTGGGTACGCCGCAGCGGGAAGCCGAGCCCAGAGCACAGTTCACCACTGCCGTGTCACCACTGTCCCCTGCAGACCTGCCATCCTGAGATCATGGAATCATGGAAACCTCCGGGTTGGAAGGGACCTTTAAGATGGTGGAGTCCAACCGTCAACCCAACACCGTCCAACCCACCCCTGACCCGTGTCCCTCAGCACTGTGTCTGCCTGGCTGGGAAACACCTCCAGGGATGGCAACTCCACCACTGCCCTGGGCAGCCTCTGCCAGTGCTTGACAACCCTTTCCATGGAGAAATGTTTCCTAATCTCCAATCTAAACCTTCCCCAGCACAACTTCAGGCCATTTCCTCTTGTCCCTTCACATGTTCTTTGGGAGAAGAGACCAACCCCCTCCTGGCTACACCCTCCTTTATTATTTCTTATGGTTGGACTTGATGACCTTAAAGATCTCTTCCAATCTAGATGATTCTGCAATTCTGTGATTCCTTCCAGGCAGTTGCAGGGAGCGAGGAGGTCTCCCCTCAGCCTCCTCTTCTCCAGGCGGAACAGCCCCAGCTCCCTCAGCCGCTCCTCAGGAGACTTGTGCTCCAGACCCCTCCCCAGCTCCGCTGCCCTTCCCTGGACATGCTCCAGCCCCTCTGTGTCTTTCCTGGCATGAGAGGCCCAAAACTGGACAAAGGATTCCAGGTGGAGCCTCCCCAGGGCCTAGAGCCCTGCCCTCATCTTCATTCTTTTAGTTCAAAACCATTACCCCTTGTCCTAATGCTACAGGCTCTACTAAAGAGTCTTCTGGTTTTCCAGCGCCACGAGACATGGTGCAAGGATTCAGGGAAGCATCAGTGGTGTTTCGGTTCACAGACAGGTAGATCTTCAAACCACCTCTCCCCTAAAATCCCAAACCAGCACTACCAATACGGGGTCTCTGCATCCATAGGGTGCATGGCCAGCCTGCAAGGGGTCTCCGAGGGGAAGCCTGTTCTTATGTGCTACACAGCACCTCTGGGTGAATCTCCATCTCTCCAACCCACACCGGTAACTCAGACTGCAAGGAAAACCCTTCCCTGCTGCCCAAACCCCTCCTTCAGTGGGATCACAGGCAGAACCGTAGTGCGGGACTGCCCGGAGCCAAGGCTTGCTGCTCGAGAAACAAGACTGGGACCAGAAGCTCTGCCCGGGATGGTAGCTACTCCTTTATTATAAATCATGCCGTTACGTCGCTCCTCCTCAGAGTTAGTATGTTAAACATTTTTCATTATATATATATCTATATAAAAAGGTGAAAACACCCCCTCCCCTCACCAAAATGTCAGAATGGAGCATGGCACCAGGAAGGAAGACAAATGAAGGCCCGCTCAACGGCCAAACGGGATTTGCCGAGCACCAGAGAAGCTGCGATTTGGCTGCTGAGCAGGTAAAACCACAGCTGGTAGAGTAACACAGGAGGGCTGGCAGGGCGGAGAGGTTTGCTCCAGGGAAAAAGGGCTGTCCGCCTCCCCGCATCCTACAGGCTGACCCCCCAGGGGGAACAGAACATGGCTTTGGCCAAGGTTTCCCACCTTTGCAATGCAGAAAGGCCTGAAAATCGGAATAACAAAAATAATAATGACTAAAAGAACACGCTGTGTAGATTGGAAATTTCAGGTCTCCTCTGCAGGCTGTGGTGGCCCGTGGAGAAGACGTGCGTCACCCCAGATTTGGCCAGGAGGAGACCTGGAGGAATTTCAAGCCAGCTCTTTTCCCATCACTGGAGGTCTCCTGAGGGCAGAGTAGTGAGTGGCACTGGGACCGGCACCCTGCGGCCACAGCGGCATGCAGCGAGGCTGCCTTGGGAGGCAAAGCACCTTTCGGAGGCAAAGCACCTTTGGAAGTAAAGCACCTTTGGAGGCAAAGCACCTTTGGAGGCAAAGCAGCCGTAGAGGCCGTGGCGTTCGCTGGGGAGGGCCCTGCCAGGACCGGGCAGACTGGTCCGAGGTCATGGCTCGGCAATAGGGACACTGTGACCATGACAGCTCTTGTCCTGCATCCTCCTTGGCTTTGCTTCCTGCAGCCCGGCACGTCCTTGACGCCCATTAAGTGGCTGCAACCCCAAGTGTGTCTCGGCCCTGACCTCAGCTTGTGCTTCGAGGTCTCTCTGGAATAAAAAATGGTCATAATAGTGACAAGGGCTGTAAGGAAAAACAGGGGGACACCCCAATCAAAGTAGGTTGTTGAGAGAGTTTGAATAACCCCCTCTCCCAGTTAAACTGGTGTCACCGCTCCGCTCACGGAGTGACCTGCTCGCTCTCCCCTGCTGCATGTCCCAAGGTGAGAGGACGCAAACCAAGAAAACAAAATTCCTGCTCCAACCCCAGCTCCCCACAGCAGATCATCGTCATCCATCGCCCAGAAGCCACAAGCCACGCTTGTCACCTGTGGCACCTGAAACCACCTCCCTGTCTCCCCTGGTATCCCCGAGGGAAAGGCAGCAGCCCCGGTGCGCTCAGCCTCCCCTGGGGATGCCCCACTGCGGACCACGATGCCCTCGGGACACGGGCACGAAACAGGACAAGGCAGGAGCAGGGCACATGGTGCCGCTTCGGTGGCTGTCTCGGACCTGGGTCCTCTGCTAATAAATAACAATGTCAGAATTTCAAGTAATGTCCCTACTGCCGCGCTCTGCCCATCTTCTCCCTCTCCCACCGCTCGGCGACCGGCTCCTGCTGCACTGGGCCGTGGCGGTGCCTGCATCGGCTGGCAGTGGTTTAACTGGGAATCTGCCATTGTGAAGCTCGGGGGCAAAGGGTGCATGTCTTTGGGGGACGGGTTTGGGTGACGCCAGCTCCCACTGGAAGCACGACCAGTGTCTGTGTTGGACCCAGGGGAGATTCCCGGGGCGGAGAGGATGGGCCTGGCTTGGCGGCCCTCCGGCGTAGCTTTTGCCTTCCAGTTTTCTCGCGGGGGTCACGCCGTGTCCCTAGTGCCCCTGGCATGTTTTACAGCACATCTGTCGGAAGTAGGTCCGGCTGCAGAACTTGAACTTCAGGACGAGCGGGCAGTAGGCCACCTTGTTCACATCCTTGCACTCTGGATGGGCGAGAGAGGGAAGCAGGGTTACAGCTGCCTTGGGGGTGAGGGGACCCATGGAGGGGGGACATTTCCCACCAGCGCTACGCAAGCTCCTTTTGCGCCCCGATGCCCAACTCCCGGCAGCTTTCTGCCAGGAAGCGGCATGACGCAGCCATGCCGAAGAAACTACTGGGAACCCGACTACTTGAAAGCCTGTCTTTGCCAAGGTGGAGTTACTTCATTTATCACGGTCACGGAATGCCAGTTGGACCTGGGACGTGAGGGGACAGCATCATGTCTCCCCATGGGAGCCAGACCCCATCCCACGGCACCTAGAGCCCAACTCGGGCTGTACTGGCTCCGCTGTCCCCGTGCCACGTAGCCCCCAAGGCTGGCAGCGCTCCGTGTTTCCCTCCCTGGTCCCCTCCGCTGCCTTCCTCACCTTCAGGGTTGTCCGTAGGTCCCGATTCACACTTGGTCTCGCACTGCTGCATGCCAGGTGGCTGCAGGCTCTCCACGCAGTCGCCGGACGGCTGCCCGGTGTGAGCCAGGCACTGGACGGATCTTCTTTGCTGGCCAAGGCCACACTGGGCAGAGCACTGCCGGGAAAAGCACAGCATGGAGCTGCAGTGGCCACCACAGCTTTAATAATGCAGGGGGAGAGGGACCAGCCAGGTCTTAGGAGGTGCAAAGGGTGCCGGATGCGGTTGTCCCTTCCCTCACCAGCAGCTGCAGGGACCTCACCAGCACGGCCGAGCGCTGCGGCCCCCCCTTCCTGAAAAGCTAGGTTTGAACCTCCGGGACTCAATGAGGATCTCTCCATCCAGCCCTCAATCACTGGCCTTTCCCAGGCCTCCCACACCCCCACGTCACCCTGCAGCTCGAGGGGCGTTAAAGGGAAGGGAGGACCCCGAGCGTCACCTCATGCGGCCCCACGTGCAGCTGGCCCAGCGCACCTCTGAAGCCCACTGCACTGCTGGCCATCCTCACTGCCCTGCTGCCCCCCCATACACCCGTGGGGGCCCTCCAATGACTTCCATGGGGTCCTGCTAGGCCCAGGAGACTCCTTGGGTCAGCTGCGTGCTTGGGCCACCATCACAACGGCCTCCTGAGCCAAGGGGGAGGCAAAGAACACTGCCATGGAGTCCTGCTGCCCCCCAGTACAGCTGTGGTGGCCACATCAGGTTCTGCTGGCAGGTAAAAGCACTAGGATGTGAGGGGCTGGGGAGGCAGAGTCTTCTCCTTCGATAACCCCACGGAAAGGATTGTCCCTACCTCTCCCCACTCGCCAGTCACCCAGCGCGGCGGTGGGCAGCGCCGCAGGTTGCACCTCATGCTGGTCGGGGGCTTGGAGCCTTCGTGGCACTGGGAGGTGGGCAGAGTGGCGCTGTGGTCACCGCTCTTGCAGAGGACAATGCGGTGGCGGAAACCTGGCCCGCAGCTTGGGGTGCACTGCAAGGAGAGGACACGCGCGGTCAGGATGTCCGGCAGAGAGGGAGCACTGGGTCTCCTCACCAGTGCTCGCACCTTGCCCGTCTCCTGAGCTCCAAAACCATTTCCCATGTTGTGGTGTCCATGGCCAGCAGCCACCAGCGACACTCTGGCGTAGCGATGGACACTGTCCTCCTAAGGACCAGTGCCACCTGGTAGGTGAAGGCTGACATTAAGCACTTACCTCAGACCAGTCCAGGGCGACCCACTCTGGAGGGCACGTCTGGTTATTGCAAGGCTCAAGCATCTTTGGCCGTGGATGGGTGCAAGAAGCATCATCCAAGGTCTTCTCCTCGGTGGCAGAGATCTTCCGCTTGCAGAAGACGCTGCGTGTGCGGACGCCTTCGTTGCAACTTCGGCTGCATTCAGACCAGTTCCCAATCGCCCAGCTTGGAGACAGGTAAAACAGCAAAGCTCGTGAGGGGCACAGTGGTCCATGCTTGCCTCCTGTTCCTGCTCCGGCCACAGCCTCCCAGGCAGCTCTGGTGGAACCACAGAGCTCCTCCACATCTCCCTTTCCCCTTCAAGGGATATATAAGGGCCACTCGGGGAGGGGCTGAGACAATTTCTGAAGGACCATGTTGAGCATCTGCTCTGCACCGAAGGACCAGATGGGGAGGGCTCCTTTCTGCAAGTAGCCCAGCAGTGCGGGGAGGACCATCAGGGACCATCAGGACCACCAGTGTGCTACAGGGACCATCCCTGGCCAACACACCATGCGATCGGCACATCGCGCCTGGAGCCAGGCAGGGTGTAGCCTTGTGCACGGAGCACTGTGGTGGGCAGAGATTTCGGCTCCCTGCATCACCACTGCCCTTTCCCTGCATGTGACGCACTTGGGTTGTGCAGGTTGTGCTCTTGGTGGGGCACAGAGGAGAAAACTGCCCCCCAGCTCCCAGCAGAGCTGCTCCAGTCAGGTAGAATCATGGAATCACTGAGGTTGGAAGGAACCTTAAAGATGGTGGAGTCCAACCATCAACCCAACACTGCCCAACCCATCCCTAACCCGTGTCCCTCAGCACCACGTCTGCCTGGCTGGGAAATTCCTCCAGGGATGGCGACTCCACCACTGGGCAGCCTGTTTAGGTAGTGGATAGTGTATCAGGGAACTCTGACTTGGGAATGGCAGAGAGGGGGGAATTTCAGCTGCCTCCACACTGGCTTTTCCACCCAGGCTCCCTCGATCTGCTCCAAGCTGCAGTACTCACGCCGGGGGGCACGGTTCGGTATTGCACGGCCTCTGCCGCTCTGGCATCTTGGTTTCAGGGCTACAGAAATGGTTGAAGACAGTTGAGCCATCGGACAGTTTCTTGCATACCACAGATTGGATCTGGCTGCCTGTCAAGAAAAAGAGCCAAGGGGGACAGAGGGGAGGACCCTGCGGTTAGTGCCGAGCCAGGCTGAGGGTACCAGCCCCACAGCTCTGCTCCTGGCTGGGCAATGTGACAGGGCAGCCACTTGTCACCGCGCCTCGTCAAGCCTGAACCTACTTCTCTACTCATAACCAAACCCTCCTTTGCCGCCAGCACCTCCAGAAAAAGAATGGACGGGGTGAAGGCTCACCAGCCAGGGCAGGACGCGGCAAGAGTTTGCAGAGGATGGAGGATCAAAGCATTCCAAGGATCTCGTGCTCAAATAAACCTGTTCTAACCTTGGCCTTGTGACACTTTCTGGGCAGCACTGGGGGAGACAGCTGGAAGAAGAGGTGGCAAGGCTTTGGCAAGGCCAAGCCCACAAGACCAGGTGGGAGCCCTTAGCTTTAAAGAGGGAACGCGATTAAGCCTTGCTTTTCCAATTGCCTCTCCCTTCTGAACATCAGCTCAGCCACTCGCAGCCAGGTTCTCTGGAGCCACGAGGCAGGGCACAAACCTTTTGTGCCAATCCCCCTGGGAACCAGCCCAAGGGACTCCAGGAAGCAGCAGAGGTTGTTTCAGCTCACAGACGTGTGGATCTGAAGGCCAAGAGGGGCTGTTGCCACCGGCTAACCTGTCCTGCATCGCACGAGCAAATGAATTCCAAGCATATCCTGCCACATTCCATGGCTTCTACCACCTGCACCTGCGGTCCAGCCAAAGACCAGCACCCAGGTAGTTTGTCCCGACCTTCTGCCCACAAGATCCTGCAGGGTGGGAATATGTCAAAACCTGAGAGCTCCTTTAGCTCAGAGCAGATGCCAACATCTGTGCGTGGCCCAGACGCAGTGCACGGGAGCCACAAAACTGCCGACACATGTCCCCTGTGTCCCCCCCAACCCCGCCGCAGCCGACACAGGGCCAAAGCTCACCCCCGGCACACAGCACTGAGCATTTGGTCCACGGGGCGTAGTGCCAGGAATACTGGTTGGAGGCACCCCTGCCGACGGGTGCGTTGAACTTGTACCGGATCCCCTGCAGCTCCGTCCGCACAAGGACCTGCAGAGAAAGGCACCACAGAGGCATCAGTGCCACAAAAAGTCCGGCGTGCTCGTGACCGTCTGGATGGCGTGCCACGACCTCAGCGAGCTCTCTAAAATCCAGGGCAGCTGAAATCTTCCCCCCCACCCTTCCCTTTCCAGTCCCTTCCAGCATTGACATAGCAGCCACCAGTGACGACAGCGGTGCAGCCGTGAAGGTGACGCGATCAGACGCCAAGCTGCGTGCACTTGAAGACTGAATCATTCCCAAATCTGGCAGACTAGGGAGGGAGACCTGAGAATTTAGCCCGATTTACCTCTGATCTCTGTGTCCATTTAGTCCCGACAGCGGGGACAGGGGCTAATTAGCTCCGATTCCCATGCTGTCACAGCGAGGTCTCTTTTGCCCAGCCCAGGCCCATACCAGGTGGGGGTACGAAGGAACCACGTTACCAACCATGACAAAGAGGGTGATGTTGGTGGGTCCCAAGGCCTCCAGGGACTCAGGCTCCTCTGGGGACCTCCTGTAGTGGAACGTTGTGCCTGCGATGTTAAAGCGCCGGGGGGGATCGATGGAGAGCTTCCCGTTGATGTAATACTCGCCGCTCTCCCCTCGCAGCGCTGTGAGGACAGGGGAGCAGGAAGGGTTAGCAGAAAGGCTGGATGCATCTGTATCCAGCTTCGGCCGGGTGCTGCTCATCCGCCAGGCTCGGAGCACCGCTGCTGCGGAGGGTAAACACCAGCAGCCTCATTCCCCGGGGAGGGAATAGGTGGGGAAAAGAAAGTCGGTGTCTGGGTCAGGGTCACACCAAAAATCACTAGCAGAAGTGGGGCTGATGGACCCATCATCTTGTCTCCACCACCTGCCACTCCACTGCGGGGGGATGCTGCTGCGGGGAGCTCAGCCAGCCACCCCGGGTGGTGACGGGGACACTTGGCAGTGTGACAAGCTGTGACCGTGCCGCCAGGCTCAAATGCAGCTGTGCAAACTGGACCTCTGGCTGCTGGGGCTACTGGAGGAGGCTGGTCCCCCGGAGCCCGGCTGTGGTTGCCCAAGCGAGTCGCTAGAGGGGGATCGGCTCGCTCGCTCCTTCCCGCTCCCATTCCCACGCTCTTCCCGCTTGCTCCCTGCCTCCAACACCCAGCTCTGCGTCACCATCACCCTCTGCCCTCGCTGCTGGCAACCAGCTCATTGCCATGATGCTCTGAGGTGGGGAGGGTGCTTCCTCCCGGTGAGGATGGAGGATGCTCCCTCTGGAGCGCAGGGACAGATCCTGGTGTGGGAGCAACTGATGGCAGCACTCGATGGAGATACCGGCTTGGGCTGCGCCTCCAGTGCACACCAGTCTGGGTGGACACGAGGAGCCTGCAGCGCACGTGGGAGGGATGACAGGGTCTCTGAACCCAGCAAAGGGAGCTGGCCTGGAGGGATGCTGCCAGGAAATCCTTGCTTCCACCTCCCATGGGTGCCGGCATCCTGGAAAGCCGCTATGGAGGCACCCGACAGCAAGCCCGCAGCGCGCACCCCTGCCCACCTCTCCATGACCACCGTCCCTCTCGGAGGACAGAAGGAGAAGACAAGGGAAAAGAAAAAAAGCTCGTCGTAAAAACGAGCCAGAGTCTGGCTGGAAAATTAAGCCCAAGGAAAATGTGAGCAGGTCTATTTTTAATCCCCAGCCCAACATGCTGGCGGAGGAGGGGGGGGAATGCCAAGGAGCCGCAGGCAGCGCCAGGAACGGCGGGGTGTGGGGTTTGCTCAGGGTTACGCTGCTCAACGGTGAGCGCAGGATGGAGGCAGCGCCGCAGCGAGACAGGGGCTGGGTGACCACGCTGATATGGCACACGCCAGCCTGGGATATGCTGCCCTGCTGGCAGGCACTGCTGCCTTCCTCTGCTCCCGACTCCAGGCTGGGACCCCCAGCCCCGTCCCTCTGAGGCAGTGGGAGAATTTCCTTGCTAGGCCTTTCCCACGCCCTATTAACCGCAGGGAAATGGCAGCCCAAGGGGTGTCTGGCTGGGATTTCAGTATCCCCCCAGCCCTGTCTCACCTAGGTAGTTGATGGAGAGGTTCAGCTCCCGGATGTCGATGTGGACGGAACCCTTGGGAATCTGGATCACCTCCTCGTAACCTAGGAAATAACCCAGGGATGGTGAGTGGTGATGCTCAGCTTCCGAGCCCGGAGCCAACCCTGCCCAGGGCTGGATGGGAGTTTGTGCCACCCTGTCACCCACGGGTTAAACACTAAACGAGGTGTTCATTCAGCCCCCCCGCTGCAATTAAGTGAAAACAAGCACCATGGCCTGCCAGGACAGTGGCTCGCTTGGGCTGTCATGGCGGGACCGACCGTGCTGGGAAGGTGCTGTGGAGCTGGGATGTCCGTGGGCATCTCCACAGCCTGGCTCGGGGACAGCGTGAGCTGGGGAGGAGGGAAGGACTTAGGCACTTCGCATCAGGGACGTGGGTGCCAGCGGTGGCTGGGGCACGGCTTGGTCGGTGCCCAGGGGTGATTTCCTCCCTGCTTGCAGCCTGGTCCTACCCTTCGGGATGTTTCTCTGGGATGTGTCCCTGACTGTCCTGTGCATCCCTAGGAGCAGGTGAAATAGAGGAGGGACTCGAGGGTGGGTGACACCGGCTGTGCTGGCCGCTTGCTCCCTACCTCCCTCCGGCAGGGACTGGTTGAAGACGCCCTCAATGGTCTCACAGGAGCTGCCGTCTCCCCCACACACGCGACACTTGTCCTCCTTTGAGTCAGAGCCCAGGACACGGTCGCAGCCCACATGCTGGAGGAAGGAGCAGCAGGGAATTAGCCATCCTGGTGGGGCCATGTCCTCCCCACACCTGACCTGTGGTGTCCCAGGGAGCCCGTCCCTGGGCTCCACCTCGCTCCCCTCTGTCGCACTGTACACCTCAACCTCTGCCCAGCCCCATCTTTCTGCCACCCCTCTCCAGGGGTGACAGCCCTGGGGGGGGCTCCCTCCGAGGCTGGGGGGGTGCGCAGGCAGAAACCCCGCGACTGCAGGATAAGGCAGAGGTTGGGGTGCCTGCGTTGAGCTGGTGGAGCTGCAGCAGCCCAAGGAATGTCAGGATGCACAAGCATCATGGTAGCGAGCCCACACGAAACCTCCGTCTCTGCCCCGCTGCCACAGGACGTGGGCTAACAGCGGGTCACTGGCATGGCTGTGGCTACCTACGGTGCAATCCTCCTTTTGTTCCACAGTATATTCAGCCCCACAGAGACAAAAAAATCCCAGAGACGCAGGAAGGGAGGCAGACAGAGACAGAGAGGGAGCCTGTCTGCCTGCCTGCTGGGAGACATTCGCCACTCCCACAGCACTTTCTTATAATTAAACTTTTATAGCCCTCCAGATCCCATTTCAAGGGAAATATCAAGTGCCTGGGGTTACGCGGGCTGTAAATGCAGAGACCCATCGCTAACGCAGGCCAATGTGGCACCCGGTGCACAGAGAGGGGAGGGACACGTGTCTGGAGGTGGACGTGCTCCCGATCCCGCAGGTGAAGCGGGTGCCCGGGCAGAGGGATGCCCGTGTCCATGGGGGCAGGTGGAGGGCAGTGCTCCCCTGCCTGGGGTGGGGGGTCTGCCCTTGCCTCCCCGGCCCATCCCAGACCCCGGCACCACCTTGCACTCCCCGTTGACGCAGATGTCATTGGAATCCTGCCGGCACGGCGTCCCGTCCACCACGGCTGCGGCTCTCTCTGTGTAGAAGTTGAAACCCTCGGCCAGGCAGTTGAGGGAACAGGCTTTCACACCCCCTGGGAAAGAAGCAAAGGATCAAATGATGCCACCAAGGAGAGAGAGGAAAGATGTGGAGAGGCAGACCTGGATAATGGCTGCCTTCCCCTCGGCCGCCCCACATCTCCATCCTGTGCCTGGCCCACCACACAGCTCCAGCTGCCCAGGAGTTAGTCCCTGCCGAGCCGAGGGACCCACGGAGGGACCTAGGCACCCTCCTTATGGATCATCACTGAGTCAAGACCCTTGAACTGGACACCGAGACACGATGAGACACTGTCCATTCTGCACAGCCTGGGAAACACAGGCTGTTTGTGACGAGGAAGGAAACAAGCTGACATGGTCTTATCTGGTGTCGGTCACCCCTGGGCTGCCAACACCCTCGTGCCCATTTTACAGACAGGGAAACTGAGATAGCAGCTCTTAAGTCCAAGCTTTTTCAGCCACTAGATTAGAGCAACCAAGTTTTTCAGCTCCTAGACCAGTTCCTAGGCCAAAGGAACCATTTCTTTCTGCTCAAGGCTGCTGGATACCGAGCCCTTCACAGCAAAGACAACAGCAGCAGCTTGAGGACGAAGGGGAAGGGTGCCCAAGTTCTGGCTAAAGCACCTGCTTCCCCACACCCCTGGCCAAAGCATCATCTAAGGAACAAAGGCTGGATACCCGGATATTGGCTTATGGTGCCTGGGAGCAGGATGTGGGACTGGATATGGAAGGAGACAGCTGAGCAGGGCAATTTTCTGCCTCCTGTTATTGGATTTTATCAAACGCTGGTGCAGATCGCGGCATTTGCTGCCTTTGCTGAACACCCCAAGGAGACCCACCAGCCTGCAGACCCTGGCAGAGAGATGCAGTTTGTCCCTGCAGGCACCGGCAACAGTCGTGAGCCACGTGCCAGAGCTGGGAAGCACCTAGGTCGGGGAGTAACCGAAATCCGCCAAACTTGCAACGCGATGCAGCACATCAAAGGGGGAGATGGAGGGGAGGGGTGGCCCAGCCGTGCCTGGGAGCACCCAAAACGCAGCTGGGGGGAAGAAAGAGCAAAGCCAGGAGGGGGAGGAACAGGAGGAGACACGAGAGGGGAATTCAGCAGCTCGGAGGCACGCTGTCGAGCAGGATGCCTGGGCAAGCCCTTAGAGAAGGTGCTCGATGAACCCTCCTTAGTCTTATGGAAGAGAAATGGGGAGAAGTAGAACAAAGGAGGAAGGGGGACAGGGAAGGGTGACCCTTCATTGGTGTCTGCATCCCGACTCTGGCTGCTCCAGTGAGCCAGCTGGGCCACTTGAGCTCAGGACCAGTCCCCAGCACACCCTCCCTGGTGACAATTTCCAGGTTGGATTTGCCCTTGGCAGCCAGCTCACCCTCCCATCCATCAGAGGAAAGGGGGGCTGCTACCACTGCCCAGCATCTGTTGGGAACTGGACTTTCCTCGGCACTCAGCCGGCCAAGAGGTACCCAGGTGGGCATCACCTTGTCCTTGTTAAGGTTGCTCCTTAAAAAGGCACCATTCTAAAGCCCTAGACCAGTGACAGCTCTGTGTCCCCGCCATAGCAACACGGCCAGGGTGAGTTTCGGACGCCAGAAAGATCCTTTGAAACAGCACGACACGCGTTGACATCCCCTGAAGATGGGAATTAAGGACCGTATTTCTACCAGCGACTGGGATCCAGTCCAATCATAAAATCACTTGGGTTGGGAGAGGCCTTCAAGATCATCGAGTCCAACCATCAACCTATGCCAAAACCCCCCCTAACCCATGTCCCTCAGCACCACGTCTGCCCGGCTTTTAAATACCTCCAGGGACGGCGATTCCACCACCTCCCTGGGCAGCCTGTTCCAATGCCTGATAACCCTTTCTGTAAAGAAGGTTTTCCTAATATCCAACCTAAACCTCCCCTGGCACAACTTGAGGCCTGTTTTCTCCCAGTGTGTGAATGGTTTGGTGGAAGCTGCGCTTTTTGGGGTGGGACCCTCTGCATCCTCCCAGGCTCGCTCAGCACTGCCCGGTGACACAGGCACCTGCAGGACACGAGCGGGATCCTCAGCACAAGCCCCACGGGGTGTTGGGCAGCAGAGGGGCAGGACAGGCTCTGCGGTGTCCCTTGTCACCTGCGCGAGGTGGCTCCGCCACCATGGGAGAAGACCCCACTTCCACGGAACAACTGGGACCCCCTCAGCCTGCCCGGTGAATGTTCCCGGGAACCAAGCAGCAGATAAGACCAAACCACCCTGAAGAGCACAGGACGCCGTGCAGGTCCCCAGCTCCCTGTCCCCAGGGAGGTGTCCCCCCGTGACCGTCCACCGGCCCGCAGAGAGCCACCCACCCTTCGCTTTGGACGCAGCAGTCCAAGGCCAGCAGCAGCCAGGTCTGCCGTGGGGACTCCTTTGAATATTTAATACAGCTATTAAAACAGAATAGAATTCTTTTCAGCTGGTTGTGCAGTGCCTCAGAGGATGTTTTGTTCCTCCCGCTTGCCGTATCCCGGCGAGGAATTAAAGCACATTATAATTTATGATGAACAATCTCCTGTTTTCTGCAGGCCCCTGTTCCTCCCCATCCCCTCTCCCAGCCGCGTGAGCCGCTCCACTCTCCCTGGGCTCTTGCATCCGCCAAGAGCAAAATGAATAACTAAGGGAAAAAAGCAAAATAAACAAACAATTAAAGCCGCATTCCATGAGGTATCTGCTGACTGTTGAGCTCCGAAAGGCTGAGCTCAGCGCTTCTCGCTGGGGCTGTGTCTTTCGATCCCGGGGTCTGGGCTCCGGGACTGTTATAAATCGCCATCAGGAAAACACGCCGTGCCGGCCCCATGCAAAACCCAACCTCAACTTACCAGTTGACCCGGCGGCTGGAGTCAGCCTTGCAGTGGGGGGCTCCCTCCCTTCCTAAATTCCCTGTGGGATCGGTGCCGCCCCATATCCAAGCCAGTGGGGTTCTCCTTGTCCTTAGGGTTGGGATGCTCCGTGCCTGGGATATTTCCCTGGACTGCTGCGGGGCCGGCGTCTGATGGGCAAACGGCACGGGCACCCCTGCGCCACCGGACTGTTCGGAAAGGGGGTGGCTCAAGCATGCGGTGCCGAAGGCGGTGGCTGAGCCGAGTGGGAGAAGAGGCTCCGCTTGGTGCCAGGGTGGTGAACAGCTCCCAGCGTGAGGACACGTGCCCAAAAGCAACCCGAAGGGCAGATACGCTGCCAGCCCGAGGGCAGACTGCCAGGAATGAGGCCACCAACAAGGATGGATCCTGGGGGGGCTGCTTGTGCCAGCAGGGAGGGAGGGAGGGAGGGAGAGCCTCCACCCCAGAGCTCTCTGGGCACCACTGGAAGAGCCCAGGAGGGAGCGAGGAAGATGACGGCGAGCCCTCACTGCCTGCCCGATGCTGGGGCAGAGGGGGCCTCTCCCAGCACAGGGAGGAAACACGGGTCCTGAGAGCAAAATCCCTGCAGCAAGGGGAGGACAGGAGGGGGCCATTCCCCACCACTCTGATCTACAGCATGGAGAAGAGGGTTGAGGTGCAAGAGATGCTCCCCGCCTCCCCCCCAGAGGTACCTCTGACACTCCAAATGACAACAAGGATCCCAAAATCCCGCAGGAATTGAAGAGACGAGTACAACAGCCCGTACCAAGGTGAGCTAACCCTGCTAATCCCGGCGGAAGGCACCTGCTGACAGGTCCCAGGCAGGTGGGTCTCAGCACACGTGATCTCTCAAGAGCCAGGAGATGGGTGCTCTCCTGCCCAGGACCTCAGCTCCCAGAAGAGGCTGAGGAGCTGCAGCTTCCAGCGCCTCTCTACTCGTGTGAACGTGCCTCAGTGTCCCTACCTGGCCAGCACAGAAGACGACAGTGATACCCTTTGACATTGAATAAACAAAAGATGACTGTGAAACAACACAGCTCCTCGTCACCATTACCCACAGCCAGCCTGGAGAGCTGAGACAGGGAGCTCCCAGATCCCTTCAAGACACGATCATGCCAACTGTCACAGCGTCTTGGGAAGGGGACAGGTTTCATCACCTTCTTTTATGGAGGAAGAAGATGAAGCGGAGTGAGGAAGGGGTTGTTTTTTGAAAGCCAAAGCAAATATCAGTGTCAGGGTCAGATTGCATTCGAGGGCCGATGTTCAAGTGGCCAACTGTCCCCTGGACTCAAACCACTGGGCCATACCTCGGGAAGAGAGAGGTCCGAGTGAGGACAGACCCAGCCTGCGGGGCAGTCTTCCACCTTGGCATTCACTGGGGTCTTTGTGTGACTTACTGCTTTGCAGTTTTATTACATTTTTATTGATCCATCCCCTGCAGCCTCAGCACATCTGCTCCAGCTGCAGGAGCCCCGCTGGGAGGTGTGTTTATTTACACAGCTGTGAAGGATTTCCCCAGTCAAGTTCATTAACTACATGAAGGAGACGCGCTGTTCTCTTTCATTATTAAGAGATTTCTGCCACGGAGGCCTCCTCCCGCCCCCTCTCCTCGCTAGACACTCTGCAGGACACAGCAGGACTGACCTCGGGAAGAAGGGAGAGCTGCTCTTTGGAGGATCCACCGCTTCCCATCCCTTCTGTCCGTGCAGGAGCTGGAAGCTTTACCTGCCTGGGCAGGGAGGGCTGCCCTGTTTTCTCCCCATCATGTACCAGACACTAAAAACTCCCTTCTTTTGTCCGTCTTCCTCTTTGCTCCCTCAGCAGTTAAACAAACAGACTTGAGGGAAGAAGCTAAAAATCCCGGATGCTGCTGGGAATTGTTTCCGGCAGAGCAACCAAGTTAAAGGGCAATTGCAGTGGGGTAGGTGACGCAGGATGGAGGACACGGCCCGATGGTCATGGGCCAGCGCCCCCACAGCTGCCTGGAGGGATGCAGGTCAATCCGCAGTCGCTCAAGGCGGAGGCAGCAGCCCCAGGAACACCGACTGGGCAGCCTGCGGGACACGGGCTAGCGGACACAGTGACTAACTGGCCACCAGACTGCTTGGAGCACAAAACCTGTCCCTGCAGAGAGCAAAGCCCTGCGCAGTCCTGCTCCAGTTCTGCCTGAGCCGAGGGATGCTCAGCCCAGCCCCAGCACCACTCACCTCCGCGGTACGTCTTCCAGGTGTAGTACTTCCCTCTGAAGGGGACGTTATCGAACTCGGCACACTGCAGCTCTCGGAAGTCCTGGGAGCCCGGCGGGCAGTCCTGCGACCACACAGGCAGTGATCAGTGCATGGGTGGGAGCAGCCTGCCCCCTCTGCTGGGAGAGCAGGAGCTGCTGCAGGGTGCCCAGCTGCGACTAACACCAGCCCTTCGAAGAGACGGACACCAGCCCTGCCAAATGGACGCTGCTACGGTACGGCAGGAGCATCCTTCCCACAAAGCTAGGCGATATTTGAAGACTAACGGCACGAGCCCTTGGGCTCCAGCTGGTCTCTCTGCAGACACAACACTCACTTTTGCACGGAACCCGTTAAAAGCTACGTGCAAAGCCCAGGGGAAGCAATGGGGAGCCACCTATTTTCCTTCCTACCAACCTGTGGGTGTTAAAGCCACCATTTCGCAGGTCCAAAGCTTCACTGAGCTCCCCTGCAAGCACAGTTACTTCTCAGCTCCCCTTGAGGTTGAACGCTCAGCCCTGGGAAGCAGGGTGCTGCACCACGCTTCGTGATCTGCTCTCGCCTGACCAGGCCCGCGCTTGCAGCGTGCGAGAGGCAATCGCTGTCATGTCAGCGCTGGAAGCCTCTGATCTATCCCCTCCTTCGTCTCGTTATCTTTTTTGGGCCCCTTCTTGATGCCGCAGGTACGTACCGCCCACCCGCCCTCTGAGCCAGCTCGCAGCCAGTCCAGGCGTGTTATCGTCCTGCTCGGCTTTCCCCGTTGCTGGATCGCTGCCGGCACAGGGTGGTTCCCCCCGACCCAGCTGCCTCCTCCCGTAGGTCCCGCGGCTCCACATCCATGGGAAGAGCGCTCATCCCCACCTCCCTGCCGCGGCGCGGCACTGCCTGCCCCACCGGCAAAGCCCTGCTCGCCCACCGCTGCTCCACCTCCCCGTGCCCGGCAGTACTCACATCGGTGTTGCAGGACCGGTACCGCTTCCGCTCTCCCAGGCAGTATTTTCCTCCGATCGTGGGTCTGCCAAAACGGGAACGAGATGAGAGAACCAGCTTAGGGCGGTGAGCCACCTTTGCGGCCCGAAAAGTTTGCCGGAGCGCTACCGTTTTTCCCACCGCTGCTCCACTGCGAGGGCAGACCCTGCCTGGAGGGGCTATTGCAGAAGCGCAGCCCCCCCAGCAGAGCACAAGCACACGATGGAGTCGTACAAGTGGCTTTAGGTCTGTGGCTGCAGACCCAATGCCAAAGCAAGAGCACCAAGCTGCTGTGACAGCAGGATGCTTCGCACCAAGGGTGGTGAAACCCCAGCCCAGGTCGCCCAGAGAGGTGGTGGATGCCCCATCCCTGGAAATATCTGAGGTCAGGTTGGACAGGGCTCGGAGCAACCTGATGGCGGTGAAGAGGTCCCTGCTCATGGCTGGGGGTTGGACTGGATGACCTTTAAATGTCCCTTCCCACCCAAACCATTCCTTGATTCTCTGATTTGTGTGCGGAAACCAAGACCTTCCTGGCAATTGAGGCACAGGCACCTGGCTGCCGCCTTCCCCATCGACCCAAATGCCGTACAGCCAGGACAAAGCAGGGCCGCGCCAACACGGCCATGCACACGTGCACCTACCGCGGGCTGTCGCAATGGCGAATGGATGAGGATACACCTCCGCCGCACGTCCTGCTGCACTCTCCCCAGGACGACCAGGCTCCCCAGGCACCGTCAACACCCTCCGGTCGGGTGCCGAAGGGCACACACTCCCTCTTGTAGCACCACTGCGGAAAGACGGGGCTTTAAACACCCTGAGCGTAGGGTCTCCTCCCCCCAGATTTCTCCCCAGCCTCCGGGGGACACGGCAGCCAGTTCAGGTTTGACCCTGTCAGAGCTGAACTTGGAACTGTGCTGGCCTTGGAGTCAAGTTCTCCATTGCACAGTGCATCCGCCTCTCCTTGGGCACCCTCTCCTCCAAGTCTTTTTTGTGCATGCTGCATACTCGAGGTTCACAGGGGTACTGGGACCAGTGCCCCCATTCCCAAAACCCTGTACACCATCCTGTGGGGCAGGCAATCATGGGAAAGCGGGTCACATCCCCACTTCTCCTCTAAAGGGGTCACGGGCGCTTGGGTCAATCAGGGTGACACACGGTGCAAACAGGGACATGTAAAAGCACGCACCTCACTGTCTATAAAAGTGCGTGGCAGCGAGTCCCAGGTGGGACTTAGAGCAGAGTTACTGCTGCTGGGCAGCACGGCCAGGATCCCTGGGGGGGGGCACGGACACTTCCACTGCCAACTGCTCCCTCCCAGGATGGAGCGAGTTCCGTACATGTGCTGGGAGCCCAAGCTGTGATTAATGTGTTAACACGACCTGATCTGCAAAGGGTCCAGGTTAAAATAAAGTTTTGGTTGTTCTAACAACGTTGCTCTGTCATTTTGGGACCATTTCTGCTGAGGACCCTTAAAGAATCTGCCTGTCCCCATCCTACCGGGTGACAGATGCTCATGGAAACTTGCCTATGAAATATTTCCCTTGGACCTGGAAAGCATCCTGCACCCCCTGGAGTCAACAGTGATGCAAGGAGCGGGACACTGCCAGACCCGCTGCCGTTCTCTGGGCACGGTGCCGGACTCCATGCCTCGGGGGCTGAGATAATCCCAGGAAGGAAGAAACTGCTGTGCGCTCCTTCCAGGGGCTGATAACCCACCCTGGAGCTGCTGGCACGGCCTCTCCCAGCTCCTTCTGAGCCAGGCTCTCCGCGGGCAGCACAGCCAGCAGGGAAAAACAAACCATGGCCTCCCAGGGCACTCAGCAAGCAACCTCCTGGCACACCAGCTCCTTTCCAAAGGCGCGATCCCATGCGGAGGAGATGCTTTGCAGGCACAGCCTTGCTGGTGTCCCTGTTGATGCTCCAGACTGGAGGTACTGGGGCTGCTGCTTCTGCAGGCAGTTCCCAGGAGCCTGACAGGATCACCGAATCCTTGGGGTTGGCAGGGCCCTCTGGAGACCATCTCCTCCAACCCCCCTGCCAGAGCAGGTCCACCTACAGCAGGGGGCACAGGGTGGCACCCAGGCGGGTTGGGAATGTCTCCAGAGTGGGAGACTCCAACACCTCTCTGGGCAGCCTGTGCCAGTGCTCTGCCACCCTCAAAGGGAAGAACTTCCTCCTCACGTTGAGATGGAACTTCCAATGTCCAAATTTGTGCCCATTCCCTCCTGTCCTGTCACTGGGTACCACTGAAAAAAGACTGGTCCCATCCTCCTGGCACCCTCCCCTTAAGTATTTATAAGCATATAAATACTAAAATACATATTTATGACCAGCTCCTGCAATCCCTGCCAGGCACTCGGGACTTCTGAGAGCATCGGGAATGGGCTGGCGCCCTGGCTGCCGGGAGCAGCCCCCGGCTCGCTCTCCTGCGGCAAACACGGACGTGCGCTGGCTGCAAGAGCAGATATGAGTTGGGGGTGTGTGGGAAGGCGGGATGCGGGATGAAAGGCATCCTCAGAGGGTGTACTGGCCATAACCTGTGTAACAAGCGCTCGATTGCTGGAAAGTGGGGGGAAAAAAAGAGAAAAGAAAACCAAAACAGGCAGGGAAGGAGCCAGCAAGACAGTGAAGCCGCTGCCCGAGCGGCTGGGGGCAACCTTAAGGCAGCAGAAACTACCACCAGATCCAGACTTGAAGTCACCCACGGTGGGTTCCTGGGGTAGGACAGGTGAAGCCGTTAAAACCACAGCAGATCAGTTAAAAAAAATAGAAGCACCAAACCCCAACAAAAGCCACAGAGAACCCGGGAAGAGGAAACAACCAGAGGTCTGGGATGTGAGCACAGCCACCACCGAACAGAGCTTGGCTCAGTCTTCGCCCCCCAGTGCTTCCCCAGTTGGGGGAGTTTTCTGAGCACAGAAACTCACCCTATCTCTCCTTTAATCTCGCATTCCTTACATAGCTTCTACGCCCTGAGCCTTCCCTCTGCCCTCCCCGGCAGGGAAGGGAAAAGCTGGGGCAGAGCTCAGAGAGTTGCTCCTGCCAAGGGTTGAGGTCTGAGGGCTCACCCGGCCACCAGCCAGGAGCTCCAGCTGGTGAAGATGCAGAAACTTTCACCCAAGGATATCAAATCACTTCTGAAGCACGAATTAATACCAAAGGATAAACAGAAGCACAGGAAGGTAACTGGGGGTTCAAACTAAGCCAGTATCTTCACTGGGAATAGCTCCCATGAGTCCTGAGGGCCACGACTGCTTGTCACCCCACCTCTCTTAGGAATTTTGAAGAACCCTGGTTATAAAACAACTAGTAAGTGGAGGGAAAAGAGATAGTTAAAAAGTGGGAAAAGCTGGTAAAAAAAAAAAAAAAAAGATGACTAGCAGGAAAAAATTGCCATTGTACGTGGTGAATCTCCAGCAGCAGGGATGGTCAGCCCCAGGGCTGTCTACTCCTTTTCGATCTAATTTCCAGCAGAACTAAGATGACTGTTTGCAAAGAATAATGTATTTGTCAAAACCATCCTCCCTCTTTCCTGCACATCAGCCTCTCCAGAATTTGAAACGACTCTTGAATTTCTTGGGAATTATTTTTCCTCTAGTCATAAAGCCCATGTCCATTTAATGGAGAATGTCCCAGCCCTGATTCTCCAGTGTCCCAGTTATTATTTGGTTTGGAACAGCACCTTATTTTAACAGTGCTACACACTCACTTTATATGGGTGCAAATGGGTGTAGGAGACACAGGGAATGAAGCAATACAAACAATCCAGTCAAAATTCACTTTCAAAATATATAGTCGTGAAAAATCCTACCCTCCTTTCCCAGCTGAATCTGAAAAATGAGGCAGTTTTTCACCAGTTCCTCTGAAAGCGTGGTACAAACCCATTGTCCCTCCTGGGGAAACTGGTGCAAAAAAAAAAAAAAAATCACTTTTCTCAAGACAGCCACGAGTCCTCAGCAGATCTGAGAACAAGATGTTCACCTAAAGCGTACGGCATTGCTTGAGGTCACCCTACTGTGTCTCCTAGGTGAGACCAAGCAGCTCGCTGGAGCAGGGACTTAATATTTTGCATTTCCAGCGATAGACAAAACCATCTGTACTTTGGGGTAATTACAGGCCCCCAAAATCCTTGGCACATCCCAGCTTCCCTCCGTGCCGGCTGGGAAGGCGGGGGTGGCTCCAAGCTCTAGGAGGCAGGGGAGGGCAGGCTGGTGGGTGGCTCTTAAATCAACTCCACGCTCACCGACGCAAACAATAATCCCGTTTACCGCTGGAAGCGGGATTCAGCCACTCACTGGTAACTCACTACGGTGCCCCAGGCTTCCTTACCCCCTTTTCAATGGTGTTGGTTTGGCAGATGGTCCCCTCAGCAGCAGGGATGCTGTTGGTTATGCAGCGGTTGCTTTTACTCAGACACCATAACTCACTGCAGACTTCCTGGAAAGAGAGAGATTTTGGGGGAGAGGGAGGGAGGGAGGGAGGGAGGGAGGGAGAAAGAGACAAAGAAACAAAGCCGAGATTAGGATTTGCTTGTGCAAGGGGCTGCGAGACCGGTGCAGCAGCACACCGGTGCACTCCAGAAGCACCAACTGGGCTGGGACACGGGGACAGGAGTGTTTCCAGCACAGTGGGGGGGAAAATGAGATTGAATCTTGCAGGGTGTTGCCAGCTGCAGTCACCCCAAGGCCACCAACAGCTCACTCCCTTCTCTGCACTAAGCCTAAGGACTTCTCCAGGGGCTGGAGCTCTCTGGATTTAGAGATTCCACTGTTCTCAGGTGCCAGAGCCGGCTCCCCAGCCAGCCCGCACAGCCAAACCTGGTCTTTGTGCCATAGAGGACACATCTCCTTGGACACCCCAGTGAGTCCTGAGCTAATCCCATTGTGCTCCACCTGACCCCTCTCGCCAGGGCTGAAGGATGTCCTCTTTTTTGGGTCTGTGCAGTGGAGGCCAAGCACAAGGGCCCATTCCTAGCACCTGCCGTGAGCATCTCATGATGCCACGTGGGTCCAGATCTGCCACGCAGATCTGGATGTCCCTCTGCGGGAAGCTGGGAGCATTAGCACAGCACACAGAATCACAGAATCACTTGGGTTGGAAGAGACCTTCAAGATCATCAAGTCCAACCCATAAACCTATGCCAAAACCACCCCTAAACCATGTCCCTCAGCAGCATGTCTACATCTGCCATCTCCTGCTACTGGAGTGCACCGCAGGTCACAGTGAGACCACCTTGTGGACTGGCAACCTCCAGCCAGCCCAACAGTCCTAAAGGGAAGCCTCTTCTGGAAGATTTAGAGCTGTTTTCAGAATAATTGAAATAATGCCCAATACTGAGCCAGCCCTGAAGCAGCTCTAGAAGTGGGCACTTCTGCTCTCTGTCTCCGCTGGGTGCAGTTGGGTCCATTGAGTGATGCTGGGCTGAGGACTCAAACCTCTTTCCAGGAGGTTTCCCTGAGCCGCAGATCCCGAGCTTCAGCCCACCCTGACCTCCCAGAGCACCAGCAAGCAAAAATCTTCCCTTGGCTGTGCCAGAACCCACCCAAAAGTTAGGTCCACGGCAGACTGCAAAGCTGTCACAGCTGCTAAATCTGCAAGTCCAGGCCCTTTGAACCTGCCCTGCTGCTAAATCAACCAGGCTGGACCTCCACACCTGCAAACCGCAAAGCAACACCTAAAATCCAGAGCTGGGTTTCCTGCCAGGTCACCATCCTGCTCCTATCCCTACTGAAACGAGCCTTGGGAAAGCCTTGCTGCTTTCCAGGGAGAGGCTTGCCGTCACTGAAGTTATACCTGAAAGTATTAAACAGGTACACGTTGTCAATGAAGAAAACTGTCTCAAGATGTGAGAGCAGAGCCCGAACAGCCATGGCTACCCCTAAAGCGCTCCCAGCACACGCCGGCACCGCTCTCGGCACACGCCGGTGCCGCAGCACGGGCTGAAGGACCCGGCGTGCTCTGTGCTGCGTGCTGCGGTGCCGGCACGGCGACTACCTGGCCTCCTGCCTGCCCCTACGGCAGCGTGACCTATAAGACAGCTTCCGTGGGCCGCCTGCCTCCCGTCAGGTAGCAGCCTGTTCGTCACGCCTCCGGGCTTGGATCAGCCTTCCAGCAAGGCATTCCTGCGCCCCGCCAAGGGCTGTGCTCTAAACAGTAACCGATACCCCCGCAGGACCAACTGACTCAATGACTGGGAATCCTCTGTGCTGGTACCAAGAAGGGTGAAAAGATGAGCTTGGGATTTCTCTGCTTCCCTCCTGGTCCCGGGGTTGCCACAGCAGAGTGCCACGGGGCGAGCCGGCAAAGGAATACACTGCCGGGTCTGCGCCGAGCACCGCCGCTCCGAGAAGCAAAGGGATTTCGGTTCCCAACTCCTTCGCCAAAGCCCAGCCACAGCCAGCTTTAACCAGCGGAAGGAGAAAGTCTCTCCCATCTCCAAAAGGCATTTCCCCCTCCCGAGTGCTCTCGCAGTGGCTGTCGGGGAGCAGGAGCTGGGATTTCCCAGCTTCACCCAGCGACATCTGTTTGCTCTGTCCTCGTTTCTGCATTAATCACCCCCCCCTGCCCCGGCACGGAGGAAGGGATCCTGCCTGCCCCACCACCCTGGAGTCTGTTTATACGGGGCACAGGATGGGCGGGCTTAGACATCTCCCCGGATTTATCTGCGCGCACTTGAGCCCTTACGCCCTTTGGGTTTCTCCCAAACATCACGCAAGCCAGGCCGGGCTAGAAGGGTCATCACAAGGACATCTTGTGCTTTTGTGATCATTGTATATACACAGGAAGTGTCTGCCCGAGTTAAAAATTAGCTGGGAAACAGGCATGTAAACGTGGAAAGTTTCCATTCCGCTGCCTCTGGCTCAGCTGAGGAGGGGCACAGTCGGCAGCACCTGATGCCAGATATCACGACCACGTTTTTTGGACCCACACTTCAGCCACCGCTGCTCTGGGCACCTTGCGACACTGCATCTGCCCCACGTCCAGCGGGCTGCAGACTCCTGGGCCACGGTGAGAGACAGCACTGGGCCAGGGAGAGCCAAACTTTGCCCTTTGCTCACCAAGATGAGCTGGTGAGACCACCGGGAGGTGGTTTAGTGTTTAACCCTCCTAAGTAGATGAACACTCAGAGCGATAAACTGGTTCACACTGGGTCACCTCAAAAGCAACCTCGGGCTTGTATTTACACGGTCGCAAGAGAAACTAAACCCTGAACTGATAAGTTTCCTCTTTCACAGCTTTCCAGGGCTTGGACCGGGGTGGGTCCACATACACATGTGTCCATGGGACAACATAGCTGCCCGCCCACCTCACTGCTGGCTCCTCTGTTTTCTCTAGAGGGAAGTGGGCACCTTATGGAGTTCAATCAGCCCCTCAGTGCAGACCTTTCCCCTTGCACTCAGATAGTTGGCAAAGTCCAGTACGTCAAGAACAGAAAAACATCAGGCTGGGAGCCAGGAAGACTCTTTCCTCCTGAAAGAACCTTTCCTTTCAGTGTTTTCCTGGATTCAAAGAAGAGGGGACGGCAGAGGTGACCGAGGTGGGCAGTTGACACACCTACAGCACATCGACCCACCTCACCTGGAAGAATGATGTTGCTCCTACTAAGTTTGTGCCGGCAGCGTAATGACTTCTAGTACGGACTATTAAAATAAAAAAAGCCCCGCTGAGAGGGAAGTCTGGATGAGGGGACTTCAGCTTGGCTTTCAGCTGCAACCCTTGGGGACCAGCAGCGGCCAAAGTATCACGGCAGAGGCAAGAGATCTCTTCCCACGGGACTAATCTGACCAAAACTGAGCTGGGGTCAACTTCTGTGGATGGGAAACAACCTCCCCTGTCCTCTCACAGGGAAGAGAGGCAAAAAGCTCACAGGGAACATGACAGTGCCCTTCATTTGAAGCGGGACAGCAAAGCGATGTGGGCAGCAGAGGAACGGCCCCACGGCCCTTTGCCCTCGTTGCCGCCCGTCCTCCACCCCCTGGGAACCGATAGTAAAGCAGGAAGGGTCTCTACCCCGTATTTACACTGGCGAGATTTAACTCCGTACTGGAAACGGCACTGCTCGTCTGCATCGTAGGCCTGTCCCGGAGCCACTGTTGGGTAGATAAAGTCTTGCTTGGGAGGAGCGTTGTTCAGGCATAATCCCATCCCGGAGCTGGAAACGAGAGATGAGGATCAGAGCTCTGAAAGGTTTGGAGGAGAGTGTGGAGGTGGAGGAGCAGCGCAGGCGCCCCCAGTTCTGCACGGGGCTGAGCTCTCGCGTGCTTGGACGCTCGAGGCGGGGAATAACTCCACCCGCCTTGCCTGGGCAAAACCACTGCTGAGAAAGTACTCTGAAGTTTTCCTATCTGTTCCCCCCGGGGCTGGGAAGCGCATGCGGGTTCCCAGGCAACTCCAGAAGTTTTAATCTGATGGTTTCGCAGGCTGTCGCCAGCCCTTGGCTGTCCCAGGGGGTTCCAGGGCCAGCAGACGATGCGCAGAGGCAGGTTTGTGCCCCGGACCCTCGCGTGGGCAGCGGGCGGGCGGAGGGGCTGCCCTCCCACCCCATGGCCGCAGAGCCCCCGGCTGGGAGCAACTGGAGGTGCCAAGAGCCCCTGCTCTCCAAGCCCATCCCGCACGCCAGATCTTTGTAGGAGCGTCCAAATTTTGCAAGAAACACGCCTTTCCCTCCCCTTTCCTTGCTGAGCTCTCCCTAAATCAAGGCCCCTGTCACCACTCCCCCGGCCCTGGATCTCAGGGTCTTGCAGGCACCACGGCCCCGTCCCGGCGGAGGCTCCCGGGGCCGGCCAGCAGGAGCTGTGGAGAGACGGCCGCCATGAACTTGCCGTCCTCTGCCAGCCCTGCCGAGACCTCGGGGTTTCCTGAGGACAAGGCAGCCTGCGCTTCCCTGCTGCTCTTTCCCGCTGCCGTCCCTGCGACGTGCGGTCAGGGGTCAAGAGCAAGGGCTGAGGGGGGGCAGGTTTTGCTGGGACCAAATGTGAGCTGCCGGATATGGGATTTGGTGATGGGCCACGCGGTGTGGACAAGCTCTGCAGGGCGGTGGGGCAGGCGGCAGCCCCTCGGGGGGGTTTGCCTTCGCTGCTCCTCTCGCTGTGTTGCAACGGCAGCGTCACCGGGAGAGGTCTGCTCTTCACGCTCCCCGGGGGACTTCCCTCCCCAGTGACCCCACACACTTGCTTCTTCCAGTCGTGACTCCAGTCCTACCCAGTCCTTCTATCAGGTAGTGCCTGTATCCTACCAAAAACCTCACCGAAATCAATCCTGACTGCTCATTTTGTGATGGAAACCCTGGAGACTGTCTGAACCCTGGAGGAGAAGCTCTCTCATGCTGCAGAGGCACAACTCAGGCATCGAAACTCCAGGACTTAGGAGCCTAAATCCCTTCTCCTGAATCCTTAAAGTGCTTTGGGGAAAAAAAAATAAATTCCTTTCTCCTACACTGCTTGTTCCCACCTGAAAACTCTCCTCCTCAGGAGAAGGAGAAGTCTGGAGAAGCTGCCTACACCATGCAGACACAGCCCTGTCTCCAGATGCTCCTTCTGCACAACCCTCCTCCGCGACTCCTGGCTGAACTTCAGAAACATCCAAACGCCTCCAGAAGCTATCAATTTATGCGTGGAAGTTTCTGGAAGTGGGGGAACCTAAATAAAGGTCTCGCAGCTGCAAGGTAAATGGGGTTCGTGTCCGCAGCAGGCAAGCAAACCATGGGAGAGTCTAGAGGAAGGAAGGAAGGAAAGCACGTGCCTCTCGGGATAGGATGAGGTGCTGGGAGACAGGACAGAAGGTGCGTGGGCTGCGTGCTTTGAGGGCTTGTCTTTGGCTTTACCCACTCCTCACAAGTGACTTGTGAGAGCTTGGAGGTGTGTACTGCTTGCGAGGCAGAAGGAAGGGCAAGGTGGGATGGATGCCTTACTCCAGGAAGCTGGTGATGTAATCCCTGCTGCACGTGGACCACACAAACGGGTTGGTCTTCATGGTGATGTGAGCAGCCATGAGCTTGGCCGTTTCTTGCCCCCGAGAGCCACAGCTGTTGCCAACGCCATCATGATTCATGCCAAACCTAGAAAGCAGCGCCAAGGCAGTAGAGAGGTAATCAGCTGCTTCATTCCCGGCACAGCTGGATCATCCACAGGAAGGATTTTTCAGCTCCTGTTGGCAGGAACGAACCAACAGGGACCCTTCACTGCCACGGCCGCTCCCAGGGACTCTTCTGGCACAGTACTCACGTGTGGCCGATCTCGTGGGCGATGGTGAAGGCCGTGGCCAGGCCAATGTCCTCGTTGATGCTGCAGCTTCGTTCCCGCTCGCACATCCCGCCGACGGGCGCCAGACCTGGGGAAGCCAGATGGAGCTGTCACATGGGGTCAGCACAAAGCATCTACAGGGCACACGGGTGGCATTTGGGGACTAACGGATGTGCTTCACACTCACTGAGTTTAGCCTGTGGGCAATGACAAGCTTCTTCCCAGTGGCTGCACTGGGCTTCGGGATGGACCCATGGCTTTTATGGGTCCTCAGCACGTGGTCACTCAGCACTGTCAACTAAATTAACAGCAACAGGCTCAAAAATGCTAAGAATGGGTCAAAATGCTCTGAATTTCATATCCAACCCCCCGACTGCATGCAGTCCTTGTCGAACGCTGCCACTGCTGGTGGAGGAACCTGAGATCAGCACTTGGGCATCCAAACTCAGCCAGGGCAGCCTGGACAACTGAGTAAGCCGGGATCCAACCTGGCCATCCCGCACCCGCTTCTGGCTGACGCCCACCACGATCAGGAATCCATGTGGAGATCCCCCAACCCTCTGCCCATCCACTGTCCCATCACCCCCCCAGGCTGTGGCCACTGCACCGCTCTCTGTAAAAGGAATGAATCGAGCCACCACGGCACCTCCAGCCTTAACCTTCCTCCCAGGCACCTCGTCTGCAGCCGCATCAGGTCAGAGATCCACCAGCTTCTCCTTTTTAACTGCAGTGATTCAGAGCAGTAATCCCTCCCTGACTGCTTAGTCTAGACCATGGCAAGACAAATTAGGAGCTACAGCCAGAGAGAGCTGCAGGGTCTGTCTGCGTCTAGCAGTTTAAATAAAGAACTCCCTTTATAGTCATCACAAAAAAGTCTTATTTCTCTCTGCTAAGCCAGGAATACTCCACTAGGCTATGGACCAGCCCTAGATGCGAGCGGTTCTTAATCATCAGGCTGGACCTGACCCAGGGATATAACGGAGAAATGTTCCAGAACCCATCCATCCTCTGGGTTGCTGCTTTTAGTGTTTACAGAAGTAAGGAGGCTACACAGCCGAGCCGAGCTGGAAACCACTGGCCCGTTCCTGGCAGCGCTGTCGGTGCTCACGGTAGCGTTGGGCGAGCGCTTCCCCTCAAGCCTGCTCCCTAGGAAAGGGGGATGGCACAGCCCGCCCTCGCTGGAACTCCCCAGGACACGTGTTTTGGTGGGAAGTGCCACCGGAGGGGCGGCGAAATCCTACCTACCTAGGGTGCCGCACGGCTTGTTCTTGTAGATGCAAATGTCGTATCTGCGAAAAAGAAAAGGCAGCCTGAAGAAACGGCTTCCGACTTCAGCGGCTTCAAAATAGCACATCTCCATCAGTAACATCTCCATGTTACGGATGTGCTCCCATCCACAACACTTCGAAACAGCCCAGGGCTCGGGCCACACTTCTGGAATGGCAGGTACCGACTCTAACAAGGAATATGCCTCCGATCCATATTGTAAAACACTTTCACCAGGCCGGGACTCACTGTGGATTTTTGACGATGGCTCCTGTCCATTAACCATGGGGACAGGGACAGTGCCGAGTGGGGTCAGAGGTTTGGTTTTGAGGAAACACGGTAAATCAGCAGGGATAACACTATTCCAGCCTTGAAGCTCTTTGGATTTGGGTGGGTGGTCCAGCCTTGCTCACTAGCACCCATGGCATTCCCGGGAGCCGGCCACTTCTCTCCTGGGAGGCAGCAGGCTCAGGGATCTGCCCCAGCAGCGCGGGGCGGAAGAGGACAGGGCCACCCTCCTGCCTGTAAACTCGGGTCCCTTGCAGCTACTCACATCAATCAAACACATAATTCTGAGTTTTTTAAAAAAAAAAAAAATAAGGAAAACATTGCAGTTTGAAAACATGTTCTGTTTCAAAACCCACTGTGGTTTCGTTAAAATGCTAAAGTGATTTTTTTTTTTTTTTTTTGTCAGTTTAGTTCTTTACTGAGAATTTTCCAAACAAATTCAATATGGGTTGATTCAAGATGACTCTTCCCTCTGTTCCTGGCCTCGACTTCCAGCCATTGCATCAAGGAATCGACTGTTTGCACATTGTTAACCGCATACAAGGAAAAGCTAAATGAGGACAGCAAAGAAAAATCTACTCCAAATTGAAATGCGGCACCCTTGCACCGGCATGCAGCCACAGCTCCAAAAGAGACCAGTTTGGGCCAGGGAGTGAACACTATAATTTCATTGCGGAGACGAACTGCGCACCCTCCCTGCCTCTGTTCAAATACCTTCTCCAGAAGGTGAGACTCCCCAGACACTCTGGTCTTCGCAAAACCCTTTTTGACATCTTTGTAGAAAGGGGAAAGACTAACACCGGAATCCACCTAGGGCAGGCAGGGATGGGATGCTCCAGAGCTGGATTGGGGTGTTATTCCTTAGCCCCGAGACGCATTTCAACGAGCAGTTCGGAGGATGCTGACCAGGTTTGGGGGACACCCGCCTGGCGAGCAGGACCATCCCACACCGCTCTCCCCGCCGGCCCCACAGGGGTGAGAGTGGGGGAGGAAGCAAGCTGACAGCACACCACGGGTTAAGCGCAACGCAACGCCTTCCCGGTGAACGCTCCTGTCCCTTTGGCCCCTGGCGCTCTCTGGAAGTGTCCAAACCTCTCACTCTTGGCAGGAAACCAAGCGAGTGAAAAACATTTCTTGCTTTGTTTTGAGCGAATACCGTTCAAGCCTTCGGAGGCTCTGGTTTGACACGTCCCTGCAAGAGAAAAAAGCCCGCAGCTCAGCAAGATGTTATCGGGAGACAAGGAATTTATTGGAGATGGGGCCAGATGCGCTGATGCTGGCCAAGCCTGGCGCAGCTGGCCCGGAGAGTCGCTTCGGGTTAGCTCGAACATCTGGTAGGAGGCCGAAGAATTCGGAGCCGGCGTTTGCATCCCACACGTGTGGCGGGAAGGAAGGAAGGAAGGAAGGAAGGAAGGAAGAGCAGACACTGCAGCCTGGGAGGGTGAAAAAGCTGGGACCGAGGGGCCTTTGCTCGCTCGCTCTCTCCTCACAGGCTCCCCCGGGGGGGTGCACCAGGCAGCCCCCAGGATCTCTCCGGGAGGGATGCGCCCGGCTGCACACAGCTCCTGCTGCCGCCAGCAACTGCAGCGGCGCATGGCACCAAGGAAGCCAGCTCCTGCTTGGAGGCTCCCCCTCTCCAGCCCTTTCCTTTTACAACTTTCTTCCACTCTGCAAGTTGGGGGGCTGAGGAGGGGGGGGTGTGAGGGGGACAGAAAGGCACAACCAAATCCTGGGTATGCCTTTGGGTTCTTCCCAGGCTGCTGCCTCTCTGCCCAAGCAGGATTTATGCAGGCACTGGAGAGACAGTGTCCCGGGCGTAGCCGGCAGCCTCTTGTCCCCTCCGTCCTTCCAGCTCTCCCTTTGGCATCCTCTGTCCTGCCATCCACCCCTCTGCTCCTTCCACTGTGCCTGTCGTCCTCTCTGCGTCTTCTTTCCTTCCGCTCGTCCGTCCATCCTTCCAGCCATCCCTCCTGTACCCTTTGCTGCTCCAGGCACAGACACCCATCCATTCTGATGGGGTTTATTTGTCCTGGCCTGAACCTGTGGAGGTTCAGACACTTCCAACCAGCTCTGGAGGTCTAATTCAGCGTCCAGGTTAAGCTGCTGACCTAGACTGCTGTTACAGGAGCGCAGAGGCACACGCAGGGCAGGAATGCTCTTGTCCTAAGGGAGCTGGGATGAAATCACTACTTCAAGGGTGTCCATCAGCTACCAAGGAGAGAGTTCAGCCCTACGTGTAGGCTCCTAAACCAAGGTGAGCCAAATCCCACACCGGCTGGAGGCACACTGACTCCATCATGATGCTCAGGTCCCACTTGTATCCTCTTTTCCATCTTTCACAGCAGGGGCAGACAGAGCTCTCTGTTTCCGTAGGGCACCCAACGCTCCACAGCTCTGGGGTGGGTTCCCCACACACGCCCAACACGGCTGTAGACACCGCACCATTGACTTTTTGGTACACAAATATATCCGTGGCTGCAAACTGAGCTCCTGGAGAGCACAAGAAGGACCGAGGGAAGACACCGGAGGCCGATAACTATCTGCACCATGATAATCCGCATCACTGCAAGGGAGATGGGTAAGAGCAAGGGACAGGGACCCCCCAAGCCTGGGGGACAGCCGCTGCCTGGCAGCTTGCCGGGGAGCACATGGGAAGGAAAACTCCGATGAACCACTTGGAGAATGACAGAGGACAGAGGACATTCCCCCCGGGGAGGTGAGGACAACGCTGCCAGGGCCGGGCTCAGCCTTACCTGGTGATCAGCACTGCGGTGTCGTGGTTGGCTATGCCATTCTCAGGGATAGCGTTCCCATTGCCGTTCCTGTTCACAATGGATTTCTGCCACTTGCAGAAGCTGTCCAGGGATTTCCCGGCATGGTGGTTAATCTCCAGAGTGGGCTGGAATGGAAGCAATATGACAGTGTGTTCCCAGGAAAGCTCTGATACGAAGGCACTGCCTATTCCCATGCCAGCGGAGCACTGACACCAGTCCAGATGCCCCCACCACGGGAAAGCAAGACTTTAGGAGGATTAAAGCTACTTAAACCTCCCTAAAGCCACCTTATCATAGAAACCGTCCTCAGAGCCCTCCTCAGCCCACAGCCTGAACCCACCCCCAGCATGAGAGGACGTGGTGCACCCAGCAGAGCGCCTCGGGGGGACCTCCCGGGGGGGTGACATCCAGGGGGAACCCACAGACCCGCAAAGGAAGTGCAGACGCGTGGAGGGAAGCGGCTCAGCGAAGCCCACCTTACCTGATCCTCAGTGAGGAGGATCAGCCGGGTCACCAGGATATTGACAATATTGCCCAGACTTGAGTCCTGGAAAAGTTTGGCAACCTGACCTCCAAGAAACAAGAAAAGACGAGTCTTAAAAATGAGCTCGGGGGCTGGAGGACGGGGTGGTCGGTGGGCGAGCTGGCACGCGCTGGGCACCTGCTGGAGGGAAACGGGGCTGCTTCACCCACACGAAGGCTGCGGGGGCTGAACACCGTCTTTTTAGAAAGCGGAATGGAGAGACTCCATGTTACCGCTTGGATTGTGGAGCCTCCTAAACCACGTTCAGCCCTCGGCGTCTCCTTCTGGGGAGACTGGAGCACTGAAGCCGACATCCCACAGCACCTGCTCCTTTTCCGGAGCTCAGGTGGGGAAGCCCCACGGTTCCGGCATTATGCAGCCGGGGCGGGGAGGATGAAGCTTTGCTGACCGCCTATCCGCAGGGAACCACACAGCATCTCTCACAAATCCACCATGGGTGTTTTACAGCAGGCGAAACAGTTCGAAACGGTATTGTTTTAAAAATCTGGCATCTGCTTTAGAAATGCAAACAGAGACAGCCATGAAAAGAGATCCTGCAGGGGACAGGACAAAGAACCGTCACAGAGGGGCTTTCAGCAGGCTGATGGATAACTTCCAAGCCTATCTCACCTCGCAGGAGGATTCAGCACGGCCAATTCAGGCTGTTCATGCATCCAGCCTGGTATCCTGCTGCCAGCGATGACCCAAATGTGATGCTGCAGAGGAAGCTCCTCTGCAGTAACCCAGAGACGCGGGCAGGGCGGTACGGAAGAACGAGGGGATTTCTCCCTACCCCTCACGCTCATCAGCCCCCCAAGCGTGAGAGCTCACTGTCCTTATGCTTTCCCATGTGTTTCTCAGCTTGGCTGGCCCTATTTGCAATGCTAATTCGAGATGAGAGATGCTGTTCAAAGAAAGGGCTTTGTTCTCCCAGTCCAGATCTGGCCTGTGGCATGGGCAGATGGGCCAGAGTTTACCTCTCCTGCGGTGCCTCCCCTATACAACAGAGAGTCCCTGCAGGCTCCAGGGTATCGCTGCTCACGAGCAGCAGCGGGGTGTCAAGATTTTTGACCCAAAACGCCTTGCTCTGGGGATGGGGAGAAGCCACCACCATCCTGGAAGAGAACTGATTTCCCCACTGCTTGTCTTCTCATCCCGCTTGTCTTCTTGCGGGAAAAACACATGGCACCCTCTGCCAAACCCAGGAATTCGGGGTGAGGAAGAGGATTTACTCCTGCCTGCTCTGTGCTGCTGGGTGCGAGAGCTCCTGGGGACACCCCCCCCCCCACTTCCCCAAGGTTCACGGTGTGGTTATAACACTTACAATATTCATGATGGCCAGAATGTACTGCTCGATGTCCCGTCGCCCGTGGTACCCCACCATCATCTTGTCGGCCACCACCAGCGTCTCCACGTAGCGCTCCGTGCTGACGGATCTCTTCAGGGGCAGCTGGCCTCGCTGGCTGTGGTTGCCCGATGGCTTCAGAGGGGAGGGCTTCAGTGTCCGCAGCCACCAGTGTCTCCCTTTCCAGGGCTTCTCATCTGAGGAGGGAAAGAGATTTTTTCCGTTGCCCTCCAGCCGCGATGGCGAGGGGTGTGCGGTGTGGGCTTGGTTTCAGGGAAGGAAAAGCCATGGAGAGGCTCTTCATGCACGACGTGCGAACCCCAGCAAACTGGTCCCCGTTGCCATCGGCCGGATCTGCTGGCCCCAGGGCTGTCCCTGTGCGTCCTGCCCACCCTCCTCCTGCCCGCGCTGAGGTTTGCGCCCGTCCTGCTGCAATGCCCTGCCCTCTCCCCTGTCGCAGGGAAGAGCTGCCAGGATTCAGAAACCACACAGACATAACCTGAAAATAAAGCCATGGCAGATCATTTCCTCTTTCCTTTTTCCTGCCAGGGCCTGAATTTAGGACTTGGGTTTTCCTCCACAGAAATGGTTGCAGCCTCCAAAGCAGCGGCAGCAGCTTGTTTGTAGGACTTTGCTCCAGGCTTCAAGTGCTCCTGACCCAACCCTAGAGATGTCCCCAGCAGGGCCATCAGCTCTAAACCCACAGCCTGGAGGTGACCACAGGGCAGGAGATCAGGAGATTACAGGAGAGCACAGGGCAGGACTGGGAGATTCCAACCATTCTCCTGCCCTGCCAGGAGAGCTGGCTGAATCCCCCTCCTCTGCTCCGATGCTGGGTCATCAAACACCCAGCAAGACTGGGAAGATGAGCGGCTCAGGGGCTGCCCCATAACCTCCCAGCTCCAGCCCCTCTGGCCGATCGGAGGGGGCTCGCAGGGGTGCTCAGGGCCCAGCCGTGCCAGGCAGGTCAGGACACGGGATGAGGGAATGGGGTGGCTTTGCTGGGGCCAGTTGCGCTGTGGTTGTTCTGAACTGTATTTGGCCTGTGGCTCCCACGGCACGGTCTTCGCTTTCCAAGAAGCAATTAGGAACAGGCTAACTTTCGTCTGGAAGCCAGGGAACGCGGCAAAGAGTCAGCAGAAGGGGAGTCTGCTGGCGCTTCATCCAACGTGACTTTGGGAGCTGGGATGGGAGGAGCCTGGCCAAGGAAGCACAGGTTGTCTCCAGAGTTGCTGGCAGGTCTGGGGACACTCGGAGCCTGCTCGGAGCAGACTGATGGTGCCTTGGCATCTCCACAGGCTCCATCCCTTCCAGCAGTGACTCCTCATCCGGTCAAGTGTCACCACTGGGATGCTGGATGAACATCCTGAAGTGACACAAACCTGCCAGGAGCAACTGGGAACAGCTCTGCTGCATCCACAAACTCCAATCCAAAAAACACAGGCTTGCCCCTCTGCAGGGAAGGCGTCTCCTCTCATCTTCACGGAAGATGAGGGGAAGCCTCTGTCAACTGAGGGAGCAGCATCCTGTGTGCCTGCAACATTTTGGGTAGATGGGGAAACTTTGCACATTCCAAGGGCCAGGGATTTCAGCCGGGCTCTGGGATGCAGCCTGACTGCCAGCAAGGATGAGAAGGGCACAGGCAGGTGAGGAGAGGCCAGGGCAGACCTGTGTGAGTTCTTTGGGAAATCAAAGGCCTGCCAGGGTAGAAATGGTGTAGATGTGCAATTGTCACTCTCTGTAAACATCTCCCAGAGCCCGCTGTGACTAACCAGATACCACATCCCACCCTACCCATCCCATCTTTCCACCTGGTCTCTAACAGAAGCAGATGTACCTCAACATGGACACAACCTTCAGTGACTAAAACCCAAAGACAAGTCTCTGCTGAGCATGCGTGAGCTACGATTTCTCAATACCTTGTAAACTGGCCAAATCTGGAAGGATTTGTCACAAGAACAATAAGATGCAGGTTTTTTTCCTCTTCTGTTCCACGCTCTATTTACAAATTTAAAAGCCCTGCTGCGAAGAACAGAGTATGAGAGCTTTCCAAAGACCAGGCCACCAGAAATCCTCAACATGGGTAAAAGTAAATACAGAAAATTTTCTTGCATGTAGGAGATAAATTTGGTTCTTTGCCATATATAGCAGTGTGGACCTTTGAAGCCTTGTCTACCAGGACTTTCCCAGCCCACACTGGGATGGATTGAGGATGTGTTGGTGGGTACGGATACCTAGCACCCCGCAGGCTGCATCCATGTGTGGGTACTGGAGAGACGATCGCTTGTACACGACGTGGGGGCTGCCTTTGCCCTCGCTCCCTGTGCTGACATTGGCTCCCGGGCTCAGCGGTTCAATGAAATATTCCTCCTCATCTGCAACGATCACCCCGTGCTGCGGAAAGAAAGAGACAGCAGGCAATACAAGAGGTAGAGAGAGAAATGGGTGACATACTGGTGGCTTCCTGTAAGGAGCTTTCTGATGATTAACCACTGCATTTCTGGGCACTGACAAATACTTTTAAGAATGTGAAGTAATCCTTCATTTATGCCCAAGCGTTGAACCATGCGAACCTACAGACCGGAGAAAACCGAGCCAGCTGGTTGTGGATGCCTTGGGATATCTTCACTAAGGTCCTCTGGAAATCACAGTCTTTCCTTGCAAAATTATGAATATTTTCCTATTCCACCCACTCAGGCTAATTGAGAGCTGTCTGTGGGATCCTAAATACCACACCTTCAAATAGCAGCACAGCTCGGCAGCAAGATCCACCTCCTATACTTTTCAACCTCACCGAAAAGCCTTGGAAAGCAGCTCAGGACCGTTACCATCATCTGGGAAACTCAGGCATGGAGCTGCAGAGAAATGTAGATATTCCAAGGCTTTTGAGAAACACATTGAATGTTTAAAATCTGAAGTCCATTTGCAGTGAGGCAGCCTTCAGGAGCCACAACCTTGCTCCAGAGCCTGACACCTGGGTTGTGCCCTGCAGGCATTGCTGCCCCTTTTCCACCTCTGACTGCCCGCCTCAGTCAGACCATCTTGTTCCTGCTCCCTTACTTCTTGATTTAGCTAGTCAGCTCTCTGTTGTTCTCCCCTATTTTATTTCTTGATTGAACGAATCTCAGCTGTGAGCCCAGACTTCATTCTCTGGAAGCTCAGCCAGTGACGACCAGCAGGAGCAGATCCCAGCAGGATGAGCAGCCAAACCCCCCAGATGCTCTCAAGATCTCTCCTCTGGAGCTCGTCCCTCTACCAAACCAAGCTTTCCCTCCACCAACCTTTCCCTCCACCTAAAAGGTCCGAGCAACCTAAAACGTTTCTGGCAGCCCAACAGGATACAAATAGAAGTTCCACAGCTCCTGGCACTGAGTCTTACCTCTAACTCCAGGAAATGTGGGTGTGCTATCAGCTGAATTTTACCAGCAAGCAGCTGAGGGACAGAAACATGCCTGACATTGCTCAAGCCAGACAAGAAGTATCCCAAAAATCTAAAACACCTGCATTACCTGGCTGTCCTCCCACTCCCTGTGTGTGAGGATAGCTCTGGGCGCAGAGACGCCGCCGTCCTGCTGTCAGCTCAGCACTGGCGTTGCTCGGCACCTTACAGCCCGCTCTGCACAAGGGGGAGAGGAGCCCTGAGCTGCCAGGATGGGCGGTGGGGATGCAGCTCTCTGCAAAACATCTCGAGGTCCTTGCACGGAAGGCACCACCTGCGTGCCGGTGTTACGGCTGGGCGTTCGTGGGGGAGAGCCTCTCCGGGGTGGAGGCTGCCTCCGTAATAGGTCTCTCCCCCTCTCCCTCCCCGCCAGGAAAGCTGAATCGGGGCAGTGTGTGCACAGCGAAGTCCCCATCTCCAGAGTGCCGGGGGATTTCCTCCTGCACCAGGCTCTGTTGCTCTTGGCTCGGCTCCACCTTTTCAAACACAAGCGAGGTACTGTGAGGTTAGCCTGGCGAGGGCTCCGGCGGAAAGCCGAGTGTCGGCCGGCGAAGCCAGCTGGCTGCCGGCTTTGTGGGATGGGGAGAAGGAGGTGACCGCCGGCTTGGGGCAGAGCAGCAGGAGGGGAGAGCACGTCCTGCCCAAAAACCGTGTACTACTAGAAAAGGGCCGTTCTTACTTAAACCTGAAGTCTTCGCAGAGCGCGAGAGGCAGACGGCCCCACCGCCCGCCTGGCATCCGTCGGCAATGAAGCTCGGCTGCCACCGGAGTCTGGAAACTGCTCCATCGCTGACCCCAAAGACCGAGCTCTGAGGTCTGGGCGCTGGATGTGACACAAGCCCGTTGAAAGGGGGCAGCGAGAAGTCCTTAGAGAGATCCCTGTGGTTTGTGGGGGAGCTAAACTGGATATCCTGTCTATGATTCACCCAGGTCATCTGCAGAGCAAGGATGGTTTATGCTATTAGCTTATAACCACACTTCAGAAAAGCACAGCCACACGCTGCAATCTGGCCCCTCCACCTCCTTGTACATACGTACACACGAGCAGCTCGGCGGTAGCCTCAGCAGCGGGGCCATCTGCCTTGCTCCGAGTGTTTGACGGTCGCGCTGACGTCGGGAGGGCTTTCCAGGTGAAAGCACAATTTCAGCACAGACACGCAGGGTTGAGAACTTGGCCTTGAGACCGTCCTTTGATGAGCTCTGACACAAGAGGTAAGAGAGCTGCATTTCTCTCCGAAAGTTGTTTTCTCCTCGCTGTGATTTTTTTTTTCTTTGATGGTAGGGCACGTGCCCTTGGGATCCGGCGCAGCCGGTGGGATGAAACACGGCGTTGCTTAAGACAGAGATTTCATCTCCTGGCCAGGCAGAGGCAAAGCTCCCCGGGCTGCTTTCTGCGGGCTCCAGCTGCTTCGTGCTTGTCCTGCTGACAGCTCACAGCTCAGCGTGTTTTGGAAAACGGACCGTTTTGCCCTTTGCTTCCGACAACTGAAGCCCGGGTGCCTTTGCCCCCGGCTCAGCCCAAAGCGCAGCGCGGCACGGCGTGGCCTCCCCGGGAGACGTGTGGGGTGAGCCATGCTGCCTGCCTGCCCTCAGGCTGGGATGATGGAGTGTGTGGCCAGGAAGACAAGGCGACGGGAGCACGCGCAGGTATGGGCAACCCCAAGCTGGGGTGCCGTAAGGTGCAAGTTGTGCCATGGGTGTTTGAGAACAAAGCACTTTGCAGCAGATGCCTTGTAGACACAGAAAACGCTCAGGGATGCAGGAGTTCGAGGAGAGGAGAACAGCTTGGGGCTTGTTATCCATTTGCACAGCTTTTTGTGGATGCGTCTGTGGGCGCAGCCACCCCTTTCCCTCCTCCTCGTGCACGGCTCACCCCATCCCCAGCGCCTGGTTCTTGCTTGTGCCCATACAATGACACGACACACAATCAATCAGTCAGGTCTGTGCAAATGCGGGTCACCATGTGCAGTTCCCCCTTGACGCACGTCAGCATGAACCTCAACCTTGAGACCTCAACAACTGGAGACCCTCTTCTGTCCCTTCCTGTCCCCTCCAACGCGGACTGATGCCCGCCTGGAGGGGAATGTGCTGTGGATGAGGGATGGCACGAGTCGACCAGCTGTTACGGAGCAACCCGAGCTCTGCGACAGATCTTCTCCGGTGGCAAGGACAGCCCCTGCTCCATCAGCTAAAAAAAGACACCAGTCTCCTCATCCAAATTCCTGACCCTACCATCCTCAGGAACCCAGAAGCTCGCCTCTCCTCTCCTTGCTGATGTCCGTAGCTCTCCAGGGCAGGAGGACAGAGTTCAGGAAAAGGAGAGGTTGTTGGATGACCCTCCGCCCCTCTTTGTGCCTGGCTGCATTTTCCTCTGGACAGCCCCTGGTATCTCTCCAGAACCAAACACAGCCCATGGACTAAATTATCCTGCCTGGCCATTGCTTGCCCTGGACTTGCTGCCTTCTGAAGTGGGAAGGCAGGCTACTGCCGGATCCCTTCCGAGCCAGCAGCACCCAGCTCACCCTCCAGCGCTTTTGTGAACACCACTAAATAGTCTAGGACATCAGCAGAATTCACATCTCTAAACGAAGGGCTAGCTAGGGAACCAAGGGCTTATGCAGCTCTGATTTTTGGCTGTGAGAGAGAAACATTAGACGCTATGATAAAATGAGTCAGATTCTCATTTCTGCTAATAACCCACAGCACTGTTCTGGCAGTGTAATTTAGCAATAAATCAAACGTGAATTCATTCCCATTTGGAAGCTCTTCCACAGTGCCAGAATACTGCTAAGAGGTGGGGCCGTAGCATAAATACGAATCAGGCCTACAGAGCCTTTTTCTACATGTTACCCCTCCAAGGGAGCGATCATCCTTGGGATTCACTAACGGGGTATGTTTGCTCCATCCCTCCATCTGGCAGGCCGTGAAATGTGCTTTGTGAGCCAGAAATATCAGAAAAAATCACAGAAAAATAAGGATGGAAGTCCTTAATCTATTCCCAATGCTGGAAGAGCTAATGAATCATACCTGGAGTATTTTTGAGAGGCATTTGTCTGGCCTGTTCTTAAAGATCTCCAATGACGTAGGGGCCATGCTCTCTCCAAGCACTCTAGCCCAGAGCTCAGCTATCCTTACCCCTAACGGCTACCATTAAGCGTTCTTGCTGATATTTAAGACCACGATGCCTAGTCCTAGCTGTCAGGACACGTAAAATCAACCATTCCCACCCCCTTTGCAGCAGCCTTGCTGGTTTTGAGGAAAGCCACGTTATCTCCTCTTGGTGTTCACTTTTTCATATTGGAAGTCACTGATTATTTCAGTTTTTCCCCAGAAGTCCCATATTTAGCCCCTCAAAGCCTGGACAGAAGCGACCGGGAGCCCCAGGAATGTATCTGCAGTTGTAAGGATCTGAATGCACTTTTGGCATTCCCAGTTGTGCCGTGAAATTCCTGGCCCCCTGCATTTCTTCCTCACTAGCACGTGCAAAACATACCTTTTGTTGTTGCCGTTGGAAATAACGGGTCTAGAACCTTGATTATCCCATTCCAATTAAAATAAATGGAAAAATGCCAACTGACTTTGGTAAGAAACTGGACTACAAGCCGAACGCTGACCAGGAACCCTTACAGATGTAATGAAGTGATGTGGCCGTCTTCACCCTCAGCTGATTTTCAACACCAGTGTGCAATATTCCAGCTTGACACCAACCTCACGCCTTTCCCACCACCATGGACCCACCTGCTGGGCCCCAAATCAAGTTGTACTTCTACAGCAAAGATCAAAGAAGCTACAACCTGCTCTGCTTCACGGGCAGCTCTAGTTGTTAGTATTGCCCCTGTCCGGGCAAAATGCAGAGACTCACCAGTCCATTGCAGTTGCTGATGGCCACCTTTGAGTTCAGGTACTGGTCCTGCAAGTGGCCAGCGTAGTGGCAGTCTTCGTGGAAATCGTGTTGCCAGTCCACGCCATCCCGCTTCCAGTATTCGACGGTGAAGTGCTCGGCCAGCAGGTTGGAGTGCAGTGTCAGGTTGAGGAGGAACTGGGTGCGGTGGGCAGAGACTTTGTAGAAGACCTGCTGCTCAGATGGCTCGTAGGGCAAGGAGCCCAGGCTGCGCCGCGGGCGTTGCTTCAGCTGGCTTCTCACGTCAAAGGTGAGGAAGTCCCCGTTTTGGTCCACTTGGATGGGGAAGGCAATTTCATAGTGGTCGAGGCTGGACAGGAACTCCTCTGGGGAGGGAAAGCAAACACAGGAGGGTTGACATTCTGCAAAAGAAAGTCAGAGCAAAACACCCGGCAACTTCAGTGCCTCAGCACGACCGAGCTGCCATCAGCGCCAGGGGGAAGGACGGGGTCCTGCCACAGAGGGACTGCTCTGTCCAGGCTGCAGGATCCTTGGGGTATTCCCAACGGACTACAGAGCCTGGGAGTATCCACAGGCCTTGAGCCTACGGAACGCAATCTTCTTCCTCTGCAGGTGATGGAGGGAAACAGACCGGTCCAAGGGGCCATTCACAAAACCCAAATTCTGGCTCTGGGCCTGGACTGTCCCCCATCTCTCCACCTCCACGAGGCAGAGGGACTCCAGGTTGTGCCGAGTCACACTCTGTAGTTTGGAGGGTTATTTTAACCCGTGTCCTTTCAGTAACAAAGCGAGCAGTAAGGTCTCTTCAGAACGAGCCGTAACAAGCCTTGGGGCGACAACGTCTCAGTAGAAGACAGTCTTGCTAAGGAACTGTGGGGTTCTTCAGCCCATCTACATCCGCCACGTGGACCTGGGAACTCTGGTTTGATAACCCGTATAATAACAGTATCACACCGGCCCCCCTGGTCACAGCTGCGTTAGCTGGTACCGGGCACCCTCCCCAGAGGCACAAAGACAGTGTCCTCCTATGCCAATCTTGCAATCAAAATATGAAAGAGGGTAACCAGAATTCCCCGGCTGTGCTGAAAAGGCAGCAAGAAGAGCAGTTGGACGTCCCCATTCCCCAGCCAGGTCCCCATCTAGGACACCATCCTGCCTTCCCAGCTCGCCAGCTTGGTGCTCTGCATCCCACCAGCCTGGCTTAGCACCTTCTCTCAGGGCACTTGAGCTTTTGAGCCGGTCTCGTACCACTTAGAAAACGTGCTCTGACAAGGTCACCCTCCAAAACGTCTGCCTGCCTGCACTCACACGGCAACGCAACGCTTTTGGCTGTCAAAGAAACTGGCACTCCACAACCTCTACAGAAATTTCTCCTTTTCCAAGCAAAATGTCACAGGGACTGCCAGACTGGAACTGACTGGAGGTCCAGCTGTCTCTGACAGCTCTCAGCACCACAGCCTTCACTGGAAGATGTAAAAAAATACTGCACTGGATGGGATAGCTCCCCCCATCACAGTGTGTCCTTCTGAACCCTTCACGGCTGGAGATTTGCTCGTGGAATGGGAGAGGATTTGCCCTCTTTTCACTCTGGAATATTCCTACCGTGCTTTCTGCATCCTATTTGTAGTTGTTTCCTAAGCAAACGGGAGAGGCCAGGCTGCTCCAGGGTGGCTGCATTTCGCCTGGCTCCACAGCACCCATCTTCAAAGCCTTCCCAGCCATCATAAATTTGGCCTCCAAATTACACTCTTACCACATGGCAGCACTGGAAAGTTTCCTTTTCCTCTAGTGTGTTTTCCAGTTGTGGGAGCCTGACCGAGTGGTTTCCTTGGCCACCGGTAATGGGACAGTCCTTCCCACCAGCTGGGTTTAGGGGTTAGCTCCCATCCTTCCAAACCATAAGCACTTCTGGCACCTCTCCCTTCCCTCGACAAGCCAGAAATAATTATTAGTTTTTTAACTTCCTGTGCTCCAGCTCCTCCTGCATCACACCGCCTTGCGTGTGATGCAGCCAGGCAAACAAGAGCAACTATTTGCACTTAACCAATGATCTCAGGCTTGGAAAAATTTGCTATCGGAAGCGTCTTGTTTTTCTTTTTCCCTCTCTGCAGTCCACATGGGCTTGCAAAATAGTGACTAGGAAGGAGGTTTGCGCACGCAGTGGCTAGAAAGAGCCTGGGGCCCTGGGCTGCGGTCTCTGATCCTGACCTGCAAGGTACTTCCAGGAGAAAAAACTGTGTCTGGAGCCTGGTTGTGTGCAAGAACCTGCTTTTGCCGTAGTGCCGGTCACCACGCATCCTCTCAGGAATGTCACTCTGGAAACCGAGGCACGGGAAGAAAGATCCAAGAGCAGCGCCCCGCATCACATGTATGTTTTATAAAGCGATGCTTTAGAGCGAGGATGCCACACACGGGAAAAGATACGAGACTTTCAACAGAAGGAAGAAGCCGGTGTCCTCACCCAGTCTTACAGCTGGCTCCTTCCTCTCCTCTAAAAATGTGAAGGATTAGATTAGGCTCTAAGCGATTAGGACCTCTTTTGCTCCCTAACCCTGTGTGTTCCACCCAACATCACAGATGTTCCCTTATTTGCTCATCTCTGCCTTGGTCGTGCTCCCCATATTACAGACCATACTCGGAGCTCCCAAGAGCAGCAAGAGCGGCACTGTCTGGCCCTTCCTTCCTTCCTTCCTTCTTCCTTCCTTCCATCCAGAAAAGCCATCCTGTTCCCTCTGCCCTCGCAGCCACTTCAGGCTGTATAAATAGATCTTGGCCCAAAACGCACAGTTCTGCACCCACTGTATCAGCAGGGTTTGCAGGGGTGATAAGCACCCTGGTGTTTGCAGGGAGCTGTCAAACGGCTTCGGAAGAGACGCTATAAAAAGCTTTTCTCCAGGAAAACCTGCCCATGGCTGTGCGGGACACTGGGCGCCCCTCAAGGGGTCACAGACCTCCCAGGAGAGGGCAAGGAGAAAGCGGGGAAGCAGGAAACGTGGGATGTGGGGAGAGGTACCACCCTGTCCCGTTTTTGGTGGGAAGGGAATGGACATCTGCAGAGGCAGGGATGGCAGAGGAAGGGAAAAGGCACAGGGAAAGTAAAGGGCTAAACTGAGCAAAAAGAGGAGAGGGGAGGTGAAAGGAAGGAAGATTTTATTCCCTCCTTGTATGTTCAACCATTGGCTCTCTCATTCCAGAGCTGCTTAAAGGATAAAAAGGAAGCAGATGTTTGCTCTGGTCTTGTCACCAGAGCGAAGAGGAGCCCCAGCTGCAGCCCCAGACACGATTCCTAAAGGGATGGCTGTGGAAAACGCCATGGGATCCCATGGCTTCGGGCTGTCCTGCCATTGTGGCAGTGTCACTACGTCCTCCAAGGGCCCAGCAGTTTACACATCAGCCAGGAGCAGCTGAGATTAGTCTCACCTGATGCCCTCTAAAAGAGAGAATGTCTAATCTATCACTATAGTTAAACTGAGGCAGAAAATTTGCTTTTAATTAAAAACCATTCAGCGCTGGTGCGCACGTGCTGAATCCTTGGTCAATCGTTTCAGCTGCACCGTTAAAAACTGCAGCCCGAGCGTCCATGTTCCATCTGAACCTTGTTACGTCTCCGCCGGCTTGAAGGGGCGTCAACACTGGGCCGCTGTTTCCCACAAAGATAATTACAGCTTATGACTATAATACCTTTATCTTTTCCCTGCATAAAACAAACAGGCTGATGGGGAGTCGCGCACGCCGGGGCACGGGAATCCCGCTCCACGGCTAACTGGAGCAAGTCACTTGGTCAAAGTCAGTGGCTTGTTGAAAACACCGGCCTTTATTCTCTGTGCCTCCGACTGCCATGAGGAGATAACAGCATTGCACCCTCTTGGAAGGGCGTTGCGAGGATTACGTACTTCTTATTTCAGCAGCGTGGTGAAGTGTTGAGTAACATCAGTCGCCTGACGCCAACCGTTCCCAGACACGGGGAGCCTAAAAAAAGTGCTCTGACAGCAAAAAGGGCCCATGGGGCAGCTTGACCCTTGGGACTGGATGGGGACTGGGGAGGGAATGGGCTGCAATCCCCGGCTTGGTGCTCCCACGCACCACGCTCCCACGGCACCACGTTCCCAGCAACACCACGGGCTGCGCCTCATCCCCCGGACCTGCTCAGGGGAAGCCAGTATGTGGGAGAGCACGGGTGGGAATTTTGGTGAGCCTCGGGGTTTAGACGGAGGTGAATCAGCAAAGGGAGTGGGGACTCGTCAGCGAGGGGGGCTCTGAGCTGCAGCGTTGGAGCGTCGCTGCGCTGCGAGTGCGGCACCGCAGATGGAGGTAGGTGTGAACTGATGGACACGGGAGGCCCAGAACGGTCACCCCAGGCACTGCCAGAGGCTTCGCCGAAAAGGACCAGAAACTGCCATTGTTTCAGATTCAAGAAAATCTGCCTGTGTAACGTTGCACGGTGCCGATGCAGCATGCGGCTCTGCGTCTGCCTGCCTCTGCCGTCGCCCAGCGCGAGCTGCCGTACGGCACTGCCCCGCGTTCAGCAGCGAAATGGTGCTCCGACCCGGGAGGGTGCACGGCTTTTCGCTGCTTTTCTTCCTCTTTTTGCTTCTGCTTCACAAGAAAACCCCCGGCAAACGTCCTCACAGCCCGCTGGCATTGCGCTAACGCAACAGCCCGGGTATATCGCCCACTTTCGCCCTGGCACACGTGGTATTTCAGGATTAGGGCTGCGTAAAGCTGCCAATGTTTTAACACTGAGCAGAAATTTGTTTTCTCTTTTTTTTTTCCTCTCAATTCTAGCACTACAAGTTTTAAACGAGCACAGAATGATGTACTGGAGACTATTTATGTTCCACAGGCAGCTTTGCTTCTGCTCAGTGCAAGCATAATGCACGCAGAAAAATCACATGATTTAACCATCACTTAATTTAGCTAAACTAATACAATAGGGAGTTTGACAAAGGTGAGCTGGAAATAAAAATGCAACAGAAGCCTATGTACAAAGAGCAGATAAACCTGAGAACATGTATTTCACACCAGGTTGTATTTTCATTGCACCCTGAAACCAAATAATGCCCTTTGTACAGAAGTTTGCCATAATCAGTACCTATTTTCTCAAATTTTAAATTGCATCATGTAAAGCCTACATTATTATGAACTTCTACATGTAGAACTTCAGTAGTTCGACACGCAATTCAAATTCTGCTCAGTAAGTTTTAATAAAAAGGAAGTGACAGGATAGATGTCTTAATTTGGGAGCTCTCTCTTCTTACCTCTGGCACCCGATGGGGAGGGTTCATATCGCCTCTTAAGAAATGCTCCCAAAACCAAATCAGTATTAAGCAATTTAACTACCCTGCGTTACCCGCCTGTGCTGTGCCTGGACTCCAGGCTGGGCACGAGGCAACCCACCTCACTTTCCAGTCCCTTCACTCCTAACCTGAAATAAAATCACTTACAAAGGCACAAATCCATGCACAACAGCCCCACATCCTGCTTTCCTTGCATGCGTGGCTCCGCATTTAAACACCAGAGCATCAGAAACACCCAGACACACAAGACGGGTACAAAGCACTCGCCCCTGGGCAGGTTCGAGCATTTCCTAACGGCAGCAGTTACGGAAAAGTGTCTACAGACTAAAAGGGCTCCTCCAGCAGCACACACCTGTCCAGCCTCGGCCGCGTTTGTGCGCTCCTTTCCTCGGAGGTCACTGGGAAACCCCTGCAAATTCAGCAGGAGGGGCTCTGCGGCGGTACAGCCAGCAGAGTGGAGTTCGGGGTGTCTCCACCTCCTCCAGCATTACCCTAATACCTCCTCCTGGGGCCAGCATTAGGATTCCTGCCAGTGGAGGTGGCTGGATCCAGCTCCCTTTTCCAGAGCGATCCCTACCTTGCGACTGGAACGTGTAACCGGGAAAGTTGCAGACGGCGGCAGTGAAGATGACAGTCCACGTGAGAAGCCTCCAAGCTATTGCCATGGTCAGCGATGCTTGTCGGAGCGCAGGGAGTGTTGTGCCAGCTCAAAGGGCGATGTCCCAACATGTCTCTCCCTCGGCCACCGCTTATGTAGAGACAGGAGTCCTGGGTCCCTCCGCAGGCATCCTCGGCCGCTCCGTGCTCTCCCCAAGGCAGCGAGGCCAACGGTGTCGTTGCAGTGTGCTGTGCCGGGGCCAGCGCAGCGGGGTCAGCATGGGCTAATCCGAACCGCAGGCGCTGGGTGGCATCGTCCCTGCGAAGGAGAGGGTGGGGATGAGCCTACGGGAGAGACGGGCAGAGGGGAAACAAAAGACGGAGGAGAAGGACACGAGGGATAAAAGGGTGTGCAGGGCGAACGAGGAAAGCCTGATCTTTCAGAGGTGGGAAGAGGGAGATGGGAAGAGGGAGATGGGAAAATCTTTCAGAGAAGGGAAGAGGGAGGTGGGAAAAGGAAGGTGGGAAGAGGGACGTGGGAAGATCTTTCAGAGAAGGGAAGAGGGAGATGAGAAGAGGGAGATGGGAAGATCTTTCAGAGAAGGGAAGAGAGAGATAGGAAGATCTTTCAGAGATGAGAAGAGGGAGATGGGAAGATCTTTCAGAGAAAGGAAGAGTGAAATAGGAAGAGGGAGATGGGAAGAGTGAAATGGGAAGAGGGAGATGGGAAGATCTTTCAGAGAAGGGAAGAGTGAAATGGGAAGATCTTTCAGAGAAGGGAAGAGGGAGATGGGAAGAAAAGGAGGAGAAGTGAATGCAAATGCAATTAACCACATCAGCTCACAGCACAGGAAAGCCACGGTATCCTGCTATGGGGACATGGCACAGCCGGGTGCTCTCCCGGGGAAGAACTCTGCTCCCGGCACAGCCCCCGCACCGCTCCGACAGAGCACCACAGGGCTGGAATATACCTTAGACCTGAGGAAAGGAGCTCAGAATAAATGGGAAGCCTTTGTCCTGTGGCAACACCCCCGAGGGAGCGCAGCCCAGAGAGTTACAGTTACCTGATATCTCAAAGGAGAGCACGAAATAAAAGCATTAGTAGGGTAGTAGTGAGCAGCAACCTAGAAATCCCCCTGACTCCAGTTTCCCTGCCTTTAAAATACACTTTAATGACTGTCACTGCGCGGAGAGAAGAGCACTTGCTCTCAGAGTGTATTGGCTAAACCTAAAAAAGTAATGGGAAACAAAGGAGCCATTCAGTGAACTCACCCTTACCCTCAGCTCTATCCACAAATGGATCGTGAGATTCCAATTGTATTTGTTATTTAAAATGATTCGCTAATTGCTTCAGTGAAAGATTTTTGGCTTGTAGATAATTTCCACTCAGTCTGAGGCAATTATACAAAACTCACATAGGGCTGGAGTGTTGCATAAAGCCTGTGGTTTTCGTTTCTATCCAGCGATTAGATGATGTACGCAACAAATACGGCACATACCTAACTACCGCCTGGAGAATCCCAAATATCCGAACAGCGATGCTGCTCCCACAGCAGAATACAAACATTCCTGCAAATACATCCCGCAGTCTGATTTCACACCAGTGCCGCAGCCATGACCTGCGCAGCAGCCGGGAAATGCAGGACTGATGCTCCTCAGCTGCTGGGAAGATGCCCTGACAGAGCCAGAGGATGGTGCTTTTCCAAAGGTGCCAACAGCCACGGCATGCCTGTGGTCCTCATCCCAAAGAGGAAACACTTGGAATAACATCATTAACCCTTGCCTCTCTCTGCTCTTGAATGTTTTCAATAGCCAAGACAAACCCCTGGCCAGAGCCCAGGGCAGGACAGCTTGGTTCCTCCAGGGATCTGCCACGCTCCCCTTCCCTGGTGTCCTCAGGGAAGTCTGCAACTTATTTCTACTTCTGTTTTCCCACCTTTAGTATGCTGTTAATGTCATTTGTGCTCTGGGGACTTGGAATAACACCCATCACGGACCAGAGACTACACAGGTGCAGTACAAGAAGAAATCAGAGAGATGATTCCTCCCTACTCGACAGAAATGCTGGGAGAATTACGCGCCTTCAAATCACAATTCGGAGTGCCGTATTTCAAACGTTTAGATTTTTAACTGTTTATTTACAGTCAAAATATGGCTGAAGAGCACCAGCGAGGCCTCAGGCTGGTCACCCCGGTCACGTCTGGTGCCACTTGCCAGGTTGTTTCCCCGCAAAGCCCGGACACGACACCCATGTTGGCAGCCTCGAAGCAGCGCAACGCGACCAGCCACCGTGAGAATAAACTGCCTGATCGGGGGAAAACTGCCTAAATCTCACCTTGGACTGCTCCCCTCACCCGTGACAGGTAAAGGGCAGCAGACAAGTGGAGGCAAGAGGGTTGGGCAGGAATTCTTCTGCCCTCTTCCACCATGACACAGCGATGCTGAGAACGGCACCGTGGGTCCAGGAGGCCATGTCCACCCGGTGACAGCGTCCTCTGCAGCGTCACCCCCCGGGGCTGCGGCGCAGAGAGGGCAGAGCCGGGGCCGCAGCAACACACCGCCGTGCGCGTGGATGCTCCAAGCCCTTCTCTGCCCGCTCCCTGCAGGGCTGCGGGAAGGGAACTGGGAAAGGGAGAAGGCGAAACGAAAGCCAGGCTGGCCCTTTCCTAAGTCAGCATTTTTCAGCATCTATTAAAGCTCGAGACTCCAGCTTTCAAATCCTGTCACAGCTCCAAGGTCTGCGGACAGAAAGCCGCTCAGCTGAAGTATATTTTCTCCTGGGCTTCACGCTACTAATTTTTCTTGTTTTCCAGCTGTTGAACCCGCTTCCTCAAGGCTGTCGTTATTTCCCGTCCTTCCTCTGCCTCTCTGCGACCCTGAGCTGCCGCAGTCCTGCCCGCTGCCCTCCTCTTCCCTCTGCCCTTCGCCGTCATTCCCGGCTCCATGGCATCCACCGGAGTGGGGGCCGGGAGGGAGGTGCAGGCGCCAAGACCCCGCGGCCCCGACCTTGGGGGAAGGAGGCACGTTTGGAGCCGCACAAGTCAGGAATTACAGCTGCAAAATTCCCGTAAGCCGGGCTGGGGGAAGGGCCCGGCTTCGATTCCTCCCTGCGCACAGCAAGGAAAACACGGCCCCTTCCCAGCGGCACTTCCGAGCCTCCCGACGAGCCTGTCTCCTGCAAGGGAAGGACAAGGAGGAGAGAGCTGGAGGAGCGCGGGCTCCGCGGCTGCTTCAATACGTATAAAGTTTTCCATAACCTCACTTTTCAGATTCCGCTTTCCAAGCGGGAGCGACCGGCAGCCACGGACAAGCCCGAGGAGCCCAGGCCCACAGAGGGGGCGGCGGGACGCTGGGGTCTCGCGGGCTGGGATGGAGGAGGCACGGGGTGACCTCTCCGGTCTCGTGCCTCCCTCGCTTGGGCCGGTTCCGATGTGCTCCTTCCTGAGGAATTCGTTGTCCTTGGCAGGCGCCCCGCGAGCGGCTGATGCTCCCCGCTCCCCGCGCCAAGGTGGCTTTCGCCGCGTGAACCCGTGGGCCGGGCCGCCCGCGCGAGGAGGAGGAGGCGGTGGCGGGGACGAGGGAAGTGGGGGACGATGCCGCCGGAGCCGGTGGCGGCTTCCAGGTCGCCGCTTCCCACACCAAAAAACNAAAAACCGATGACAACTGTTACTAATTTCAACATCGGTGCTGCAGACAGAATTCCCTGAAAGCCCAGCTTTTTGGCTGGGGAGGGAGCTTTATGGGAAGGTAATAGGAAGCAGATGGGCTCTGCTCGGGGCCAAGAGGAAGGTTCAAGGTGCCTCCTAGTGCAGAGAAGAGGAATTTAACTGCTTTTAAAGATGCAGGGCCCGGCAGCTTCCAGGTTTCTCATCCAACTTTTGCAAATTATGAGCTCAGGTGTCTTTTTCCCTGGTGTTTTTTTTTTTTTTTTTTTNCCATTCATTCTGAAAGAACCACTTTTCTAGAGAGAGAGAGAGAGAGAGAGAGAGAGGAATAAATACAAACACAGATTTCTGCTTCCAGCTTTCCCCAGCGGGACAAAATACTTGCAAGGGCACCCCCCCAGCCCTTCCACCGACATCTTCCCGAGGCGCAGCGGGAGCAGCACCCCCACGGCCGCTCCGCTTCCAAAGGCGCTAACGGATGAATGAAAGTCACCAGCCCTCACCGTTACTTCCTCTTTCTCCCGTAAAACCGGGCACTGGCACCTCCTCTAACCACAGCGGGACTTATCACAACCTCCCACAGCCTGGCCAGCTCTGGCGCCGGCTCCCCACTGACCCTGCCAAGGGGCTGAGCGGCATTTCGGACCCCGCAGCCGGGCAGCTCCGCGGCCGCCATGCAGAGGCCCTGCAAACGCAGCAGCACCGTAGAGATTTCGGCTCCTCCATCCGCTCCGCTGGAAACCGTCCTACCGGTTCAACACTTATCATCGGGACGAGGAAGCTGCGAACACCCGGCTTGCTCCGCGGGATGTATTTTCTTTGGAAACCCAGCTAAATATAGCGCGGGGTGTTGGGATGGCCCCAGAGAGGCACTTGGCAGCAGCATAGCCACGTTCCTCAGGCTCGCCCAGCATCCGCGTGGACCCCCCACCCCGCACGGAGGGGCTCTTCCCTCCTGCTTCTTACCACAACTGCCCACCGCCGCCGCACAGCACACCTCGCAGTGCCGGCAGCTCATGGATGCCCATCCTAAAGTCGCCGTGTTTTTGGAAAAAAAACAGCCCCCTCCTCACCCGCTGCTTCATGGAGGCTCACCGGTTTCGGCTGTAAACCCTCGGCTGAAATCTACTTCCCAAACACCGCCGCGAGGCAGAGGGATAACTCCTCCCGCGTGGTCTCCGGGGACTGTCCCTCTTTCAGCCCATGCTGCTCCGCTCAGGGGACTCTCGGAAAGCCACTGTGTGCCTGTCGCTGCCTGACCTGTGGAGCTGAGCACCGTCGGGGTCACCGCAAGGGGCCACCTGGACCACCAGCCCCATCTCCACCTCCCTGCAAGCGCGTGGGAGGGCTCACAAAAAGTGTGAGGGGTGAGGAAATGGTTTAACTGGGGACTGGAACCTCTTAAAAGTAAAAGCCCCGGTGAGCTCTGCCAGGTGGCGGCCGAAGGCAGCCCTGCCCGGGGTCTCCCGAGACAACTCAATGGCACCTTTGTGTGCTCAGGCATGTGCCGGTGGCCACTGCCGGCACCACGGTCTCCAGCGCGTATCCGAAGGCAGCCAGCAAAAAGCCACCCCCGGTGACCCAGGCCAGCCTTTTCGGTGGAAGAAAACACACAGTCAGATGGCTCTGGCCAGATATTTTAAAAAAACCAACAAACCAACACACACACCCCCCCCAAACCCAGAGTCTTCAAGGAAAACTAGTCGTTTTCCTCATACTTTCAACCAAGCCCATCAAACACCAACTTCCACGCAGCTGACCTGGCTTCTTGGTCCGGATCAGAGGAATGGGCAATGTTGGCCAGTCACTACTGTAGCAAGAAATCAGGGCTCAGCCCGTACAGCCAGGCACGGACAGAGCCTATTTGCAGCTCCTGGCTAAAGGGGACATCTCCTCGCTCTCCTCCCGCTGCACCCAGCCACTCTCCACACCACCAGCTCTCCCATCTCCCCCAGCACCTCCGGCCTCTCCTCGCCGTTTGCGGCACAAGGAGGGGAAAGGAAGGGCAGCAGGCGACACGGGAAGCCCCCAACCACCCTTTTGCCTCCTTTCCTTGAAACCACCCCCAAAACACTTCTCACCATGTCTCCCTCCCTCCTCCTCCGTCCCCTTTCCTCTGCGCACCCCAGGCTACGGCAGGAGGCAGGTCCCTCCCTGGGGGCGCTGGGTTGCCCATGCATCTGTGTGCTTGCCGCTTGCCAGGGCGGGGGGGAGCTGCTGGCCCGCCGTGCTCCCCTGGGGCGACAGGCGTTTCATACCTGCCCAGCCACCACCCCAGCTCCCAGCAGGTTCCTGCACATTCCTGAGGACGGAGCAAACGGTGCTGCTCCCCCACCTCCCCGGGGTCACGGTGCACCCCCTGCGGCAGGGGGTGAGAGCCCAGGCGGGTGGTGAGCAGGCGGGTGGATGCAAAATATCCCGAGACCTCCCCGGCTTTCAGCAAGAGACCGTCCTGGTATTCCCGACAAAATATTTGGCCGGACTGCTAAGCTGAAAACATGCTGGGTTGCAGATGGCAGAAGTCTTTTTTGCAGTCACCCGGCAAGCGGGACAGGATTTCCACCGGGAAGTCACTTCTCAGCTCGAGGGTAGCGTTATGGGTTAAAACCAGAAAAATCAGCACTAACCACTCTGGCAGCTTGCTGCTAGGAGCTCGGCCGAAAAATGGGTTAAAGTCACAGGTCTGCAGAACTGAAAACAAGAGCTTGAACCTTAATCTGCTTTGCTGCTCCAAGTCTGGCCTCTCTGGGGGCACGGCAAGCAAAGAATTAGAAACACGCAGTTATCACTGTTCACCAGAAAACCAGCAGCCTCCAGCCACGGGCTGGTTACTGCCTACCCTGCTCTACAGCAGCCCTCGGGCATCCCCTCGCCATCCCTCTGGTGGAGCCCACACTGGAGTAAGGACAAGGGCTGTTGCTTTCCCATTTCTTGCTGGCATCCCCCGGGCTGAGGGGGGACCCGCAGCGCAGGCATTAAAAGGGCTGTTTGGTCTCACCCCGAGAGCGTTTCTTTGCAGACACCCATCCCAGGCACTGCGGGGTCGAACCTGGAGTTCGCCCGGAGGAGAGACGCTGCTTCCGCGCTCTTAAAATAAGCTCCAACCCCCCATCCACAGGCGCTCGCCGCCACCCTGGGAAATCTGGACTGACGCTGCCAGCCCGACCCCCAGAGGCGAGGGGTCTGCGGGGTCCCCGTCCCCGAGCTGGCACCCCGGTACCAGCCCGGGTGAATGGGGGGGAACACCCTTGGTGCCTTCAGACCACCGGCTCCCCGCTCCGGGCTCACTGCCGCGCTCCACGCCGGGCCCTGCTGTGCTGTAGCCGGGCACACCCTCCATCCCTTTGTACAAGCTTCACAGGGGTTTGGGCTCACTCCAGTACTGTGTGGGAGTATTTTTTCTTTTTTTTTTTTTTAAAAAAAAAAACACGAGAATTGTTTTATGGTCAAGTTTGTTCCGTGCAATCTTAGTGAGGACTGAATTACCCCCTCGCTCCTCTCCAAAATCCAGCGGGGTCTCTCATTTCACTGGCAAAGGGGCAAACGAAAGCCATGGCAAAGCAAGGGCACAGGAACGGAGAGCTGGGAGTGCCGACCTCGCCCCGGCACCGGCTGCTTTGCTTTCTGGAAATGCTGTCTCTCTGTTATATAAGGATCTGGCCCTATCTGGAAAGCCGGGGTCATTGCATTTCTCCAAGTGTGGTAAAACGCTCGGAGGTCCTCAACAGGAAAGCAGGAGGGAAGCGCCAGCTCGTATCATTGGCAGGGAGGGCTGTTCGTGCACGGGGCAGCGCGAGCCCCAGGGCTGAGCCCAAATCTAGCTGTTCCGACCAGCCAAATTCAGCCGAAGGTGGCTAGTGAGCGACCCAACACTCCCAGCCTTGGACTTCTTCTGCTTTAAGGAGATGGCTCCACCAAGCAGGTCCACTTTCAGACGAGACTTATGCAATAGTTTGGAGCTGCTCCATGTGACCCAGACTTGCTGGCCCCCTGCCACCACTCTCCTTGCTGGCTCCAGCCGTGCACAAAACGGCAGAATTAAAAAGCCGGCTGAGCAGTCATTAAAAGAAAGTGCCTCTCGCCTACCGTACCCTGCCCCTGCCAACGACGTGTGTGCACCACGCATGTTACGTACGCACGTCACCCACACGCGTGCAGACCGCGGCTGTTCGTGCGCGCAGCTGTGCGGGAGGATACATGCCATCTCTGCCAGGATATACCCTACCTGCAGGCACGTCAGTGTTCGGTACCCACACGCCCCTCTGCGTGCCATAATCCACCTCCAATACCTCTGGATGCGCCGTGCACCAATGCTGGGTTTGTGCTGGGCATCTCCATGTCTGTGTGACTGCCTCCTGCCATCCTAAAACTACCCCTTCTCTCGGCAGGATTCAGCGCAGCCGGGAGAGGATCCAGATCTCCTGGTCCTCCGCACAAGCAGCTCCCTCCGCACCAGCATGGAGCAAGCAATATGGCTCTGCTGTGCTTGGGATGCCAGGAAACAACCCCGGGCTCTCCGAAAGGGACTCACCCCTCGGAGCAGGCAGGGAAGCAGCCATGGCAACAGCCCGGCGCAGCCATCTGCATCCTGGCAGAGCCAGCAGCTCCGGCATCAGCCCTTCGGTGGTCTTTGTGCTTACACAACGCAGCAACGCAAGGCACCGAGCCCCGGGGTTGCAGAAAGACAAACACCCTCCCGTGCCAACGCTGAGCTCCGCTCACCTGCGTAACCGCCACCACCTCCCTCCAGGCGGGAGCTGCTCTGGAAAAGGGACGTGGTGCTCGTCCCAGCTCAGGCAGTAGCACGTTTTAGACAAGTTGCACCTTACAAAGACCTGTCGCAGCTCACACGCCACGTGTGGCACCCTAGATTTGACTCCTTGGTCAAGCCCGGCCTCAGGGCAGGGCCATACCCCACAGCTCTGTAGTGCCGTCCCTGTACTGGGACCTTCCCACAAGTCTGGTCATCAGACTGGGAGCGCTAAGCTGGAGGGCAGAGCCCCACCACAGCCCCTCTTGTCGCCTGCCACACCACGCACATCCACGGCACGGCACAGCCTCAAGCTAGAGAGACAAGAGAGCCCCACCGAGGTCCCCAAGGAGAACGTCTGAGGTGACTCCTGGGACCCAGAAGGGCTGTGAGAAGCACCGTGGGACCTGCGGTGAGCTCAGAGCTCAGCAGCTCTTTCTGCCACCGCCACGGCACAGCATCCCGGTGGCACAGCAGGGTCTAACGCTGCACCCAGCCACGGCACAGTCCTGGAGAGGGCGGAGGGATGCACAGCATTGCCCGTCTCCAGCACCCGTAGCTGATTTGGCCCTGCCAGACTGAATTAACTGAGTTTGTAAGGGATCTCCGGTCCCACTCCGCTCTCAGAACAGGGTTAACTTCGCTGTTAGATCAGGTTCGGATCACAAACCCCAGGGCTGTCTCAGAAGGTCACGCACAGAAGTGGCTTGGAGGAAGTGCAGTTTGCCTTGGAGCGGGACCCTGAAGCAGCAAAGTCAGTTTGGACCCCGCTGTCCTTCCAGGAAATGAGAAACGTGTCCTTTCAGAGAAGCGGCTGCATGGTGGTGACACCAAGAAAGCGAGAGGAGCCCCAGCTGGCCAGAGAGGTGGCTCGTCCTGACCTGCTCTGCTGGACCCAGGATTCCNGAGCTGGACCCAGGATTCCAGGGGGGGGTCTCCCCCGAGCGGAGCAGAGGGGCAGAATCCCCCCCCGGCCCTGCTGCCCCCGCTGTGGGGATGCAGCCCAGGGGCCGGGGGGGTTCTGGGCTGCCAGCGCACGGTACCGGCTCCTGGTGAGCTTCTCACCCACCACCACCCCCAAATCCCCCTCCTCAGGGCTGCTCTCCAGCCATTCCCCGCCCAGCCGGGATTTGTGCATGGGATTGCCCCATGGGAAATCAAATGGAGAAGAGATTTGGCAAGAGGCAAGCAGGCAGCCTGTGCGAGAGCACGGGGACCCGTCACTCTGGGTCCCCCATGGTGCAAGGCAGCGTGACCGTGACAGCGAACACCCACAGACCCCAAGACACGTTACCACAGAGGAACGTACCGGGGGGAGCTCTGCAGCGGGATGAAGTCCTGCAAGACCGCACCAGGCTATGGACTCCCTCCAGCCCCTACAGATCTGGAAGATCTGCAGATCGTTTCCAGGCTCCAGCTCCCTTAAGCGAGCTCCGCGAGATCTGCGCCGCAGAGGGTTTACGGGCCCTTTTCCCCTCCCTGCAGGTTCTCTGTTTGGGGAAACTTATGGCCCAGATGGTTTGGATTTGATGGGGTATGGCTGGGTGCAGGAGAAAACACACCGACTCCCAAGCACGTGTGGCTTCCTAACGAGGAAGCTGCGGCCCAAAGGCCACCAAGTACATTTCTCTGTGCCTGGTTGTGGAGGAGCTGCCTTCATCCACAGCCAGGGAACGAAGAACTGCGAACACTGATAGGACCGAACTCATCGTTTGCACTGTGATTTTGCCCAAAGCCACTTCAGGGTGAAGCCTTGGTCCCGCTGAGGTCGGTGGCCCAGCTCCCACAGCGGGAGGCCAGGATTTCACCCGTGAGTTCCGCTCAGCTAGGACCAACGTTTACAGATGTTTGCGTTCAGAAGGGTTTGCAGAACTGCACAGGAATTGATTCATTTTAACTCGTTTCCCCTTTGAAAATGAAGCTACGGTAGAAGAATAGGAAACACAACAGCAACAAGAGTGGGGTGGGATGATAAACCCGAAGCGTAAAGACGCTGAACCGTCAGCCATGGCACAACCCAAGCGTTCTCCTCCCAGCCCGGGAGAATGCAGAAGGTAAGAGCATAGCAGCAATGGAGCTGCCGGATGGAGACCCTGCCGTCAACACGTGCCACTGACGTTGCTCCACCGCGGTCAGATGGAGCCAAAATATTTTGGTGGAGTTTCTCAGCGGAGAATCTCCCAATTCTTGAACCTTGCAGCCTTAATTGAAGGTGCTCACAGCAACCAAGATGGGAAAATTTGCTTTGATGGTGTCCCCTTAAAAGCTCCTTCAGCGTTGGAAATCTCTGTATCCAGGCTGGTGGTTTTCAGTGCTTCTCACTCCCCCGTCACCGCATGAGATCCGACACGCTTACAGATTCCCAGGAAATGTTTATAACTACTCGCCCTGCAAACATTTCCTATGGTGGTGGGGTCAAGCGGAGATCTTTTTGACTCGCATATCTACAGCACATCTGAGCTGACATCATCCACACCCCCAGCGAGTTGTTTCTGAAAAACTTGACAAATTTGGTCCGAATTCTGTTTGTTTTACATTCATTCGTGTTAACTTGCAATCGAGGCAGGACAGGACGTGACAAACACATCCTGCGGTGCTTCTGGCTTAGAATGAACTAATTGCTGGAAACTTGGCAAGAAAAGTGGTTTTTGGAGTTGGGGGTTTCAGATAAGCCTTTAGATAAGCACAGGAACAGAATCATCCCCTGGGTGGGCCTGATGCAACCTGTGTTGAGAAGCACCTCCATGGAGCTGCTCCTCTGGGCAGCGGAGCCCTGGCCGTCTCTGTGATAAGCACCCTCGCTCCTCCTCCTCGTTAACAGTCTCTGGGTGGCCTTGAGCCACCAGTGGTAGACAACAGGGCACCTCACAGGGTTACAGGTTTGCATGTTGGTGCTTAAAAGGCCTTTCGCATGACCAGCAGACACTGTTTATGTTGAGCAGGCGACACCTTCCCTTCGGGCTGCGCTTCGCCCCCTCCGCTGCTCGCTCCGGCGCAGCTTATCGGGGTCTTCCTCTGCCAAGCGAAACAGTTCAGCCCCCGAGCCTTGTCTGGGAAAAGCACGATTTACAGGAGACGACAGGACCTTTCCCATTCCACCCAACAAAGCAGCTGCTCGGGGAATGCAACCGGAGATGCGCCGACAAGGGCGGGAGGTTTTAGGGATCTAAGGAGGGGAAGGGAAGGAGAGGGCGCTGCCGTGGGGTGAAGCGGGAACAACGGGAAGCCAAGGATGGAGCAACCGGAGCGCTTGGCATGTTCCATATATGGAGAAACTTCGTGACACTGGAACAACCTCCTAAAAGCTGGAGGAAGCCTCACCGACGGCGGCATTTCGGACTAGTCCGGGCAAGGCTACAGCGAGCAGAGCAGAGGGAACACCCCCGAGCCGGCTGGGGAATTACCTGGGAGCTCGACAAAGCATTTCCCCTTCCACCATCCACGGCACAGGGGGGGACCAGAAATGAGCAAAGACTTCAAAAAATCTTCCTGCTCTCCCCCGGCACGCGCTAGATCGCACGCTGTCACCACGTGAGCTCCGCTAACAAGAATATTAACGAAAAGAATAAGAAACAGCTCTTTGGTGTGGCTGAGCTATCTCCAGCCAACATGGGTATCGGCATGGACCGGAACTGGAAAACAAACGTCCCCTGAGGTTTATATCCCTGCAGACGCGTGACCAGAAAAGTCCCCCAAAAATGAGCCTCCGTGTGAAATTTTAAATTTTGCCGCAGAGCCGCGGCGGCGCCGAAGGAGGGTACCTGCCCTGGAGCGCGGCTCCGACCGGCGCGGCTCCACGCTTCCCTCCTGGTTGATTCTTCCCCTCTGGAAGATCTTTGCCAAGGTTATTTTATAAACTCCTTTCTATTTATAGCCCAGCTCCTTCAGTTCTAATGAGATAATCTTTTGGCATTTCACCATCACTAATATTTACTTTGATGTTTAAAATAACATGGTCTGAGGGATCGATCTTTTTAAAAAAGCCTTTAAAAACCTAATCAAAGCGAAGAAATATATGACTAGCGTGACGGGGCCGAATGCCTGGTGATGCACACAAAGTTAATGACATTGCAAGTTTTTCAGGGCAGACGGTTTATAATCCTCTGACCACATTGTACGGGAGGGAAAGAGGCATTGGCAGCTCCTGAAGATGGAGAGAGACGGCGAGAGAGGGAGAGGGAGCGCAGTATGTTTATTCTCGGGAGCAAAGAAGACAGCGAGGAACATCTAATTCTGCAGCGGGGATCAGAGCTGTTGCTTTCTGGAATCGAGAGTTTCGCCCACGGCAGCTCTGCACGGCAGAATTATATTTTAGAGCAGGAAACATGCCATCGGATGGCTGGGGGTGATTAAAAAAAATAAAAAATAAAATAAAAGTGGAGCGGTGTGGGGACAGGGGGAGGCGAGGGAGACAGCGCGCGAGAGCAGATGCCTGACTCCTGCTGTCTGCAGACACTTTGAAACACAACCCTGCGTTTTTATGGAAAGTCTGAATGTTGGAGAAGGGTGAACATGGTTTTCATTCTCATAAATGTTTTTCCAGCGTGCAATGCTCTTCGGGCTCATTCCTTCTCCAGAGAGACAGTTCTGATTTCAAAGAACATTTGCATTCCCTCCACCCCAGACCACCCCAACTCCAACCTCAAAGAGTCTTCCCTGGAAAAATTATTTTAAAGAGTGTTTTACCTTTTCTAGTGTTTTCCCTTCTTTCTTCTTTTTCCCCTTTTAATTCCTTGAGCTCTTGAGCTTCTTTTTTTTTTTTTTTTTCTTTTTCCTAGCAGCAGCCAAAAGCTTCTCTCTCCCCCTCAGCCCTGCGCGTGTCAGAAAGTTTCCAGGCTGCGAGTTTATGTCGCCTTCCTCAATAACCTTCTTCTGTCAGACCCAGGCAGCGCTGGAGCTAGAGGCTTTGCTAAAAAGTCTCCTTTCAGGAAGTGAGCAGTAATAAGAGAGCGGCTCGGAGGCAGCATGTATAGGGGCTGCTCGAAAAAAAAGAAAAAAAAAAAATCTTTGCTCAGGAATTTTGCCAGGATTATCCCAAAAAAAAAAAAAATTAAAAAAAAAAAAATCCCCAAACCCACAAGACTGTAAAAGTCCCGCCCTGACTGCTGACATCAGTGCAGAAGGCAGGTCTTGCCTGCAACAGTATAAAACTAATCAGCTCAGCCTTTCTGCAAAGGAGCAGGCAGCGAATCTTCCCCGGCAGCGATGCAGGCAGCTCCCCGGCTGATAAAACCTCCCAAAAAAAGCGATAAAGCACAGAGGCCGTGGTGCTGATGGTGGCAGACAGCAAACAAAACAGATAGAGCGAGCCAGGTTGGGTTCTTTTGTGTTTTTTTTTTAGCCAACAACGAACAACGCTCCCGTCCTTCATTTTAACCACAGCTTTCAAAACGCTTTTAAAAAGCCAGTGCGTGTCTGATGAAATGGCTTTAACAAAGGCAGCTGTGCTCTACCGTAACATTAGGTATTGCCTTTAAAATTAAAAAAGCCTGCAAGGATTTGGTAGCGTTTTAAGAAGTCCCTTCCCTCCCAGGTTACATCATTTTCACCCTGCTGGCTCTTGTGACCCATCGTTGCTCTTGTTCTGCCGCCACCACCGCGGAGCATCCCACAGAGGACAATCCATTTCTAAAGTACAGAATAAACATCTCAAATAGTAAAATACTGCTTGTTTAAAAACAAAGCCCTCTCAGGACATGTTAAAAAAAAAAGGCAACAATAAAGGGCAGGAGCTCATTTCCTTCTTCCTTCTGAAGTCGTCTTTGAGATTAGAAAGCTGAATATACGAGCGTTAGTAAAGAGAGAATTACCTGGCAATTCTGCAAATATTACAAAAACGGATCCTTCCAAATTGCCGTGGGCTGCCCTGCTTTTCCCTGGATACAGAGAGGGGCCCTGGGGATGGACGCAGGGAAAGGACAGTGGCACCAGGCAGCAGACCTCCAACCTGAGCCCATCAATGGGGACAGAGGGACCCCAAAACCACCCCCAAGGAGCCTTTTAGTATAAAAGGACTGAAATGAAGAGTAAGAGGGTGACAAATTGCCAGGGGAAGTTATAAGCTGAGTTTTAGACCAGGCTCCCTGAACAGGAGACCCCTCTGCCGAGGAGCAGATCACAAGGGGGGCTTCAGGAGAGGATTAGAGGGTTTGGAGGCCAAGTCTGCCAGACAGCCAGCCCTCCAGACTGCATGTCCTGCCGTGGCCCTTCTAGGCAACGTCCATTGCCAAATCCACAGGATCCGGCCGTAGGGGCAGGCCTGAGCCGCCCGGGCTCCTGGCAATGGTCCTGGGTGCCATCCAGGCTGACCCAGCACAGTTCCGTAACCATCTGACCATTAGATGGGAACGGTGGAAGGAAAAGCCACAAACGCCTGGCCAGCCCTACGCCCTAATCGCATGCTGGCCCTGGGACGCCGGAGAAAAGGGTTTAGGGAAAAAAAAGCAAGAAGCTGCGGGACTTTTTGCAGTACATCCCCCTACTTCCTCTGCTATCAGTAAACTAAGTGCAGGGCTGAACCGGGGCCAGAAGCTCTATCTTTGCATCTAACAGCCATAATTCATTTTCTTCCATGAATTTGTGTAAATTCTTATTGAAACCCTCTGAACCCTTCTCCTCGGAAGGAACGGCCGTGTGACCCGAGCAGGAGATGCCCAGGAAGCATCCTGAGCCTCCGTTGTCTTTTGGTATTGCCTGGCAGGCATGCTTATCCTAACAGCCCTGAGAAAACAAGGAAAAAGATCCTTTGCTCCCAGAAGGAGATGCCTGAAGGTGGGAGTTCACAGCCCCCAGCTCCAGTCCTGGTGCTGCCCCAGCCCCTGGGGCATCCCAACGCATCCACAAGGGCCGCTCTTCCTTACAGGCGTCCAGACTGGGAAGGCCTGGCTCTCCACTTAAAAACAGAGTTCAAAGGGATTGCAACTGCTGGGCTGGATTTTTGGCCGGTTCCCTGGCTGGGTGGAAAGAGTCGTTTCCGTCCTCCCCAGGCCATGCTGGCCATTGTCTGAGCCCCCGAAGCACATACATAAAAGAGCAACTCAACGAAGTATGTGGGCTTTAATTGAACGGTGCCGCTGCTGGCCAGGGGGAAACTAATTGCTCGAAGGGTGGCCCGCTGCAATTCCAGGGGCTTTCTGTCTGCTGAAGCTTGTCTCCAAACCCAGGCGGCGCGTAGCGCAGATGCACGGATGCTGCAGACGCCCATCTTCATCTTCTTCATCTTCCCCGCTCAGCAGCGAGCAGCTCAGGGCTGCCTGTCCTCCTCCCTTCCCATGGAAATTTGCTTTTCCCTGATGTGCAGGGTCTCCAGTCCCTCCAGGATGGTTAAATATGGCACTAGAGACTCCTGACAGGAGGACGCACAATCTGTGCGTGGGGCCAAGCCCACCCCAGCCCTGGACCCAAACCCAGTACTGCTCTGAGGACCCTCTCATGCTCGCACCAGGCCATGCAAACTCCTCAGCTCAAAAACTAGGTCTTCCTCCAGTCTTGACCTGTCTCTGAGGGGGTGATAGAGCCATCTTTGAGCTGCACATGCCTTTCCATCACCTACCCACGAGCCCAGAAAATGGGGAAAGGGAAGAGGCAGAGGGTATGGGACCCTGCCTGGGAAAAAAAAAAAAAAAGTTTCACAGGCAACTGACGGCCGCTACAATTCATCTCCGACATCAAACAGTGCCAACCCATTGCTTCCTCTCTTTCTAGGATGAGGATGCATTTCCAGGAGATACTAGAAACCCTCTTCCCTGCTCCCTCACTGGCTCCTGGGATGGAGGGCAGCTCTGTGCTCAGCACCGCACCAGCACCCGCTCCCTGAAGCTCAGCAGCCCGGTGACACTGCACCCTCCTGTGGCTACGCGTGGCAGAGGCCGCACGCCCAGATCCTGCGTGGTCTGGGCTCAGCACCAGGCTGGTAGAAAAAACCCTGCCGGGATGATGCACCGAACCCTGGGGATGCACAAAAAGCAGCGCTTCCAGGGAAACTCGGCACCGGCGCTTCTTGGTGGTGCTGGCCGATGCCCAACCGCATCCAGCTGCGGCACCAGCTTGCACAACGCTGAGGCCAGTGCTCATTTTACGGCTTGTGAGGCTGCAAACTCTGTCCTGGTTGCCACTCAAACACAGGGAGCGATGCTGGGGCCTGCTGGGGTAATTTTATACAACCATTTTGTATGTAAAATAAAAATAAAAGAAAACTCTGTCTTGCTATGTCTAAACTCCAGGCAAAGCTCCCAGCTCTGGCTCTGCATCACACCTTGGGACTGGCTGCTTCGGCACAGACTAATCGCTTCTTCTTTTTCATGGTTGTACAGTACCTAAGACAACAACGCTCCATTTTAGCTACTGCTGTAATAAAGAAACTGCTCTGCTTTGTTTGCAGCCCAAATACTGCAGGTTGAGAGCCTGCAAGCGAAAGCAGCGGTAAACCAATGGTTTTTTGTTTTTACACTAGTGTAGAGACATGCAGGCTAATCGCCCAACAGTTAAAACTCAGTCTAATTAATCCCAGGTGTTAGGTAAAAAAATTGGATTGGTGTCTCCCAAACTTGTAGCTCCAGCTTGAAAGAGCCACCGCTCGCTTTGAAAGCACAGCTGCCAGAAAGCCATTATCAAGATCATTGTGCGTCACCTCAGCTTTGTGGGGATTTTTTGGCAAAGGACAAAGCCTGCAGGTGAGCCTTGCTGGGAGCTCAGGATCGGGAGCTCAGGATAGGGAGCGCTTGCCTTGCACCGCACAGCTGGGTGTGCTGGGATGCTGCGTTTTTCGCCAGTGTAAGCTGCCGAAGTGACTCATCCCTATCTCAGGATCTCACCTTGTCCTTGGAAAAACCTTTAATAGGGATTTCTGAATAAACATCATGGCCAGCTCCACGTCAAAATGTAAACAGAGGGCTCCTCCAGGGCGATTTGGCGATGAAATGCCGTAGAGTTGAGTAACGCTCAAGCATAGCTGGCATTTTGCATATCTAACCCTATTACTGTAGGTTTTTATCCCAATCAGCCTTGAACATCAGCAAGCTCAGCCTGCTACGACCAGTGCCCTGGTCCCAGCTTCTTTAGTGGAGAGCCTTCTGCCCATGACAGCGAGAAAATTCGGGATTCCCCATCCATCTCGTTGGGGCAAACTCTTCGCATTCAGCAGAACGGAGTCACCATGCTCCTTTCTGGACTTTCTCCCCAGTCACCAAGAGCTGGCACTGGACACTGACCCTTTCCCCATCTCTGCCAGGCTAACGAGCTGTCAGGTGGCGGCGAGCCATGGGACGCCTGTGCTTCTCTCTTCTGGAAAGGGAGACCTGTCCCTCAGGGGCAGCTGAAAAACCTGCCGAAAATAAGCACCGGTTTGGTGGCACTGGTGTTGGATGGTTCCCAGCCCAGCTGTTGGCGTTATGGCCATTTTGGGCACTACAAAGAGGTAATCAAGAAGCAGAGAAGGAAAAACAGGCCAGGAGAGTCGTCTTGGGCTACTGAGCCTGGGTTTTGACCATCACAAACAACCACTCCCAAGCAGCCCTACAAAAAGGGCCCTTCTCAGGAGCATCTAGCCTGGATGTGGAAAATCTAAAGAAACTAAGCTCTCCTCACCCATTTGTGACTTCCAAGGGACACACCATGGCGGAGACACTTGTGCACAAAGGCTCATTTCCCCACCAACATCTGTTCAATGGGCAAGATGAGAGCTTTGCTCTCCAAGCAACACCCCGACATGTTTCTTTAAACAGCAACAGCTCCTCACTGCCATCCTCCGATTTGTTTTCTTGCCTAAAAGACCCAAGTCCTGGCACTGAGAAGGTCTCAGAGCTCTTTCACTCTTCAGAGCTACACAGCTTTTATTTTCTCTTCTTTCCTTTCCTGCGCAACAAGGAAATAGGTCACATTTCAAAGAAACCAGCAAACGGAGGTTAGCGAATGCCAGACGGCTCACTGGATGGTGTTGCCCGTTCCCCTCTCATCTTCCAAAATCGACACTTTTCTCACTCGCCAAAGCACATTTTCCCCTTTCTTCCCTTTCTTTCTTCAAAACTGCTGTAACGAAGCCCTGACAAGACACCCTGCCCATCTGCAAACCAGGTAAGAGGCACTTTTTTTTTTTTTTGCCTTTTCAGTAGCTGTTATGCGACATGGCTGCTTTGTTCCTTATCTCGTGCCTTTCTGCACCCCCGGGGAGCATCGGGGGGCTGGTGTCAGGAGGGGAGATCCTGTGAAACGATGCTGTTAATAGGCCCAGATTAATTCATTGCGTGACCGCTCTAGCTTTTTTACCAATTAGTCCGTTGGTTCAGGGGAAAAAACCAACCTGGTGTAAGTTTTGGGCATCATATTCTTTCTGAAGTCAGAGGGAGGATTTAGATAGGTCAGAAGATGCTGAAATGATGGCTTGTAGCCCAATATTTGGGGCCAGCCATTCTCTTCCCTTTACCTCTGGACATCAACATTTCTCTCCACTGCAAGTTTCTCTTTAAACCACCTGCGAGCCTCAGCGGCAACATGGGAAGACTTAGGGTACCTGGCACCTGCCAAATAACGCTCCAAATACTTGAGAAGAACTTCAGAGATTTCCTACAGACAAATGTAACAGCGAGTAGACTCAAAACCAGAGGCCTCTGGCGAATTCACATTTACTTCCTTTAATTTCTTTGTCATCTCTCCTGTTATTGCTCTGCACTTTTCTGTGAAAACAGGTGCAGTTTCCAAGTCCCATCAATTCAAGCACAGTCCGTGGTGTTACGGAATAAACTAGAACAAAGGAAAGTTGAGATTAAACCTCAGAAAACATTTCCTAACGGGCAGATCTATTAGACTGTGGAATAAACGCCACAGGGACGCAAGGGAAACCCATCACATGGGCAGAACTGGAGAGGGGACTGGAGAAGGGATCAGGCAGAAGGCTCCTTCGCTGGCAAGGGAGTGAACAAAGTGCTCTCCGAGGTCGTGCTTTCTGATATATTTACCATTTTTGTATTTTCAACATTTCACCATCCTTTTTCCTCTTGAGAAGAGGAGGGACTCAAGTCCCTGAAAAGCTTGCTGACGCTCCGGGGAATAGGATTTCCTAAAGAAACAATGGGAGATGTCACAGCAGTATTTAGAATCCACGCATATATGCGTGTGAGTGCTCAATGACCTTTTAAAAAAGATAATTCCCATTAAGCCCTTCAGCAGAAAGAGGGTTTCCTGAGAGCTCTCGGCTAGCAAGGATTACGCCGCAGTCTCTGTACTGCCCTGCAAGGCAACGGGCTTCACAGGGAGCAGAAAAGCCAGCACAAAAGCAGAGAAGCCAACGGCAAAGGATGCCACTGAGATGATTTTTCTTTTCTCCACCTCTAACATCTGTGCGGGTCTGAGCTGAGTAACCTGGCTGGGAAGAGGAAGATGCACGAAGCAGCTGTCAGGAGGGCAGGAGCTAGCAAGGGGCACAGCAGAAAATTAATCTGGAGGGTTGGAAATACGCAAAAATACAGATAACTGCTCCTGAGTAGTTTAAAGCCCCACATACTTTGTCTAGCACTTGCTTTCCCAGGAATCTTCGCTAACTCGTGCTGTAGCATTAGATGGGCTATACCAAACAGGTTAGGTTAGGAATTAAAGTATACTACTTGTGTAATCCTTTCCTCACCGGCGCAATATGCATTTTTAAGCACCGTTTTGCTGTCTTAGTCTTGTAATATCCCCAGAGATGCCAGGAAAGGCCCTGCTGGGTCTGGAATTGAATGGGCACAGGGGGCCAGGCTGGAGAGAGCCCAGAACATCAGACAGATCGCAAGGGCCATGGAGAACACAGGCAGCTTTCTACTAACTCCATACAGAGCCAGCAAGCAAAGTTATAGCCACTGTAAGGGAGGGAGTAAGGATAAAGCATGAACTAAGGCCTTAGATAACGCTTCTCCCTAAATCCTATACAAATAATTAAGACAAAAAGACCTTTTCATTTCGATAACAATGGTAAAAAGAGCCCCGTGCAGATCCAGCCCATTATTTCTCTAAGCCTCTGCTTTCTACTTGGAAAATGCAGATAGCGAGCTGCCTGTTGGCCCTGCCTTTCAACACTCAGAACGGACCTTTTCACATAGGAAATGACTGATTGTGAATGCAAACTTCCATTACCACTTGCAAGTCACACACACGCTTTGCCCAAACGCGTGTGGGTCACAGGCAAACACCCATTACCCATCCGCGCTGGTGAGCTTTTTGCAAGAAAAGCAGAGATGGGGAAGGCCAAGCCTTTCGCTTTCCCTGCCGCCAGTAGCCATAATTTTCCCCTTTAGGAATTTCCTATGACCATCCGGTAACCCTGCCCAGTCTGAAGTGGGTGTTTAATCCTCGTAACACACACACACATCCCCCAGTAAAAGGAATAGTCACACTCTGCTTTGAAATAGCGTTCAAAGAAATCCTAAACAACAGTGACAAGGCAAAGTTTGTGCTCTCGCTCCGATGAAGACCTATGGAGGCCCGGACTGTTGCTTACCATCGGGACAATATTTTACATCCGCAGTTTTGGAAGCTCGGCTGGATCTTGCTGAATTCCTCTCCTCACTGCAGAACAGATTTCAAGCTCAGATTCGTCTTTTTGCCTTTTACAACTCCAAACGGAGCAGTTGAGGCTCAATAAACCATGCTGTCGAGTTGCAGGTGACCGTTAGGCTCTGAACTGTCTTTCTACTTTCTTTGCCTGGTTTCTAACCTTAAAGCCAGGAGCTGCCAGGTCGGCCAGTGCAGCGCCCTTGGCTCCAGCCACACAGAGAGCCGAGAAGATACTTCCCAGGACGTTAAACATGCCCGTGGCCATACAAGAACCATTTCCCACTTTCCCGTGAGTAGCAAGTGCCAAAGAGTAAGTGCGGGGACCTTAAATTCATCACCTAACGGAGCGTTTTCAGAAGACCCTGGTGAAGCATGACCTCGAACTTGAGGCTTGAATGGAACAGAGTGTGACTGCCACCCTCCCCCAGTTCATTCCAGGGCAGTTTAGCTTAGCCAGAGACCTACCCTCATAAGCCTCACAGGACTGAAGCCTCTTAATCCAGCCTGTGTAACAGCCTTTGGCTTCTAACAGGATGAGGGTGCCCGATTTTCTGCAATTCCTCTGATCGATGCCTGCCGCTGCGCTCCGTTCACCGCGCAGAGGTATCCCAGCTGGCTTAGGGACTGGAAACTGTCACTGGAAACTGGCTGAGGTCACCCAGACTGCAGGACTAATGCAGCTAACGCCGTTTCTGGCCACCAAACTTCTCCGAAGATTGCTGCCCTGTGCAATACACGCACGTTCTGCACGACAGACCTTTCTCCGCCTTTACGGGCTATCAGTATTAAAGACAGCTGGAGCTACTCCACACTTTTCCATGCTTTTAGCTGGAGCCTGCATGAGCTGAGCAGCCCATTCAGCCAGGACCTTTGGCAGGTGCATGGGAACACGGGGATCCTTTGCAGCAACCCAATATTTGGACACTACTCCTGAGCATGCAGAAATAATACCCTCACAGGACCGAAACTATTAGCAACTCCATAGCTAATCTGGACCTGAAGGGTCCAGGAGGGTTTATAAACTTCTCTGAGCTGACGACAGCGTTACTCTGGCAGGGACAGATGCATGTAAACCGCACAGTATGAACACTATAGAAGTTTAAAGTTTAGGCAAGACCCATTACCCGTGCCTTGGGACATATACACAGCCCTTTTTATTCTGAACGATCCCAAAGTACATGGGGAAGCAATCACTTCATCTCCTGAGTGCCCCTGAGGGGACGGACACAACACACAATTGTTGCAGCGAGTTAATAACTCAACCAGAGTTAAGGGTCTGGCACAATAAACGGGGTAAGAGGCTTCAGATAATGCTGTGTTTTTCAAAAAAAGTCCCATGGGATTTTAAAACAGCACAAGAAACTTCAGTTCTGAGCCTCACTGGCCATAGTAAAGCGTGCATAAAGACGACAAACTGACTATTTTTCCAAGACCCTTCCTGCAATGCGTTTACCGGCAGCACTATGCGAAAGCAAGCGCGTTACCCGGGAGGGCTCCAGCACACGGCATCATCATGGCACAAGCTCTTCTGCCTCCCTCAGCTTCGTCATCTGCAGGAGTGGGATCATCCGTGACCCCCCTCAGCTGCCTGGAAATACAGAAGAATTGAAAGGCAGCACATTGGCCCAGAGCACATTCGCCATTGGCACGTTTTCAAGGCTCAAAGTTCTCCTTACCCAGGGCAAAACCCAGGGTTAAGTCTGGGAAAGGACAGGGAAAGGTCCTGGCTCTTTGGGGAATCGCTCGCTACCTGCCAGGTTTTCCAGCTGGGAGCACTGAAGCACAGCAAGGTTACGAAGCAGGTGGGCAATTTTAAAGCCTTCCGGGACACATACAGAGAAAAATCCTTTGTCGTGAGAGTTAAAAAGCCTGAAGCAGAACATTTAGCCTTACAGTTCATCTGCCGCGAGCCCTGGCAGGGCTGCTCAGAGCTCCAGCAGTGGGATGGAGCCGACGGGACACGGTGGCTTCTGCCCGGGGCTGCTAAAAGGATCCAGAGCCGGGCAGCGCCGGGATGAGCTGCCCAACTGCACAGCAAAAACGACTGAGCAGCAAAACAACCAAGCTGCCGTTTCTGGGGTTACGATATCCACTAACTGAGAGGACTCAAGCACAGGATAATATTAGGGAACATAAGTCTCAAACCTTATTTTAGGAGGATTTGACCAAAACCAGTGACTCTCCCTAAGTACCTAGAGTTGTTGCTGCATGTCAACCATTAACTGGACACAAAAGCAGATGACAGAGATGACACTGAAAGAGATACCAGACCCATCATATATCAGTCACTGACTCAAATCCCAAACTCAAATCTCAGAGAAATTCCTTCTGCATCCGAGGTGCCCAACACAACCACATTTTGCCCAGGTTCTCTCATTTTGGCCAAAGAGAAGAGAAGACTGAAGCCACACGAGTGTTTTAAAGCCTTAAAGTATGTTTAAAAAAAACCAGTTTATTTGTGCTTCTGGAAAGCTTCTAAATAATCTCTCAGCAAAGTCTATTAAGTAACAAAGTAATGATAGGTTGGGCCAAGGGAAGAACAGATTATTCGGTTTTTCCTTGCCCATCTGCTGTCCTGCTCCCACATGCCCCTTCTCCATCTCATTAGAAAACTCCCAGTCTGTGGCTCTGGAGCAGATCACACAGGAATCCAAAGAGTTGTTGAGATCTGCAGGGCAGGTGAAAAGTTAGAAAGATTTTTTTTTTTTTACTTTATTTTTTTCTTTAAGTGAAAATCACAACCCTTTTCCCATCAGATGTTTGTGCAGATCCTGAAGATTACTTGTGAAGACAGAGAAGTACGGTTTGCCCCTCATTGCTTATCTGAGCAGATTATAATCTTTCATGCACAGCGTTAAGGTGGCAAAGGTAGGAGTTCCCAGCATAACTATTACCTTACCAAGTAGAGCCTCATTTTATTAAGTTAACCCAGCCCTGGGCAGGAGTATGAGACTACACACATTTCTACGAACCAGTGGAAGAAGCATCCTCCCCAAATGCTACTACATGAGATGTTCAAGGTGCTGTAGCCATTATCAATTGACCAAAAAAAAAAAAAAAGAGCAGGGTATTGGTGAGGGTCCTGCCAGAGTCAAACCGTGCAGACAGGTATTACCGCACAGACTCCAGTGCTTGTAGCTGACCTGGGGAAGGAGCCAGCAAACGCTGCCCCCACGGAACATCATTTTGTTGCAGGAACAGACAACAGTCCAGAGAAAAGTCCTAGAGCCATGGCAAAATGCGACACTAGGTGCGAGAGGCACAGGCCAAATTTTCAGGGGCGTTCAGTGCTGCCTGCGTCTCTCCGAAATCACGTTACAAGGGCAGGGTGAAACAGCACCAGGCACTTCTGGGAACTCAGCTGGGCAGGACATGCCAGTGCCTTGGCTTCCCTGGGACCTGGAAGGATTTCCACCCGGCCTCTGCTGAGAGCAGCCGAAGAAAAAGCCTATTTGCAAGTTAATTGTTGCTGCCCAGACACACCCGCTATGAAGCGGCTTGGAGAACAACAGCAATTCTGCTGGCGGTGCCCAACCAGCCAGGCGGGAACATCCAGCCTGTCCCACCCCAGCTGGATGCACTCCAGCAGCCTGGAGGGCTTCTGCAGCACAAAGCCCCCTTCCTCGGACCACAACGTTCTCCTTGGAGAATTGGTTTGGATGGGTTATTGGCATTCCACGCATCCAGCTGACAAGGGGAGGCTGCAGGAGGGCGAAGCAGAAGGGAAGGGACCAGAAGGTTCTCTCTAAGACAAGCATTAACCCTCTGCTGCTTGTTTCAGCGTCTTGCGTCCAAGAGGGAAGAGAGGATGGGTGTTTACAACAGGGTGTTCAGCTGTAAGGCTAGTTCAAAGCTAGTTCTGCTTGGTGGAAAAGTTAAGGGAGATGCTGCTTTCTGCCCATGCAAGAAGAAGAGACTGAACGTGGGTAGACATCGATTAATCCAACCTCCTGTTGACAACACAGAAAGGACAAAAGCTAAGACCTTACCAGACCATGGAGAATAAGCTATTTTTTCACGTTAGTCATCACATAGCTGCTCACTGAGCTACATTATGAAAACGTGCTGCAGAATATTTACTGCTGTGCGTGTAACCCCGGTCTGCAAGCAAGCAGAGGACTTCATTCTTGTTTCAGACACTGATGCTCAGCAAAAGACCACCAAACCCACCAACAGCGGAAGCAAAATGCTTCTCCTGCATTCAGTGTTTTTCAGTTTTCCACGGAACGTTGGCTGAACTGGAAATTACATTGGCCATAGAAAGAAACCGAAAGTATTATTTTCCCTAATGGAACTCGGAATTGCAGAAATTAGATATGGGAAAGTCCTATTAGCTCATCCCAGTTTCTTTCTGCCTGCAGACGATCGTTCCCTACAGTACATTTTCTTATCCAGTGCTAAATGACTAGCAATGGGACTTCCACTATTCCCCTTGTTCCACATCCTGATGAACCTTCTTGTTAGGAAATGTTTCCCGATAACCAGACTTACTTTCCACTGATTAATATTTTCTCCTTTATCCCCGTATCATCTTATCGGCACATCCAAACTGCCTTTTCCTCTCCGAAAGATGCTCATGCTCTTTAGATACTTCTCCCTTGCGCTCAAATTTCCCCCCCTCCCCTCATCACTCTTGGTCAGAACTAACGTGCGTACTCCACCCCGAAGAGCTGTACTCATTAATGAGTCCACTCAGGCCCTAGATCACTTTTATTGCTGTCTCCTGAATTTGCGACCTTTCCAACACTTCTAATATCAAGTCACTGACTGAAAGAAGTCATCCCAATAGCACCAAGGTGCTGGGATCACATTTGCCACCGGTACTCAACCACACGGGTGGTATTTTTAGGGTTTTTTTTTCAAACTGCAGGAACTGTTTTGGCCTGTTCCATGTAAACAAAGCTTATCTTGTGTATGTCAAGAGAAGCAGCGAGTGCACCCAGCGCTCTGCCAGCCTCTCCCCCACCTGGGGAGCTTCCACCCGCTCTACTTACAGTAACATCCTTTTCATAAAAGCTGGTGCTACGGCTGCCGCGGCGGTGGAGAATGCCAGATGCCCAAGACGTTCATTTTGTCATGTTTGGATCCGCTGCTAGCCCCCTTCTCCTGGGCTTTCAAAGTGAGATTGAGAAACCCTGTGACTCACAACCATTAGAGCCCGTGGCACTTACCGCCAGCAGAGCAGTTGCTTTGGTGTCTCGGCCAACTTCTGAGTTGGATATTTACACTCTGCCTACCCAAATCCCCTCTAGCAGTGCTAGGGGAGGTTGTCTCCCTGTTTCAGGCACTCCTGTGCCAGCACGGCGGGGCACAAAAGCCGCCGTGTCCCATACTGGGGGGGAGCTGTATTGGAAGATGACCACGAGCCATCTCCAAGATCTGCTTCAGAGCTGCTGAGAGAGCCACCGCAGCAATGCTGGCTCCGTCCAGGCGAGCTGTAACGTACACCTGACATAGCCCCAAGCAGAACCCCCTCTCCAGCGGCTGCGGACACTTTTGGGGCAGCACATGGAATCCTTTGTCCAGGCTGAAGCTCAGGTCACCTACACACGGCACCGACGCAGCACCAGTACGACATAACTCAGTACTGGCTTGAATGGCAACTGCCAGCTGCCCTGTCCTCGTCCTCCTCTCCAACACGGACCTGCAGAGCTCCAAGGGTGGCTTCAGAGGAGGACGATAAACCAGAATAAACTTACCAAGTGCCACATATGCGTAGAGACATTGTCCAGAGTGAGAATACCTTAAAAATACATCTTGTAAAGTAGATGGAGGAGAAGGCAGGTAGCCTGGGACAGACCAGTCAGTGCCTACTGACACATAGGTCGTACCTACCATGTGAAACAGCCCAAAAGACCAAAGCAGTGGAGAGCCTGTGCTAGGTAGGGAGATGTTACTCATGGGGACAGGGTAACTGTTTCCTCTCAAGGCTAAATTAAGGCAGAATGATTCAAGGACTGAAACCCAACCTGCAGCTCAGCACTAGCCTACGCCTCGGATGCAACAGATTTACACCAAATCAGGTTTTAACCCTTACAAAGTGTTTACGAGGAACTCTTAACTGAAGGTTGGCCAGCAGATGGGTGAACCCCACAGCGTTACCTCCAGACAGCTCCCCCAGTAGACCTGATAACCCAACACCCTATCAAATACAGTGCAAAAAGTCAGCGTCCCATCAGGATGGCATTATAGCCCGGTGGCTGCAGAGCCCTGGACACCAGGAGCCAAGGAACAAGATTTTGGAGCTCTGTACGTGACCTGATTGCAACTGGGCACACAACAGTCCTCCTCTCCCCAGTCTGCCTCTGTCTCTTCCTCCTCCCATCTTTTCTTCAGGACAAAGACTGTGCACTCCTTTGTGGCGCAGAGGGTGGCTGTGATCTTCCAGGGATTGCAGAAAACAAACACTGCTAAACCTTAAGCTCAGCTATTATTTATTTTTAAATGGCAAAGCATAAATGCAGATGTTTATGCACGAAAGACGCTGTCATTTTGTGGTTGGAAATAAGAGTTGTCAGCCACTTCGCCACTCGGAGCAGGGAGGGGGTGAGAAGGGCACGTTGTTCAGAGCAGCAGCGACCCTGCTCAGCACGTTTCAGTCCTTCCAGAGAAGGTACCTCCTCAGCACCATCAGAAGGAGCCAAGGCAGTGCAGGACACGATGAACTGCTGCTCAGTAAGATGCATCCCAGCCAGTGATGCGGATCAGAGCTCTGCGTCACCTTCCCTGCGCCCTGCTGAGGGCTGTGCTACTCGGAGCGCCAAGGAATGGACTCAAGCCACGGGGCCACCACCGATCCCTCACGTAAATATCTCATTTTATCTCTCTCCAGTTTGCTGCTCCCCAAACGCTCTGCACTGGCAGGAGTCAGCCCCTAGGCCCACCGTGGCGTGTGCTAAGTTGGTATTTTGGCAAAAGCCCTTCACTAGGTAATGCAGGGAGACCAGGTAGAAGCAAGCAAAAAAACCCCAGAGCCTTTCTCCTCCAACCTACGCACAAGTTACTGCAGTTGTCTGTCACTTGCTCCATGAAACCCTCTGCTAGACCCAAAATCCAGAGGATCCTGATGGAGTACTGACTCCTCTCTGGTGAGCTGTCAACTCCAGCTCCACCTTGGTAGCAGGGACAAGCTTTGTCCTTGCTCATCCCCAGGACAAACACCACCTCATGGCTTGTTTAGCCAGGATGACCCATAGCCGAGTTTCCGGACCACAAGAGCAGGAAACTGCCTGTACTGTGTTTAACTCTCTACATTAGACCCTAATTAAAAGCTGTTCAGGATCAATGGGTCGGGAGCCAGGAGTGTTTCTAGGAGCTCTACAAAGGCTCAGCAGGGTGTTTTCACAGCCTTCCAAACTCAATCCACATGCAACAGATGAGCACAAGCTGCCTTAGGACAACACAGAGACTTTGCTTTACCCCATCACACTCAGTCACCCTGCTGGGATCCCGCTATTCCCAAGAGGGAAGCTGTCCCCCAAGGGACATCTGGCTTGTGAGAAGACACTACTACAAACCAACAGCAAAGGAAGCTGCAGGGGCAGCTGCGTGTGGCACCAAAACTCTGGTTTCTGTTCCCACCACTGAAGACTACGGCAAAGCTCTCCTCTCCTCCATGCAGGGTGTCTGTGCCTGTCTACATCCCTGGATGTTCCTGAAATATTCATGTCAGCTTGAGTTTAAACAAGGAACCACATTCAGTTTGATTTTCTGTGCTCCTCATTGCAGCCTTTGAGGAAAAATCTGGTTTGGGGTGCTGTTTTTGGTGTTTTTTTTTTTTACATTCTGATTTATCAGTCTGCCAGGCCCCTACCGAGGATAAATACTTGCCCAGGGATCTTTTCACGGGAGGGAAGCACTAGATAAAGAAGCAACATCCCTTTCCTTAGGGAAAGAGCCAAGTATTTAGCTCAAACTCTTATAGTTAGTGGCTGAGCTGGAGGCAGCTCTATGGCCGTTGATCACCCAGTGCGGAGCAGCCCCTTGCATTGCTCTGTGCCGCACTCCGTGGTGCCGAGGTGCATACAGAGATCCACCTGGATGGTTGTGTCTTTCCAGCCACCTTCCCGAAGCGGTGTACAACCGGACAATGAGGTTTTAGTAACAGGCAGGTGCGCTCCGATGGAGAAACGTGTGACAGACCACAGGCGTGACCACGTGTAAACTGGAAGCGAGTTGTACGTGGGAACAATTAATCTGTGTTAATGCAGAAGTAGTAGCGCTCCATCTACGTGTTTCAGAGACCCAGTGGTACTTCCTACCGCAACATTCCCACCGTGCTGCGGCTCAGGGGACGCCACTCTGCCCGTTTGGCATCCCTGGGATGGCACTGCAGAGACACCTGCCCAGCACCGAGCCCTGTGCTCCCCCCGAGGCAGCTGCACTGTTACTGAAAGCCTCAGAGGAAGCAGGGGAACACCAGAAAACTGCTTTCTGGGAAGAAGGCGATCCCGGCCGTTAAAACAGCAGCTTGAACAAAAAAAGGCTGATCGTTGCACCCAACAGGCCCCCATGCAGGTGGCCTTCTCCCTCCCCAGCCCCCTCCGTGTCTCCTGCTCTCAAAGCTAGAGGAGTAAATTGCTTCCGCTCATTAGCATTTGACAAATAACCACAGAAGGAAAACAAGTCCCCAGCAGGATATGAACGAGCTGGGGCTTTTATTGCCATCTGACTGCACCAAAGCAGCATGTCATCAATTTTCCATGCTCTGCTTCATCGTTTCTCCCTTTTGGAGAAGGATGAGCACCCTCGCCTGCTCAGGAAGGTGCTGAGCGGCCAAGCCGAAACAGAGCAACAGGAAGGAAAGATTGGAGAGCTGGAAGGTGGGAGCAGAGGTAACACATGGCAGTGTCTGAGCCTCCAGGCACGGACAGGAGTGTCAGGCTGGCTCTGCAGGAAGGGCTGGGAGCAGCGTGCTCCGGCAACCCCTCAAATGCAAGCTGCAAGCACTGGCTCGTGGGAATAAATGTTTTCCCAGAGCTGAGGGGACCCAAGGCACCCAGGATCTAGCTCAGATCCTGGGTGGAAGGAGGCACAGAAAACCAGTCCCCCATTAGCTCTGCCACTGGGATAGCACTGGCCACCTCTAGCGTACAGGTACCGTAAGATGGAAGCCACGAGCATTTGAGCTGAACGATCCCCTCCATTTATTTTTCACCACAGCAATACTGTGACGGGATGGCACTAGGTCTCCAGCCAAGGATTTGGAAGGGGGAAGAAGGGTAGTGAGCTCCATGGTCCCAGCTTTTCTCAAAGCCTGTTTTCTGGAACAGCCCTGTCACTGGTAGGAGCCATCACACCGAGTGCATTGCAGGAGCACCTGGTCCCACCACGGACCTTGCAAGTGTTGCTAGGGAATTTCACATTTTTCCTTCCAAAAAGGACTGGGGACTGTCCCCAGGGCCAAACGGCTCCCGTGTTCCACTTCAAAGGGGGAAGGAGGTGTATGAAGCTTTTCTGCGCCTGAGCTGGGATCCACGGGCGGCACAGGGGCAGTTTGGACTTACCTGCTCGCTTCAAGGCCAGCAAGAGCAGACACGGTCCTTAGCAGATTTCAGACAGGTTTTCCTGTGCAGTTTCTGTAAACACAACCATTTTGGGCAGGATTGAGTCAGTAATACTCACTGAGAAGTAGAAAAGATTATTATCTTCACATGCAAGCAGGAGGCACGCTGTTTATGAGTGCAAACATAAATGGGCTCACACTTTCATAAACTCCCACTCACACATAATTCAAGTGTTAATAAATGGTTGGGTAGCTGAGGTTTTAATGAGGAGTCAGCAGGGAGGTTAGGAAAGCAGTTATAGCCAGGAATGTAAGTGCTCATGAGGAAATCTTGGGAATAGCTGCCATGGAGCGCATAAATAAGAATTAAACATTAATCAAGGACAATTCAGGCCAATCCAAAGTTAAGTTTTTTCAGGTTTCTCTTTAAACTAAGCAGCATTTCAAGCTGAATCAAAGTAATTCCAAGTCTTTTGTTAATTAAGATTTGAAAAAAACATGCGCCTGAGCTCCAGGAATCAGCTTTTCATTTCATCCTTTTGTAGCATGGTGCCAGCTACTCCTGGGAAGAGTGACTTGGAAAGGGAACTTGTACACTGCAGATATTTTTTCAGCCCTTCACAGCTTCAACCAGCCTCTCTGTTGCAAACTTAGTCCTCGGATCAAATCGGGAGCAGCAGAGGAAATCCAGGGGAAGGAGAGGGGGATAGCTGCTCCTCTGCAGCCCCAGGGAAGCCAGAAGGTCCCTCTACGCACCCGTCACCTTTGCAGGTAGAGGGAAGCAGTCGCTGCTTGAGATTCCCTCTGCTTTTCCGCCATCCCTCTCCGCACCTCACCCCCTGCTCCCACCTCTAAATCCTTCCTACGCCTTCGCTCCGCCACAGCCTCCGCGCATCAGGCTCAGCCCGGCGCCTCCAGCCAGCTGCCCCTCCATGGCGACCAGCAGAGCTCCGGCAGCCACTCCGGGAGAGCTCAGGGAACAGGAGGATTGGGATAATCTGGGGTACAAACCTTTACTAGGTGCTCTCCTAAAGCACTGGGGGGAAGGGGCTGTCAACAACCCCGTAAGAAAGCACATTTCTTCTTCCATTAGGGTTTGAGAAACTCACAACCATTTATTGGCGTTTAGGCGATTATTCCCTCACCTCCCACCTGGGAAGGGGAATCGGGAAGAAAACAAGGAAACCCGAGGGTTGAAGTATTAACAGGTTTAATAGAATAAGACTAGATAATTGACATCAATAACACTAAAGAGCCAATATTGATCCTGATATCAGTATAAAACACACAAGGGCTATACTCAGCCCATTCTATCTGTAGGAAGCCGTGCACTCCCAGCAGGGAACAGCCAATGTGGGACACTGCGGCTTCGGGAGGAAGGGAAGGGCTCAGGGCTCTGGCAACGGGGCAAGGAGTTCTCAGGGTCACTGCCCTCAAGGAAGGGAGAGCTTCACAGCAAATTCTCTAATTTCTATTAATTATGCTGTTCACGGTGTGAAATAACCCTGTCGGCAGCTTGGGGTGAGTGCCCGGGTCTCAGTGCTCCTCATCGCTGCGCCTGGAGAGCTCGAAAACACTGAGACCCTGAAACCCCCCCGACCCTGGCTGGCTGTAAAGTCAATACCATCACCTCCAAAGCACACAAACACCTCCTCCACCCCCGCCCCTTTATAGCCCCCCAGGCTGGTTCCCCATCACACACTTCCCATCCTCCAGCCCTCCCTGCTCCCCCCGGGGCAGGTCCCTCCTACCCCAGGCTGACCCAGCCACCTTAAAGGGACAGCCCAGCCAGCCAGGGCTGTCTTAAAAGGTTTTATTGCTGCCAGGACAGTGATAAGAGAAAAATCTGGTCCCAACAGGATGCTTAGAGTTTGCCAGCGCCTCCGCCGGCTTCCACCAGTGCACCCCACTGCGCTCGGGGCCTGGCTCCAGCTTCGCACAAAGTGCTTCTGCTGTTCTGAGAAATGATGAAAACAAACCGGTTTCCCGATGTTTCTCATCTGATCTAAGCGCAGAGCAAGTGGCCGGCTATATATAGATCTGATTGACTGACATCTCAATGGCTTCCTGCCTGGCTTTCCTGTGTGTCGCGGTGCGCGGATCTGACTCCTTTTTACGTGGGCGTTGCTTTTTACGGCGCATCTTCACGTCACAACACCCAGCTTGCATTATTAACACCATGGGCACTATTGCAGGGGCCCTGGTTTCACCCACCTTCTCCCCGAGAGGTATTTAAAAGCCGGGCAGACGTGGCACTGAGGGACATGGGTTAGGGGTGGTTCTGGCATAGGTTTATGGTTGGACTCCATGATCTTGAAGGTCTCTTCCAACCCAAGTGATTCTATGATTCTAACATGGGGGGAGCACCCGAAGCCAACAGGAACACCCGGCGTCTGGGTCACTGCAGCCCAAGGGACAGAGATTAAACAGGCACTAGAAAAATCAGGGCTTGTTATTTGGAATTTCCAGCGGTGGAGGGTCCCTTGCCCCCCTTCTGCCGGGCAGTAGTTTGTTGCGTTCGTAAAAAGCAATCCACGAAACTGGTTCTCATCCTCATCTGCATTTTACAGCACAGGGAAACAAAGCTGTGTGAGGTTTGTGCAGGTCTGTTGAGGTTGGATGAGGTCGCATCCAGAAGCAGTGCCAAGGACCAGAGATGTAGTTTGGAAGAGGAACGGGGCTGGTGTGTGGGCAATGGAAAGAGCCAGGATGGTAGGACAAACTTTTTCAAAGCAGGAGCTTTAGAGGGGCTATAAATCAGCCTGTTCAAATCTGCTCTCAGACTTCAGAGGGTGACTTTCCCTCATGCTGGGGACTTAAGAGTTTTTTCTACTAAGGGTAATTTTCTAATAGGGCTCATTTGTGGTGGCAAGGCTTGTATGAAATGGGTGGCATAGCCTGAACCAAGCTCTGACCCCTGGGTTCCCTCTCTTATCTCCCTCAGGCTTTCTTGACTTGCAGCCCTGTGCTTGCAGAGAAAAACCAACCTGTTTGTAAGAGCGGTGTAGGCAGCTGGAAACTTTGTGGGAGCTCGGTGGTGATCAATGGCTTCTGCCATCTCATTTTCACCTGCCTGAACAATTGTCAAACATGTTCCATTTGCTGTGATGTTCTGGTCCTGGACTTGCCAGAAAACCGAATCGGCGTGTTTGGGTGCCGCGTCCTTGTACTTACTCACTGTTTATCCCACGTAGCCAGTGGAAAGTAGTAGCGCATGAAGAAGGCCATCAGCCTTCCACTGCCCACTCAGCGCTTCCTCTTCCTTGACTCGTGAACGTGACTCATGAGCCTGACTCTGCAGTTCAAACCCAGAGCTGCAATCCTCGCTCCTCACATCCTTCAACCCACCTTCCTGGGACCTGCCCTCTCCCGGGACCAGGCTGAGGTAGGGAAGACCCGGCAGGCGTCTTGTCTCAGGAGCTAAACCCGGGGGATACGCCTTGCCCAGTGTCTGGGCTGTTTTGATGCCTGGAGGCATCAAAGGCTTAGGAGGTTTGGTTCTAAGCTTTGGTTCCAAGCACTGACTCCACTTCGGGTTTGAGCTAGGGAGTGTTTTCATTTGCCTTCTGTGTCCCAGACTGGCAGCGCTGCCAAGACCCCACTTTGCTTCATTTGATGAATTTGATGAAAGGGGCTTCACAACTCGGGCTTATTTGTGCTGTGCCTGATACGCTTTACACTGGTCCCGCACCCGAGCGGCAAACGCCACTGACGGCTTCCTGTTGTGGTTTCCTGCCTCGGCTAAAACACCTCCTCGGCGGAGCCTGCTCTCCCTTCCTGTTCTCATCAGGGCCATTTCTGGGCTTAATGAAAACAGCAAACAAATAGGTAGAGAAGGGTCTGGTTGCCATAAATCCAGCTCCCCATGGAGCGCTGCCGTAGGCTGAGCAGAGCAGGGTGCACACAGCAGAACGGTTTCTCCTGAGCGGTTTCCTCCTGACCCTTACCCTGTTCCCGCCCGTACAAAGCACAGATCCAGCCATCCTCTTCCCAGCTCCAGCATTCCCGGAGGCTGGCGAGTGGGCTGCGGGAGGCTGGGTGAGACGGAGTGAGGCTGGCCACCAGCCCAGACACAGCTCCAGCCACTGCCTGGGACCAGAGGCCACTTCTGGAATGGCGCGGTGGGCCCAACCCATGGCAATGGGCAATTTCCAGGGCAACGACATCCCTGGAAACATTCAGAGTGAGGTTGGACCTCTGCTATGGAGACAGGCTGGAAGAGTTGGGCTTGGGGACACCTTATAGCTCCTTCCAGTATCTGAAGGGGGCCTACAAGAAAGCTGGAGAGGGACTTTTTACAAGGGCATGTGGTGATAGGATGAGTGATAATGACTTCAAACTGGAAGAGGGGCAATCTAGATGAAATATTAGGAAGAAATTTTGCACCATGAAGGTAGTGAAATGCTGGCCGGGGTTGCCCAGAGAAGCTGTGGCTGCCCCATCCCTGGAGGTTCAAGGCCAGGTTGGACGGGGCTTGGAGCACCCTGGTGTGGTGGGAGGTGTCCCTGCCCAGGGCAGGGGCTGGCACTGGATACTCTTCAAGATCCCTTCCAACCCAAACCATCCTATGATTCGCCACAACAAACAACTTGGGCCCGAATTTCCAGAGGTTGCCAGATGTTGGACTAGATGGTCTTTGAAGATCCCTTCCAACCCAAAACCTTCTGTGATTCTATGACTGTGACTTCAGCAGCACAAGTACTCACTCGCCTCTTCAATTCCGGCAGGATTTTGGGATCTTTGGTGCTGTTTGGGGTGTCAGAGGTACCTCTGGGGAGGAGGCGGGGATCATCTCTTGCACCTCCACCATCTTCTCCATGCTGTAGATCAGAGTCCTGGGGAATGGCCCTACCCAGGGCAGGGGGCTTGGAATAAGATGAGCTTGAAGGTCCCTTCCAACCTAAACCATTCTATGATTCTATGGACGGGGCTTTGAGCAACCTGATCGAGTGGAAGATGTCCCTGCTTATTGCAGGGGGGTTGGACTAGATGACCTTTAAAAGTCCCTTCCAACCCAAACTATTCTACAAGTCTACGATTCTACGATCTCCCATCATGTTCAGAAATGAGAGTTACTTTGGGAAGACTCAGGGCAAATACCCAGCGCGCTGGGCAAAGAGCCCGTGTTCTCTTTACTCTGAAGGCGAGTGACGCATTTGCGGGAAATGCGGATAGAGGCAAACGCTCTGATCTTTTTGGGGTCAGCATCTGCGCAATGACAAAATCAAAGATCAGGTTCTAGGGAACAAATAAGCCCCTTTCCATTCATCACCGGAAATTGGCTTCTCTGTGGGTGGGATTTTAGATGATTCGAGACAGGGCCTAAAGCTCTTTGGCAGAAGGGGCTCTGCAGTGACTCAGGCAACAAGTGCCATTTTCGCTGGATTCCCACCGTGAGCCGGTGCTGCGGGAGCACAGTGGTAGGTTTGTTTCTGGTTTCAGGCTGTTTTGGGCAGGGGGCTCCTATAACACTTGCACGCTGCAGCTCGACGGAGACAGTGGGATTAAACTCACTTTGTGGAGATGGCTGGCCACATCTGAGCTCCAGGCTTCTCTGGAACATGTGCACGATGTAGAAGTAGGAACTGCCAAATGGGATCGGAGTATCGGCCGAATTCAGAAACCAGTCAGAGTCAGGTATTGTGGGAAAAAATCCATAAATTTTCCAAGAGACAATTAGAGGAAGGTTTGTTCTCATTCTGTCAACTGATGGTTAATGTCTGCCCAGAAGCACTTGGGTTTCTCTTTGTCTCCTTTTGCTGTGTTTGGTGTAATTGTGTATCTTAATGTTTTTTAGACATTTAATATCCATCTTCTGTTTTAATCTTATTCCATTTAAGATTTTGACCTTACAGACCCTCGTGGCAAATTTAATTTATTCAGAGAGGCAAAAGAATTTCCTTTTATTGTGAACAGGGCTGGAGAGAAAATGGTAGGAAGTCAAAGCTAAAAACTTTGGGATGGATGTAAGAAGTGAGCGTAATTTAATAGCGAGAGTAATTAACCATTGGAACAATTCGCCGTAGGATTTGGTGCCTTCTCTATTGCTTGAAATCTTTAAGTCAAGATCAGGTGGATTTTTACTTACACTTCCTAGCTGCATTCAGGGCGGGAAGGAGGGATCACCATGGGATTTTTTCGTTGGGGATATGAGTGCTCTCGCTGCTACTATCCATGTGATGTTTGAAATGACCTTACTGAAGAAGAGGGCTGAAGAACCTCTAGGCAGACGAGCCCGAATGCCAATTAAACCTTTTTGCAAAATGATGTGTCAGTGAAGAATGTTGCTTCTCTCTTTCAGATCGAGCCCCAGCGGCACCTGAGCTGACCCAAGCCATCCCAGAAAGCGCGCAGAGATGCCAGACGCTGCTGCTCACCTGCCTTTTTACTACGGCAGCATTGCCAGGTCCGAAGCGGAGGAGTACCTCAAGCTGGCGGGGATGTCGGATGGCCTGTTCCTGCTGCGCCAATGCCTGCGCAGCCTGGGGGGGTATGTCCTCTCCATGGTCTGCAACCTGCAGTTTTACCATTACTCCATCGAGCGCCAGATGAACGGTACCTATGCCATCGCGGGAGGCAAAGCCCACTGCGGGCCAGAGGAGCTCTGCGAATTTTACTCCAAGGATGCCGATGGGCTCTGCTGCACCCTCCGCAAGCCCTGCAACCGCCCCAGCGGTGTGGAGCCCCAGCCCGGTGTCTTTGACAGCATGAGGGACAACATGGTGCGCGAATATGTCCGGCAGACGTGGAAACTAGAGGTACGTTGCCAAAGGTGGTGTGGGACTGCGCAAGGAGGGTTCCCCAGAGGCTTAGTGCCACTTGCTGTCCTGATCTCCTCTGTCATTGTTGTCCCCCTCTCATGGCATGGTAAAGCAAGGTCTTTCTCCTCAGAGGCTGCTGGCACTAAGAGAAGGCTTAAATATCTCTCTTTTCCAGTTTCTTCTTTGGACATGGGTCTAAACATCTTTCCAAGCTTTCATGCTCTTCCTCTGAATGCTCGTGTTGCGTCTGCTCTGCAGGGCGTTGGAGCTCTCTGCCCACTTCACAAACGTTTCCCCATGTGCCATTTGCTCCTCGGCAGTGTGTGGGACACTTGTGGCAGTTAGACCATCGCTCTCCATGCGTGTGCCTCTGTAACGTTGTGCTGAAGACGTAACAAAACCAGCCTTAAATTCGTGCTCAGGTTTTCCTCGCTCTTTGAAGTCAGTGGAGGTTTTGCCCATGAGACTGAGGTAGTGGATCAAGTCTGTTATTTAAATTTAAAAATAGCTACAGACAGATTCCTGAATTTTATTGCAGACTGAAGCATATTTAATATATGTATAAGGTCAAACTAAATGGTTGCACCAGCAACCTTCTACCTGCTGTCACCTCAAGAGTGGCTACTCAGACACTTCCAACTCCTCCTAGAAAGGTGGCTCAGGCATTCTCTTTATGGAGCCTTTCTATGAAAGATCTCTAAATTTGGCCTGTTTTAGGCCATTGGTGCTTGAGAGAATGAGGTATCTGTAGGGTTTCTCCATGAAGCTGGTCTGGGGACGCTGGTAGATAACACAAAGGACATTGCCACCTACTGGCAAACAAGAAACTACAGTTGTTTATAAAATCTTTGGGACCGGTAAAATTAATGGCGCGTCCCACATGATCTCCAGACTGCACTGCTCTTGAGAAGTTGTAGTGTTTGGGGACAGTGAGCAGCCAGGAGGGCAGAGGGACCAGAAAATGGTCCCGCTCTCCCAGGAATGCCAGGCTGAAAGACAACCTGCAAGCCTGATGTCAACATCCTCCACACAAATATGGTGCCTTCTCTCTTCCCTCACCAGCAAGTCAATGGACTTCAGCTGGATTCAAGGGATGGGACCAATTTAGATAAGCAAGGAATTCTGCTTTGCAGTAGAAGAGAATTCAACGCGCTATCGCTAGAGGTGTGATTAAGGCCCCATGCACTTCAATTACGAGGCCTTCCAAGTTTCCCAGGTTGTCTGCCCAAAAGGGTGCAAAATAAACAGTGCTGAAGCCATGCAACAAGGCGGCAGAGTGGCAGGAGGTCGCATTTCTCACTCTCTTCCAGGGCGACGCGCTTGAACAGGCCATCATAAGCCAAGCTCCACAGGTGGAGAAGCTCATTGCCACCACGGCCCATGAGAGGATGCCCTGGTACCATGGCAACATCGCCCGGGATGAAGCTGAACGGAGGCTCTACTCTGGGGCACAACCAGATGGGAAATTCCTGTGAGTGTGCAAATCCCTGGCAGATGCTGTGATCCCTGTATGTTTTACCATTTCCCCACCTCCGCTACCCTGTAGTTCTTTGTTTCATGTGAGACCTCCTGAGGGGTTTGGCTGAATACGGTCGGATTGTGGTTACAGGTCTTTCAAAGATGGGGTCTGACACCTCAAAACTGTATTGTCCAGAGAGTGTCTGGCTTCCATCAAGAGCCAATCTTGAGCTTTATTTGTCTCTCATGCTTAGATATCTCTATGAAGTATGCTTGTTAATGCACCAGATCATAAGAGATACAGGGTTCAGTGGGTGAAGACATTTGACAATGACACGTAGACAATGTATGGCCAATAAAATACAGGGAAAAGCACTTGGTCTTCATCTCTGCCGAGACAGCCCTTCATTCAATGTCTCCTGAACGAGTTAGGGAAAGAAAGAATTAGCTGGAGCGGGTGGAGGAGAGGGGCAAGAGGCTGAAGGTGAAGTGTCCCTCACCAGCCTCTGCAGAGCAGGGTCAGGAAGGTGGCGATTCCAACAGTGGGATGCAGGGACAGCTGACCAAGTGCCCATCCGCTGCAGCCATGACAATTTGCAGGGCAAAAGCTGGAGTTGTTTTTAATATTTCTCCTTCCTACCAGGCTGAGAGAAAGGAAGGAGAACGGTGCCTACGCCCTCTCCCTTGTCTACGGCAAAACTGTGTATCACTATCGGATAGACCAGGACAAGTCCGGCAAGTACTCCATCCCTGAGGGGACCAAGTTTGACACGCTCTGGCAGGTACAGTACTGGGGGATGCTGACCACCGGTGTCCTGATAAAGCAAAGGCACTTTTCCCTTGTTACAGCTGTCTGTGCCTTGAGGGACAGGAGAGGCCACGTGGCGCTTGAAAGGCTTTAGGACTGTACGTGGGTGGTTGTAACCCCTTCCAGAAAACCCTTCTATTCCCTGGGTTCAGCTCACCTCATTGCATTCATTTCTGTGCCCTCCTTCATGCCTTACACCGCTGTGGTGCCTCTCCAAGGAAAGAAGAGGATTACTGCTTTTATTTTCTAGCTTTAAGCCAGGATGCTTGAGATGGTTATATTAATTACTCTTGCACCCCATCAGGAAACACCCCACATCCAGCCACAGGGCGCACCTCAGGCCTCTTCCTGCAGCAAGCCCTGATAAGGTTCCTCATCCCAGGCTGTCCCTCCCTCCCGCGTGTCCCCCACGCTGCTCTTGGACCATTGGACCCCGGCAAAACCATTGCGTGCAGATTCCCACTTTGTTTTCCAAGTGACTGACTTTTGTGTAAAGAGTAGGAGTCTTGAGCCAGCTGCCAAAATCTTGACATGACTGAAGACCCAACTGCTGGGAGACACATCCCGTCAGTCCTGAGAGTCAGGGACTTTGGGAAGTGGAGACGGCTGTAATGCCCCAGCTGTCCTCGTGAGGATGGGGCAGGGTTTTTAGGGAATGTGATACATGGCCCAGCAGCTTTTGGGGAGTCGCGTGCCCCCGCCCCAGAGCCCGGCTGTGCCCCATGGCACACACCTCGGAGCTGCTCCAGGGGATGGATAGCAGTGCTTCCTCCTGGGCAGGACTGTCTCGGGGACAATAACTCTGTTTTGCTGAATTTTTCAAATTCCCAGAACTGTTTTCACTCTGAATGTGATTGAAAACAAAGACTTTGGGGCATTTTTATGGAAACAGGACCATGCCGGGCTCCCAATTGCAGATGAAATATGAGCCAGACAGGAGGGGAGGAGAAAGCCTCGTCTCCCCCGTGGTCCGGTGGCCAAGGGCTGGGCTGGTCGTCTCCAGCCAGAGTCAAGTCCCCACCGTGCTTGAACCAGGGGTTGCTGGAGTGCAAAACTGCCTGGGATTCACAGAGCTAACCCTGGGGTTCCTCTGGGAAAGCAAAAGGTTTCTCTCACGCTTTATCAAACACAGCACGACTTAAAAACCTTCCTGGCTGGGACAACAATAACATTACACTGCAAATGCCCTACCCAGCTCTCCTACTGGAGATTTTCCTTTAGTCTTTTCTTCAGTCCTTATCTGACTTCCCAAATTCTTCCCAGCTCTGGCAGATATCCAGGTATGCAAACACTTGCTCTAGGAGATCCCTGAGTGCACGGAGAGGAGAGAAAGAAATAGTCAAGTCCCTTCTGCCATAAATCTGAGAGAAATCGTTACCATAAGCCACACAAGTTGCTTGCAAAAAAAAAAAAAAAAAAATTAAAAAAATGAGGTTATTGTCTCCTTGCAATAATCTCTTTTTCCTCCGATTCCTTTTCCAGTTGGTGGAGTACCTAAAACTCAAACCAGACGGGCTGATTTTCTACCTGAGGGAAACCTGTCCCAACCCCAACATGCCAGGTGAGCCAACGTCTCTCAGTGCCATCCCTGGCCTCCGTTTACTCCCCAGTTTGAGCAATGCCAACCCAAGTTTCCTTTACCATGTCCAACCTTGCTCACACCCTGGCGGTGAGGGAGCGGGGGAGGTCCCTGGTCCTCTGGCAAACTGGGCAAGTCTCACGGCATGTTTTCTGTGGGAAAAGACCACTCTCCAGGCCTGGCCCAGGGTGGCCCAAAGACAGGAGCAGATGGGGGAATCAGAGTGGATTAGGGACTTCTGGTGCCAAACAGATGGCTTCTGAAAAATGACCTGCTTTTTAGGCAGCAGGAAACGACGTGTCCTGCAAGTCTGGCTCCTTGGGAGTCTCTTAAGTTGAACACGCAAAACCGTGGGTCACTTTGTCCTTGCCCAGGTATCACAAATGTCACTTCGGAGTGTGCCCATGGGATCCCGCTCTCCTGGGCCGGGGACTCTGGGGTACAGCTCAGCCAGTCCCTGCTCTGGGACCGATGGAGACTGCAGGGTTCTCCAGTGGGTCTGCGCCTCCCCTGAGGGCTGGTCTGGGAATAACGCCCACATCCAGGCACGTTTCCACAACTTTTTTGGCTAAGGCTGTGAAAACTGGCCTTCGGCAGGTGAGGGGGGGGGCAGACCCCAGATATCCAGATGGTCCTTCAAGGATGCTCTGATCCTGCTTGGGGCAGGGACTTGGGACTCCTAATAACACCTTCTTTCTCCCCATTCACAGTGTCCGCAGCACCGGCTCCACCAACCCACCCCTCCGTGAGCGTAAGTTCCTGGGGGGGCGGGGGGGGTGTCTGTTTTATTGGCACCTCAGTGGTTTAACGTTACTGCATTTCAAGCTCGCTGATCAAACTCCGTTCTTCTCTAAAAGGCAGTAACTCGAAACAGAATATATTAAGCCCAGCTGCAATGTTGTCCCCTTTCCAGCCGGACACAGCTACCATTAGAGCCGAAAATGGTTTCCATTCATACTGTGCTCCTTGCAACATGTGGGTTTGTCCTCGGGGAGCCCTCTCCTCCGCCCCCTCCCCCCCCGCCCTCCTTGCCAGGCAGGAGCGAGGAAGATGCGGTCAGATTCTGGGAATGCTCAGCCTTGCTGCCGGCCGCTGGCCACTGGCCAGGTCTTTGTGCTCCCTCTGGGTCCTGTGGCCGCAGGCTGCGTCTGTGCTCAGCCACCGCTCCGAGCACCGAGCCGTGTTGAAACCAGCTCGTTTGGCAGCAGGAACAGCCCATCCCGGAGCCCAGCGGAGGCTAAATAAAGCGTTCATCCCTCTCCGAGAGCTGTCACGGTCTGCGCTGGGCTCCCATGTCTTGGTGACCCGGCTGCAAGCAGCGCTGCTGTTCCAAGATGTGCAGGACAAATGTGCACCACACCACGTTGTTGCTGGCGGCGTTTGGGACAGTGGCTGTATACGGTGCCCACGTGTGTGTGCTCAGGGGGGGCCACTCTTTGGGCAGGTAGGTGTGCCGGCTGCAAGCTGAGCTGCCCCCTGCCATCCCTTGGCTCCCTGTCGCAAAACAAGCTGCAGAGACTTGGCTGGGATGACCCCTCCTGCTGCGGCAGGAGACTTGTCACTTTGGGATGGGGAAAGCAGAGGGGCCAGAGAGCAAAATGCAGCCCTGCGTGCGCGCCCCACGCTGCTCGGGTAAACCCAGAGCCCTCAGCATCAAGCCCTCCACAGCCCACAGCCCGGGTTACCGGAGGGCGATGCTGCATTCAGGCTCCATGGCAGGGAATCCCCCCCAGGGTCGGACCCCTGCCGCGCAGCTGCGGTGGCGCTACCTGCCAGCCAGGGTCGGAACAGAAAAGTCAGCTCGATACCACTCCAGTTGCTTACACCCACCTCAAGGGCTTTTTCGAGGGAGTCACCAGCTGCGACTCTGTGGGATCCAGAGGCTCGCCATCCCCCTTGTCTCCCATCTCAAACTGAAGTAGTTTCCCCTGGTGCGTTATCCACTTTATCCCTGTTTCTTTTCCAGAGGAACCTTGGGCCTCTCAATGCAGACGGATACACACCGGAGCCTGTAGGTAAGCATCTTGACAGGGGGGTTGGAACTCAATGATCTGCAAGGTCCCTTCCAACCTAAACCATTCTGTGATTCTATGATTCTATGATCTTTGAAAGCCCTCTCCTCCTAACAAGAGACGGCAGGACCTGGGGATGCCGCGGGAACCGTGGGGGTTACCTGCCACTTCTGTAGCACCTCAACGAGCCGTGCTACAAAGCCCCTTTCTGACAAAGCACCCGGCGCATCCCACTCTTTTCAGGGCCCTGAGACAAGAATATGGCAAACCTGTTTGCCCACACCTGGCACCCAGTAAATCAAGCCCTGACCCATTCCCCATCTTCCATCCTGCCGACTGGATCTCGGTGCATTCAGTAACATTTCAGTGGGGTGAAGTCATGCACGTGCCCAGGTCCTGCAGGCTCTGAGATGTGGAGTGGGAATGCTCAAACACCTCTTCCCATCCTGGATCCTTCAACAGCTGTAACTAGGAGAGGCCATGGGTTGTGAAAGGAAGGGAGGTGCCCAGGAGGGAGTCTTGAAGGAGAATTATCCAAGAGTCTAAAGACCTTCTTAACCGGTGAGGGAGAGAGGGATGGGGAAGGGTATGTTGTTTATGGCTATAAAAACCTTATCTCTTGGGAAGGTGCAGGGAAGTCACGCCTGCTGCCCATGGACACCAGTGTCTACGAGAGCCCGTACAGTGACCCTGAAGAACTGAAGGATAAGAAGCTTTTCCTGAAGAGGGACCACCTGATGATTGATGAAATGGAACTGGGGTCAGGAAACTTTGGCTGTGTCAAGAAAGGAGTCTATAAAATGAGAAAGTGAGTGCCGCCCTGAACGATGCTGAGGAAGTGGGTGGAGGGTTCTCCAGGCTGAGCTCAGAGGTGTCCCCAGCTATCCTGTTTCTAGCTAGATGGACCCTAAAGTGACAATGGGGTGAAGGTATAGGAGATACTCTGGAAGGTCAGTGATGACTTCCCACAGTGGCAGCCTCATTGCCCTGAGAGTAAAATCTGCATTGCACGCTCCCAGGCATAAGACTGCCACTTGTGAAGGCATTTGCTGGGCTCAGTGGAGCAAGTCCATGCTTCTGAGGTCATCTTGGTCCGTGTCAGGGGACATGAGTGAGACTGAGGACATGGGCGATCCTTGGCTCTGTCGTTGCCTCTCTATGAGTCCACAAAGATGGCCTTTGCCCACTTTGTGCCTGAGTTTCCCCCCTTGAAAAATGGCAATGATGATGCAGATCTCAGTGTGTGGGGTGATGCGACTTTAGGGCAGTGATGGTGCCCCTGTACTCAGCGCTGGTAAGGCCCCACCTTGAGTGCTGTGTTCAGTTTTGGGTGTCACAGCACAGGAGGGACATTGAGGTGCTGAAGTGTGTCCAGAGAAGGGCAACGGAGCTGGTGAGGGGTCTGGAGAACAAGTCTCCTGAGGAGCGGCTGAGGGAACTGGGGTTGTCCAGCCTGGAAAACAGGAGGCTGAGGGGAGACCTTCTCGCTCTCTACAACTACCTGAAAGGAGGTTATAGCTGGGGGGGGGTCAATCTCTTCTCCCAAGGAACAAGCGATAGGACAAGAGGAAATGGCCTCAAGTTGTGCCAGGGGAGGTTTAGGTTGGATATTGGGAAAAACTTCTTCACCGAAAGGGTTATCAGGCATTGGAACAGGCTGCCCAGGGCAGTGATGGCATCGCCATCCCTGGAGGTATTTAAAAGACGGGTGGACGTGGTGCTGAGGGACATGGGTTAGGGGTGGTTTAGCAGTGTTAGGTTTATGGTTGGACTCGATGATCTTAAAGGTCTCTTCCAACCTAAGTGATTCTGTGATTCTGTGGCTTCAGATCTACGGATGGCAAACACTGGCCCACATGTATCAGAGCCCGTACTTTCTCTTTGGCCTTCTAGCAAGCCTGGGCTACCAGTATTGTGCAGGGCTCCACCAAAACAGGCTACTGAGGTTGCTGTTTAGAGATCAGACAGTATCATGTGGGACGCAGTTTGCGTTCCTGGCTGTGACACAAGGCCAGCTGCTGTTTAATTCATCCCATGTGTGTTCCTCTTGCACCTTGTGCAGGAAGCAGATTGATGTGGCCATAAAGGTGTTGAAGAGCAACAATGAGAAAACAGTGAAGGACGAGATGATGAAGGAAGCCCAGATCATGCATCAGCTGGACAACCCCTACATTGTCCGCATGATTGGGGTCTGCGAGGCAGAGTCCCTGATGCTTGTGATGGAGATGGCTTCCGGAGGGCCACTCAACAAGTTCTTGGCTTCCAAGAAGTGAGTACTGAATAAAACATGGCTGGCTGATTCTCTGCACTTCTCATCTAACTCTCTGCTCCCAAGGAAGCCTGGCTTTGTAGGTGGAGGGAAGCTGACAACAGCAGAAAGAGATGTAATAGGGACTGATGCTTCTGGAGCAGAGATGTCCATGTTTATTCTCCCTTGCAGCTACAAAACTTGGAGGGGGCTTGTGGTGTATGGAGTAATGGCAAGTGCTTTATTACTGCATTGTCCTTTCCTCTTCCCCAGAGACGAGATTACAGTCAGCAATATCGTGGAGCTGATGCACCAAGTGTCCATGGGGATGAAGTACTTGGAGGAAAAAAACTTTGTCCACAGGGACCTGGCAGCTAGAAATGTCCTGCTGGTGAACCAGCATTACGCCAAGATCAGTGACTTTGGGCTCTCCAAGGCTCTTGGTGCAGATGACAGCTACTACAAGGTAAGTGTGTAAGCACACCGAAGGACCCAGAAAGCTAGCGGGAGTGCTTCTAACTGGGGGGCAAAGGCCCCCAAAGGCAGGGGGTGTGGACCCTTTCCAGGAGCCCTGCTGCATCGCCACGTCACACTCTGGCTTCTCTCACTGCTGGGACATTAAAAGGGGCTTTGAAAAGCTCCACGTGGCAAGGAGGACATTCTGATGGATGCAGAGGCAGCAAGGGGGATGCAGTGTGGTGGGATGACAGGAGAGAGGAGACAGAGGAAGAGAAAGTGAAGAAGAGTGAGCCAGGGCTGATCTTCCCAGCAGCGTGCACTAGTGCAGGACCACAGGGAGCCCCAGGGATGGGGTGTGGGAGCCGGGTGGCACCATGGGACAGTGTCTCATGCCCAGGGATGGCTGAGCAGGGCCAGCATGACAGCAGGGCCTGGGCTGGGGTTTGGGGCTCAGGGCTTAGGGCTTGGGGCCCTGAGCTCCCAGCTTGCGGAAAGGGGATTTTTTCCAGCAGCGTGAGATTGCACGGGACTCAAACATTTATCAGAATTCCAGTTCAGCTCAGAGCAGTCTGTGTCTCAGGGTGGAAATGTTCCTCTTTCCTTTGCTACAGGCCAGGACAGCGGGAAAGTGGCCCTTGAAGTGGTATGCCCCAGAGTGCATCCTCTATCACAAGTTCTCCAGCAAGAGTGACGTATGGAGCTACGGCGTGACCATGTGGGAGGCCTTCAGCTATGGGCAGAAACCGTACAAGGTGAGGCAGAACTGGGTCCATCACGGATGGATCTAGTCTCCCGCTCTGTCACACACTCAAACTACCATTTCTATTCCCTTGGGTGGGCTCTCTTCCCACTGTTCAATGGAGGGGAAAGGAGACAGGCTCACGTCCACTTCGCGAAAGGCACAGATTGGATTGTTTGGATCCTGCAGCTTTGTGTTCATTTAGGGTAGAAGCAGCAGAAAGCAAAACAAATTAATCTGGGTTTGAATCAAAGCAGATCTTCTCTTTGATCCTTCTGCCTCACTTGTGGAATTGAAAAATGAGTTGCTCAGCCACTGCTCTGCTCAGGCTTGAGATGGGGGCTGCAGGCTGGGCTGGCCACCACGCGAGACACCGCTGCTTGGGTGCCAGGCTTGAAAACGGTGACTGTACGGGGCATGTGGTGCATGGATCCAAAGCATTACCCCAGGCCAAGCTCTAACCTGTCTCTTCTAAGCCTGCTACCGGCTCGAGAAACATTAAAGCATTTTCCCACTTGGTCCTGTCCTAGAAAATGAAAGGCCCAGAGGTCATCAGCTTCATAGAGCAAGGGAAGCGCATGGACTGCCCCACAGACTGCCCAGCAGAGATGTACGCCCTCATGCAGCAATGCTGGACCTACAGGTAAGGCTTTCACGAGCTCCACGCTTTGCTGGGCGGCAGGTCCATCAGAATGGTACGTACTGTCTGGATGGTGGCAACACAAAGCAAATGGTGTCTCCTGCCCAGCATTCTCCAGTCCACGATGAATGCTGCACCTATTTCTTTATTGTCATACCCCTCCACTTGCCTGTACCGACACTGGACGACGTCAGAGCCTCTTTGCCTTTGCCCCTCTCCGTCCCAGAAAAGTTTCAGCTGCCCTCCTAAACCCCAGTACAAACAGGCTGCTGTTCTTCCCCAAGTTCTCCTGAGCTTGGTATCTTCTCATTGCATCAGTCCATTTTTGTCCTTTCTGTTGACTCCATTTGTTCCTTTCTGGCCTTGCAGATGGGAAGAGCGTCCAGGATTTTTTTCTGTGGAAAACACAATCCGCTCCTACTACTACAGTATAGCTACCAAGACAGAAAATGGGCCAGAGAGAGATGACAAGTCAAAAGCAACTCTTCCCTGAGTTTCCCTCTCTGCTCCAGAACACACACCCTCCCTGCCTGGGACCTGGAAAGACTGTGAATTTTTGCTTTAATCCCTTAAACACTGGTTTTGTTTCTCAAGTAGTTCCGTAACTAAAAACCTGGGAGATGATGCTGTCACAGCAGACAAGGGTAGTCAGCTGTGCCTCGTGTCTCCAAACAGCCGGCCATGATTTACATCTCCAGCCTGACCAAGCACAAGACAGTACGGACGGTATTAGAGTTCCTCCTGACCCACTTCCAAACCTATCCCAGAACCTCAGAGCTTAACGTCTACCAGGCTCCCTAAGGATGAACTGCGTTGTCTCCAGCAGACCTGGATTTTTCCAGATGCCTTAAAACCCAATTCTTTCACAGGAAACAACCAAGTACTCATTTTTGGTGAGGTTTGCGTGGGATGTGACACGGGACAGGGAGCCATGGGGTCCCCTTCCCCTCGGCTTAGGGCAAGAAGCGGTTGGTGTCCTGCTCGCTCCCAGCAGAGACGGGAGGAGCAGAGGGGCAGAGGAGCACCCCCACAGCCCTTCAAACTGGCAATGGCTCCAGAAACAACTTAACCTTCCTGGACCCACCGCTCACCTCCTGGGTCCCCTCTGGCCCCTCTCTGCTACTGAAACGAGCATCTTGCTTTTCAAGCCTGAAAACTGGCCACCCTGTAAATAAACTATTCTATATTTTTTAACATATCTATGGCTCAGACTGTTGAACTATCATAAATATTTGCAGCTGCTTCAAGCTGATGAGAAAATAATGATAGTTTCCCCCTACTAGGCCAGGGTTTCCTCCCTTGATGCTCTCCATAACCCTGTGGAGTCACCAACCTGGTCACCCTTGGGCTGGTTTCACTGCAGAGCTGGAGCTTTCTGGCGGCTTTCTTGCAGCTAATGGCATATACAGCTGCTCAGCTAAGCCCACTATGGCAACCCACCCATTGAGGCTTGTACTGGTCTCCCCCTGCCCCCGGATGCAGCAGATTACCCATTTTGGGGGGACTGTGGTCTGCACTGTTGCAGAGAGCAGGGTGGTTGTGAAGGCTGGGGAAGTGGGGGAAGCAGAAGATCAGAGCCTGAGATAGAGTGAATAGAAAAGCTTATCTCTCACCATCTTCTGGTATCCAGAAGCAGCCCCACAGTATGAGCCCCACAGTAACTCATACAAAGTACCTTGTCCTGGAGGTAAAATAAACAGCTACAGGCCAGGCCAGGTCACAGCCCTTATCTAAAACCTTAATGGGAGGTGGATTTCATCTGAAGAAAATGGAGCATTTAGGTATGAAGCGTAAATTACCCTCTTGGTAGAGCCTGGTTAAGCTCTCAGAGAACCTAGGTCTCATGAAAAACAAGTGTTCTCCTCTCCTTGCTTAGCCTACAGCCTCTGCTGATACCAACTATTTACACACACCAAAGCTTTTTCTCTCTCTCAATCCCATTAGCTTGTCCTGTATACTTGAGAACTGAGGACATATTATCCCTACCAGTAGAGGGAAAAACAGTTATTGGAGGAGAAAGTGGTTTATTCCTGTATGTTCAGTGAGTTAGTGACAGCGACAGGAAGAAAATTATCTCCTGTGTCATGTTTTCCTCCTAGAGAAGGCAGATATTTTGCTGGAAAAGGGGAGGTTCAATGTGCTTTCTGATTGAAAACCACTGCCAAAACGTTTTATTTAGAGTTTTCTTTCAAAACAAATCCATTTTCTGGTTTGAAACGATTTCTTATATTAAATTCTCTGCTGACTGGTTGCTGGTATTTTTTCAAATAAGTAAGAAAGGTACCAGAGAAGTTAATACCCAGAGGAGCTTCTGGTTTAGTTAGAGGCAATTTCAAGAGTGTGTGTGCACACACCCTGACGGGCAGAACGGAAATCCATCAAGATCCTGCCACAAGAATAAGGGGCAGGGACTTCTCTTCTGGAAAGCCAGCTAGGCTGTGGATGTTGCTCTGGCTGTTCCAAGAGCATCGCAAAATGTCAGGAGCGGCTGTGGGGGAAAAAAGGGAGTGAGACGACCAGGACCTGAAGTCGCAGGACTCTGTGGCTCCTGCATCTTTGTGGCTCCTTCTTTTCGCACGTGCGAGGCCTGACGTTCGCTCCGATGGGAATTTCCTTTGACTTCAGGCCCTGCCTCCCTCCTGAGCATCCCCAGTCTGCGACCACAGAAGGGGCTCAGCACCCTCAGGAAGACACATCTCTGGGTCGCAGAGTGCGACGGCGCTGCGGACGGGGACAGTCTCTCTTCTTCCCCATCTCACGGCATGGATATATTCAGCTCCGTCCTCTCTCCTTGCTCATGGCTGGCAGGTCCAAATATTGAAACACTTTTGTTGGACCGTCCAGTCCTTTTGCTGTCTGGTCCCAGAGGCACCAGATGCTCAAGCAAGAGCCATGTCACTGATAAGATAAAGGCATGGGCTGTAGTTGGCGCAGGCTCAGACCTCAGTGCTCTACGGCTGCTTCTGCTCTCCCACAAACTTCCTCAGATCCTCTCTTTTCTCGCTGACCTCTCCTTCCCTCCGCTCTCCCCATTTCCCTCTGTTTTACCTGAATCTTTAAAACTCTTCCGATTCTTGCGCTCTCCATCTTGCAAGGGAAAAGATGAACTTCATCTTCTAACCAAGCACCGGCAGCGATAACATGAGACGCGCAGAAGTATCGGTAACCACTTCTAATCACCACTGTGTAACATTCCATCGTATCACTGGGGCAGATCTATCTCCTTCCAACCTATCTTATCACCAATAAGTCAATCTTATCACTGGCACATGCCTAGTTATCAATTGCACCACCATATCAAAGCACATACTGACCTTTCTATCTCTTTCAGCTATCTAGGCACTTTCATTTTGTTCAGCAGCATGGCAGCTACGTGACTCACACCGCGCTCTTCTCACTGACCTTTGTGTTAAGCCCTGAAGCATTTCACTGAACTGGTGCAAAAGTGGATTTTCAAAGCTACCGCTGGGTATTTTCCCCTCTCTCCCCAAGAAATGCTGCCTTGGGAGGTTCCTCAGGGCACGGCATGGCGCTGCCAGGGGGGCTCCTGCTTTGCTGCTTTGTCCTCTCTCCCATGAGGCCGGTCAGCAGTTAAACTGCTCGGTTTTGGCTGTTTTCTGGGCTTTGGGTATTTCTGTATAGCAAAGAAGGCAGAAGTAGAAGCACTAGGCAGAGAGAGAGGGGACCAGCCCACAGGCAGCTCCATGGCAGCCTTCTCCATGCAGCCCCTGGTGAGATGAGCTACCAGCACTCAGACCTGCTCCCAGTTTGGGGAAAAAGTTTGCATTTTCAAAATCTCTGTCTTGCTGGATGGCTCCAGCTGTTGGCGGCTTGGAGACACTGCAAGGGCAGAGCACAGACCTACTCACCGCTGTCACCCTTGTTAGGAAATGCCCGGCGACTGTGAAGGCACAGAATGCTTTGGTCCTGCCCTGATAAAATACACCTCAAAAATCACAGATTTCTTCTTAAACGTCAGGTGAGTCTACACTGTCCCCTTCTCTCCCTCCGTGATAGGAGATCGGCTTATTTCCAATTACAGCAGAGGGAAGTGAGACAAGAGAAGGACATGACTTGTCAGTGGTGGCACAGGGACCTGGAAGAAAAGCTCTCGTCCGCCTTTGCCCGTTTGCAAACTTTCAGCTCCAGGTGGTGTCTTCTTTTTGTGTTCAAAGGCCTTCAAGGTTCAGAGAAGCCGAACAAGCCAAATGATGGCCCAGCACAAAGAGTGCCATCACACGCATCGATGTACTCACTCAGCGGTGGCCCCAAATTAGCGGAGTCGCATTGTAGAGGCTTTTCCCATCAAACCGTCACAGGACATGAAGAAAAAAAGTTGTGCAAGGCACTGGAAAATGCAGATGTAGGTGCGAAATTAGATGCTTTTCACTGACAACAGGGATGGGGCTGGCTTAGCTATTAACAAGTCTCCAAGTCCTGAGGAAAAACTCTTTTCTCACAGCAGGAGGAAATTACTTATTTTGCCACCAAGAAATCTGGTAAAGCAGATGAGACCTGGACTGAGCCAAAAGGCCTTTTTTCTCCTTTTATCTCTAGGTTTTTTTATGTTACCTTGGTTTTCCCTGTGAGACAGAAATCTCAGTGCTGGCAGAGGAAACTGTAAACATGTTTTCACAAGTGGTTTGGTGTGGGTTTTTTTCATCATCAATAGAAATCTTGGAAAATAAGAGAGGTGCTCGTCCCGGCTGAGAGGCTGTTGGGGACCAGCAGGAATTCAGCATCCCTCATCTCTTCCGACTTCAAGTGATCCCACCTGCAGCTGGGAGCGTGCCCGTGGTGTGAGGACAGGCACCAGGACGCTGCCTGCCTGCCCAGCCGGAGAGAGAGGGGCAGAGATGCAGCAGACACGCACCATGTCACAAGGAGAGGTTATTTCTGTCCCTAACTGCCAGCAAACAGCGCAAGCAGTGACAGGGGATTTCGGCAGCTGATTCCCTGAGTCGGTTTTTGTGGCCTTTGGCCGATGTAAGATGTGCACAGGCACATCAGGGTATGGTGGCTGGCATTCCCACTGCCTCTTCCAGCCTTCTGCTCCGCTTTTTCTTGTCCGTAAAGCCTGGAGGACTTGCAATTTGGCTCTTGATCTGAGGTCCCCTTATGTCCCATCCTCCCTGTTTCCTCAACTCAGGAGCCTTCCCTGTCTGTGACCTCCAGCCGGTGCTTCCCCTTGTAGCTCTGGGACAGGGTGAAGCAGCCTCTCAGAGAGCAAAGAAATCATGGTCCTGAGCAACCAGGTGCTGAAAGATTAAAGAATCGACTCCTTCGGTAAATATATTTTACTATTAAATTAATCTATTAAGTAACCAACCAGCTTGTTGTAGCTGTTGCTGTGAAGAGGCTGCTTTTTCTTCTTTCGTAGCCTGGCCGGGGCTGTCTGCTGCATTGGCTGGGCAGCAAAACTAAAAAAAAAAAAAACCCAAAAAACGGCTTCAGAAAGAAACTTTAAAAAATAAAATGGCATTTGACCCATTTGTGTCATTTTTTTTTTTCATTTTTAAAAATCAGATCTTGTCAGAAATGTCAAAAGAGGGTAAAATATAGGGTCAGCTGGACACTCTCTGTAGGTACATTCAGCACATCCCAGCTGGGTGGAGGCCAGCAGGCTCTGGGAAGGGTGACAGAGCTGGCGGAGAAGTGGGAGGAGTTTCTTTCCACCACCAAAGCGTAGCTGCAGGGAGCCCTGTGGCGGCTGGAGGAGCTTGTGTTCTGGGTTTAAGGGGCTGGAGAGATCTTCATTGCGTGCTTCCCATTGCAGAGCAAAGCCTGCGCGCATCCCCGGCGAGGTCCACCCCTCTGGTAGAGCCCTTCCGCACCACCGCGCTCCCCGAGGGAGCTCAGCTCATGCGGGGCTGTGCAGTCATCGCTCCTCCAGAACCAAACCACCGTCAGCCACACTACTGCCATTATTCACGGCATTCTTCCAAAAAACTACCAATGGGGTTGGTTTGTGCCCTCCCGAACGTTCCTGTCATTCAGAGCTTGGCTGTGCTCCTCCAGAAGCACCCTAAAGACTTCCTAGCATTGCGGCGAGGTCCAAATATTTCTCCCCTTCGCGCATGAGGAACAGCAACCTCCATCCGCACGTCTGAACTTCCACGGACAACGGAGGAGAAGTAACGGAGCGGGGTTATGCAGGGACAGAAGGGACCAAAGCACTAGGAAACAAACTGTAGGTGGCAGTTGTGAGCAGGCAGGGTAAAACGTCCAAAAAAACCATCTCCCCCTGCTTTATTTTCAGAGCTTGCTCCTGGAGCTTCAGATCACGATAGACGCCGAATGGACGCCACCTTCTGCTGCATAAACCAGGCGCTACTGGCAACTATAACAGCAATCACTCTGAATTGTGCTGCGAAATAAAACAGGGGTGATTTCAGCGGGGTGAAAAATCATGACAAAGAGATCAAAAGGTGGTTTGAAAATTAAACATCAGCTCTGGGAGTGGGAGAGTGTCTGGTCACAGAGCTGCCCCCATGCAGGGAAAGAGCTGTGAAAGCTCCTACCTGACTGATGTCTTGATCTCCATGAGCCACTCAGCCGGGAAAGCTTGTAGCCACAGAGCTACAAGCCACAAAGTCCAGGGACAAATTGGCGGATGGGTGAGCTGGCAGGAGTGGAAGCAGGCTCGCCCACCAAACAGCCTGGCCAAGGCTTGCTTGGTTTCCGCCGAAAGCTTTGACAGAATCAAAACCTTTCCACGGAACATTTCAATTCAGTCTAATCAGCATTTTCAAATGGAAAACTCTTCTGTTGGAAAATTTCCATCCAACTCAAGTCATTTACTCCCGGGGCCAATGAGTGTAATGTGGGTGTAAAGCACGGTCATGTCAGAGATGCAGCAGTTGCCACATCCTTTGGCATGATGTAAATAGGGATGTGGTGTAAGAGGCGATGGAGAACCAGCTCCCGCCGCAGACCTACAGCATCAGTGTCATCCTGGAGAAACTTAAGAACTTGATTTTGGCCACAAGTCAGTGAATTTTGGGAAATAGGCTGGGATGACAAGCTGTGAAGAGCCTTGGACCTAAAGCGAATAGGAAATCCTGTCTAGGCATGGAGAAGGGAGTGGACACCATCTCTGCCTCGGGTATCTCTCTGCCTGTTTTTTTCCCCAGATCAGGGCTTTCCAGAAAGATGCAGTTAGCCCAATCCTTTGTGAATTTGCCTCATTGTTACATGGCAATGCCCTACCCATTTGCAGTTTTATAACACAGTATGTTCTGCCGTAGCCAGTCTTACAGAAAATAATGGTTTTATTTGCAAGAAGCACAGCACGTACCTACATGGGAAACGCTACCAAGGGCAGGCTCTGATTTCCAAACTGAGAAGCAGCGTCGCTGCTTTCTCCTCTAGCAGGAAAGATTAATAAGCAAAGTGGTTTAACTTAACGGTTTAAAGCGAGGATCACAAACGTGGTGGTTTATCAACTCTGAGCCCAGGTTGAAGTGTAATATTTGCAGCTGTTTGGTTATGTTGCAGTTTTCATCAGCATGCTTCCAGATGTGTAGACAACTACATTGTGCAAAGGCTTCATAAAGCAGAATATTTTAGTCCTACTTCTGTGCAGGTGCTTATATTACGCAGATGCTATGGGGAAAGTGATAAAGTGATTTTTTTTGCACCTCTGCAAGCCGTAACTTCAAAAAAGACCTCAAATTACAAAGTACACTGGGCTTGCTCCAAGCCATTCTAACAGAAAATTTAACTAGTAGGTAATCAAACACTTTAACAAAGCAAATTAAAAGTACTGATATGGAAAAAATGGCAATGATTAATAAAGGATAAACCGTATCATGCAGTCAGTGGAAAAGGGGAAAGCGGTACGTTTTGTGTGTTTGTCCTTCAACTGATCTGAACAGAAACAAGGATGGAAAAAGTGTTTTATGGACCATAAATGGGTTAAAAAACAAACACAGGAAGACAGATATTGAATCATGTTCGTAGTTCACCTAGTAGAGTATCCATTTTCCCAAATGTAAAGCAGCAAAGAATCATCAAAGAGAAAGAAACTGTAGAGAAGCCTAAGACTTGATATTTAGTACAGTCTGTTTTAACACCTCCGGTGCTGTTTTGGCACATTCAGAAAAATTACAAATAAGCTTACACTGGGAGGACCTGCAAAGATACAGCAGAGGTAAAGAAAGATCAGAGAAGTTACTAACTAGGAGCAGAAATGATTACATGGGCTCAGATACAGAAAGTGGAAGGGAAGAAAGTCTTTTTTGTGATAAAATATAAAAAACTCAGAACAGTCTCAGAGAGGGCTAAGAATTTAGGAAAGGGCAGTTATTGGTTAAGGTCACTACTGGAATATAGAGTAATGACTGCGTTTCTGCTGAGCAGAAGTGTGGTCCGCATCTGTGAAAGCCAAGAAGGTGAGGACGGGTGTAGGGAGGATGGAAGAAGAGTTTCCTAAGAGAATAAGAAAAAGAAGAGCTCAGTCTTTCTGGTCACCCTTGGGTTTTACACACAGGCCCCGTATGAAACAGCTACAGTTCCTTTCCCTCTAGTTTGCAAGCTTCCTTCTTGTCTCACCGAGTCCACAAAACCCTCTCTGCTGGGAAATGGCAAAGGGGACTCTTCGGGTGTCCTGAGGGGATGAATAAGCCGGTGAAAAATCCTCCCTCTGCTCTGCCTCTCCCCGAGAGCTGCCCGGCTGCAGGGAGAAAACCACATGCCCCTCGTGCTGCCCCCGCTTCATCTTGAGTTGTTTGAATTTCACCGTCCTTCAGCCTAGCAACGAAATGGTGAAATGCTGGCACACCCTGGCCCCAGAGTGACAGCGCTGACGCCGCAGATGTCAGGGTGTTTTAATACCAGAAGCTCCTGCCAACTCCTAAACAATGGCTCAGGCATGACAGAAGGGACCAAGGAGTTTTCCAGCCCCTCAGGCCAACTATTTCCCAGGGATGAGTCCTGCCAAAATCTTTAACCGAACGCGCAGGACTCCAGTGGTGGAAACAAAATCCATCCCAATGCCAAAAACTGCCAAGGCCAGAGTAGTGAGAACCCAGCTAAGTGTTATCATCCTTGCAGTCCAAATCCAAATCCCTACGCATCCTTCACCAGTTCTGGCTGAGCTTCCTTATCTCACGTGGCAGTGAGTTCCAGAGCTTGCTCTTATATGAAGGTTTTTGCTTCTTTTAGGCTAAAATGTGTAGTGTCTTATTATTAAGTCCCTGCAGTAATTGGCAGAACGGGATGGGGAGCTATAGACAAGGTCTATTCTTTTTGGTAGCTGAGGAACAGCTTGTATAAGTATTTATGCTTATAAATACTTAAAGGGAGGTGCCGGGAGGATGGGACTGGTCTTTTTCCAGTGGAGCCCAGTGACAGGGCAAGAGGCAACAGGCACAAACTTGAACATGGGAAGTTCCATCTAAACATGAGGAGGAACTTCTTCCCTTTGAGGGCGGCGGAGCACTGGCACAGGCTGCCCAGAGAGGTGGTGGAGTCTCCAAATCCGGAGACATTCCCAACCCACCTGGATGCCATCCTGTGCCCCCTGCTCTGGGTGACCCTGCTCCGGCAGGGGGTCGGAGGAGACGATCTCCAGAGGGTCCTGCCAGCCCCAGGGATCCGGTGATTCTGTGAATGACCACTGAAGGCAGTTATCCCCTAAAAATGCTGCTGTAGCACTTTCTACTCCTTTTCCAGCATGCAAATAATTCCTCCTGATGTCTGTAAAATGTCCGTAGAGGTAAAGCCCAGCTCAGCTGGAATAAAGGTGGTGGCAGAGCAGTGATTTATTTCCTGGAGTTGGAGGAAGAGGGCAGAGAAGCCAAGAGGGAGGTAAGCCCACGGTCTTGAGCGCGAAGGACTCTCTGTGGTTGCTCGTGTGGGTACACGGGTGAGGTGAGGTTTTAAAGATGAGGTTCAGATACAATATCTCACCAGGAAAGGTGAGACATTTACAGGTTTCCTGCTATTCTGGTAACAGCACTAAGTGTGCTCGGCTCTACCTTGAGTTAGTAACAGAAACGGAGAGGAACTGCATGTCTGGGAGCACAAAAGATGCCCCAGGGAAGCTGGGCAGATGTTGTCCTTGTTGTTGTGCTTGTCTAGCAGTGCCACGACTATGTATTTCGAGCTGTTTATAAATTTCCTGTTCCTGGCAATGATTTTGACAACAGAAAACAGAAAAAGGTTTTGGCCTTTTTGAGCAGCTTTTCTTCACAACCTTTGGAGGCATTCATAAACCTACGTGTCTGAAAAGTAAAAACTATTGTTTGGATTGTCCAAGCTGAAAACCGCTGGGGAGAGGGAGAAGAAATAAGAGAAAATTAATATTTGCTGTGGAAAACTTCTACTTGATGAAAACATACATTTCTGTGAAAAACATGGCTTGAACAAAACATTTCTCGGTTTTTTTCAGGCTCACAGTGCACAACAGACTGACAGAAGAGCCATAGAATGAAATTACCCAGTCTCTGAAAATCTGAAATATGGGCAACCAGCTAGAAAAGTGCTGCCTGCTTTTACGCCCTGATGTGATGGGCTAATCCCTCTTCATTATGCATTTCCGTAAAAATGCTTTTTATTCCTATCTCTTTTCGTAACTAACAATCCTCTTTAACACATGTAGCATTTTGAGTATAACTTCTAGAGACAGCCAGGATCTTTATGTCAGAATCTCAGTTCTTCACAGATAAAGAAGAGTTCTTGTAAAATCAGCATTTTCTCAGGGAAAATTTCTATCTTGCCAGACAGAAAAAAAAACCAAACCACCCAAACCCCACAGCGTTAGTTCCCAGTGGAAAAGATGAAGCAAAATATTTTATTTTGAGCATGGCTAAAATTAATATTGTTTGGTCGGTCAAGCCTGCCTGAAGTATTAATTTTCAGTTCCACTCTGCTTTGAACTGCATCCACAGGCAGCAGCCACTGCTTATTAACAAGTCCTGGTGCAAATGCCTCATGCCCTCATTCCCCTTTTGGCACAGCTCCTCGCTGGGCTGGCGGTCCTGTCCCTGCGGTGTTTTCTGCCTGAACCACCCCACCACATCACATCGCACGAGGAAGAACGAAGCCTGCTAGGGTGCTGTCCTGGTATGAGCGACACAGGACTAATTTCTTTCCTAATGCCTGGGAAAGCTGTATTTGTGTAAGACTCTGGTGTCTGAATTAGTGAAGATATTTACTGTACAGCCAGCCATGGTGTGTGGTTTTCAAGGTCTCGGTGTTTTCGAGCTGGCCAGGTGCAGGGATGAGGAGGAGCAAGACTTGGGCCTTTGACCCAAGCTGCCAACAGGATTGTTTCATACCATGAACATCACATTCAATATAAATTAGAAAGTCTGCTGTGAGGTAGGGGGTTTTCCCCCTTGTTCACGTTCTCCCCTTGATGGCTTCCCCTTGATGGGTCTCCCTTGATGGCTCTCCCTTGATGGCTCTCCCTTGATGATGGTGATCCAGATGACTTCTTGCCCCGGTGCTGGATCCCTGAGCCCTTCCCTTCTTACTGAAGCTGTAGCGCTCGCAGTGTCCGACATGTACTGTCCACTGCTGGGAGCGCACGGCTTCTTACGGATATAGCTGGCTGAGTATAATCCTTGTACGGTATTTACGGGTATCGGGATCAATATGGGTTCTTTTGTGTTAGTACTGTTAATTATCCAGTTCTATGCTCTTAAATCTGTTTATCTTTCAACCCCTGGGTTTTCTTGTTTTCTTCCCGATTCCCATTCCTGGGTGGGGAGGGGTCATCAGGTGAGAGAATAATTGTCTAAGTGACAATAAATTGTTATGGGTTTTCTCAAACCATAACAGGAGTCCATCCCACTGCGGAGAACAGGCATGTGCGGGCACCAGATTCCCATGACAGGCTATTTCAGGAAAACCCACTTGTGAATGGGATCACGGAACATTGCCTTGGGGAACTGCACAGTACAACCCATCTGCAATAATTATGTTTAAAAGAGGTGACACAATATAGGTTACACACCCAGCAGGGCGTGAGGGATCATTCAGCACCTGCACGGATCATGCTTGGGTTGATACGTACCGCCAATGGTTTGAGGCAATGGTGGTGTGTTGTTGCAATTAAAAAAAAAAAATATGGCAGGTATCTAAAGCTAAAGGGGATCAATAGCATCCTGATTCCCACTTTTGGGAGCAATGAGGGAGAAGAGTGACTTCTACAGTTCAGCCCCTTCCTAGGCCTGCTGTCCTGGCAGGAAGGATTTGCGCACATTAATCCTGAGAGAACAAGCCAAAAAAAAAAAACCAAAAAAAAACCCAAAAAATTTTTAGCCCAAATTTATGGGCTTATGGAGAGAGGCCTTTAATGGCCACTTCAGATACACAAGTGTCTATGTCCCTCAGGCTGAAATTTTACTGCTGAAGGCTGAAGGAAAGTCAGTTTAAAAATAAAATAAAGCTAAACATCTAGAAAGACTTTAAAATGTTACCCGTGAGACCAGGACCTGGGTTCCTTGGTCCCTTCAACGCTTTTGCAAATTTTAATTCATTCAGTTTAATTCATTCAGTCCATTTCCTCTCGTCCCATCCACCTGTTCCTTGGGAGAGGAGACCGACCCCCTGTGGCTACACTCTCCTTTATTATTTATTATGGTTGGACTTGATGATCTTAAAGGTCTCTTCCAACCTAGACAATTTCGTGATTCTGTGATTCCTCTCAGGCAGTTGCAGAGAGCCAGAAGGTCTCCCCTCAGCCTCCTCTTCTCCAGATGGAACAACCCCAGGTCCCTCAGCTGCTCCTGAGTGGGGGAGACTCATCTAGCTGCGTCCATTGAGCCCTCCTCCTCTTCCTCCTCCCCGTGTCACACGGGTGCCCTGTGGGGCTCCCCTGTGCCACCTCAGGCTGCTGCGCCGGCATGGCTGGGCACGGCGCTCCTCGCCCGCCTGTCTGAGTGACTCAACACCTACAACAGCTTTTGAAACACCAAGCTCAGCGGGGAGGCCACCCCCCTTGCTGCCACCGCTGGGGCTGACGCGGTTTTTTTCAGTGTAAATGCTAACGGGAAGCTCAAAAGCAGCTGTGCTGCTGGCGGGAGCCACCTGACGCCCGGTGATGCCGCCTGCTCTGCCACCGCGTGTCACCACCTCTTGCGTCATCACTACATGACTCCAGCTTTCCTGGGACCTGATTATTCAAAAAACAGGCAAAAGCAACCAAAAAAAAAAAAAAGGGGGAGAAAAAAACCCTTGGTGACCCACCGACATGTATCTCAGTGCAGGGCTGTCACGAGCCCGCGGGTGGTGAGGCAGCACTCAGCAGAAGAGTTGTTCATCGTCCCCCTCTCGCCTGACCTGGGTGGCTCTGGGGTGAGCAGCCGACGGCGGATGACTCCAGGTGTCGCATCCGATTGGGAAGGTGAGTCCTGGCCAGGTTGGTGCGAGGGACGTCACGGTGTTCGGGGTTTTCCGTGTGGTGTGGGGCAATAGGCAGTGACACTCTCCCAGAAAACCATTTCTATGCTTGTCCCTGTTAGCTTTCCTGAAAAGTGAATGACTTTAGGCATGATAATTACTGGCTTTTTTCTTTTTCTTCTTTTTTAAAAATCTTTCTTTTTAAAAATATTTTTTTCTTTTTTAAATCTTTTTTTCTTTTTTATCTTTTTTCTTTCTGAATTATTTTAAAAATCTTTTTTCTTTTAAAATATTTTTTCTTTTAAAAACTTTTTCCTTTTTAAATCTTCTAAGATATTTTTCCTTTTCCAACTTTTTTACCTTTTTTCATTTTTTTAATCTTTTTTCCTTCTCCACCTTTTTCTTTTCTCTTTTCCCTTTTCATTCTTTCTTTTTTCTTCTCCGTGCTTCTTGTTTCTTTTTTTCTTTTTTCTTTTTCCTCCTTTCTCTCCCTCTCTCTCCCCTATATGTTATCACTATGCACTCTACGCTTCCCCTTGNAAAATCTTTCTTTTTAAAAATATTTTTTTCTTTTTTAAATCTTTTTTTCTTTTTTCTTTTTCCTCCTTTCTCTCCCTCTCTCTCCCCTATATGTTATCACTATGCACTCTACGCTTCCCCTTGTTTGTCCCTGAATTTACCTTTCTTGAAACTTCCAACATTCAACACGCCTCCCTGCCGCACCTGCCAACACGCCAACACCTATACGTGCACACACATGGTCGCACACACGCTCACCATATTGCAATGCCCGGTATCTTCCTCCCCAATTTCTCTTCCCATCCTCAGGGGGAGCGATGGAGATGGTTATATTTGTAGATTTTGTTGTGTTCTTCTACTGCGTCTGCCTAGTTGTTGCAGTTGGACATTTTTTTTGCCTGTTCTTTCCCATGTGCTTATTTTGCTTCAGTTGCCTCTTCACGTCGGAAACACCAACGTTCATGCACTCGCACATGCCTGGCTGTGAGGCTAAGGAAGAATTGATTTCCTGGATTGGGCATGTTTTGGTTGTTTCTAGAGCTTTGCATGGTGTCTATAGCAGCCAGCGGATCAGTAGAGCTTGACGATAACACAGTGTATGTGCGGTGATGGGTTTGCAGCCCGAAAGAGAGGGATCGGCACCATCTCCTTGGAGGAGCCACAGTAGAAAAGTGGCTTCCTCGGAGAGGACCTTCTGCTGGCAACTCCCACCCTGGCAGAAGGACCCACCTGGCAGCGGATGGAGCCCTTTGCACGCCTCTGCACGGAGCATCGCTCGCGGAGATGCCGAGGCCGGGAACGGCAGTTGGCCTTAGTGGTACCAGTGGTTGGTTGGAGGGGATGGTTGCCTAGGCCAGGAACAGTTCCCGTCACCGAGGTCCCTGTGCAGTATCGGCCTTTGTTCAACTTTATGTTTTAACCATTGAAAACTCTGCTGTGAATTTCCTAAACTAGTCAGCTTGCACTGAAAGCACAACCTATTTTGTCCCGACTGGTCTGTACGTGCTTCAACCCTTTTGCTTCCATCTCCTTGGCTCCTCATCCTCTCTTTCTCCTGTCTAAATTTCACCTATGACACTTTTGGCCAGTTTTTCACAGTGTTAGAGTCCCTAGATGCAAACTGTTTTTGAAACCCTATTCTTTATGTCAAAGTCTGCATAAAAACATAACATTCGAAAATCGGATTTCCCTTTGCTTGCTCTGTAGGGGGAAGATACTGCCCTTCACTGTGTCCCTCACAATATCAGAAGCACTGAGAATCAGGGTAGAAAATAAAAATGATCCAGGCATTGAAAACCGTTAAAAAAATTATTAGCACCGTGTAGGACTGTTTCTTTCTGTCATTGCTCAGCTTGTAACGTGGTTTCTTCAGTTCACAAAGCTTCTGGGGGCAAGCTCTTTCCTCTCTTGCTTTGAAAAACCTTTTGAATCTAATTTCAAAGGCAGGGAGAGGTTGTTGTCGTTTCCCCTTCTCCCTCTCAGACTTCCCCTTCTCTACAAGTTTGAGAGAGAAAGACAGAGAGAAAACTATTCCGAAGGCGCAGTTTTACATAAAGGCAGGTGACACGCATTTATTGTACCTGGAGGAAGGTGTAAAATTGTTGTGTGTTGTTTCTGAAGCTTGTGGTGAAATAGTTCTTGTTTTGAATTTTAAAGCTGACAGCTGTCATGATTTTTTTTTTTTTATACCAAGAAAAGGTGTATTTAATCCCCATTTTTCTGCCCAAGGTTCACTGCAGCAAAACAATGAATTTTAGAGTAACACATTAAGTATTTTAATGATACTAATGGAGGAGAATGATAAATGTCACTGTCAGGAACTTAGAGGAATCACTAACCTCCACTTCAGAGACAGTCTTTGGTGTTAGAAACACTTTAAAGCGCTACGGAAATTGTCGGCCAGGGCTGAACACTGCTGCGTGGTCTGTGAGCACAAACCCAAAGGTTGTGCCTTGAAGCCGCTGTTCCTACCGGCGAACTCCGAAACACAGCAAAAGTATCCCCAGAGTTTCTGGTTAATGTTGTTACCATTAATTAAATGCAGGAGAGTTGGGAATGTGCTGTCAATAGGCCTCGAGAATTACTCCTGAAAAGAGATGCTGCTGCCTTGCAGGAATTGACTCCCCCGGGGAACACTGTGCATCCCTTGCAGCGCAAAAAATCACGGTACTTTCAGGATTTTTCTGGTCGCTGTGGTAGAAATGGCCCTTCCTTTGCTCTTTGTCTAAGGTTAAACCCATTATTCTTTGTACACTTTATAGTTGTGGCGAGTAACTTGCAGTAGAGAAAACTCTAGAGAGAAAAGCTGATACGCAAAAGAAAATGAAACTGCCATCCTGAATTCTGTGGAATGAACCAAATTTCCCCTCCTGCATAAGTGTCAAGATTGTAGATATGAAATGCAAGTTAATGAAACAGTGTGCATTTGTTCAAAAAGCCAGTGAGTCTCATATGAGAGAGATGCATATCTATCTGGATGCTGCAAATCTGCCAAACCTCAATCTGCTGTTCATAATCACTTGGTTCTTTATATAAGCAACATAAAACGCAGTTCCAGCTACAGAATCTTGTTATTGCTAGCAGACACACAGTAACAGCGAACTAATAACAAACACAAGCTAAAAAAAAAAAATCTTTCTGAAGATTCTTAATGAAATTCTCTGAAAAGTTATGTCATGAGATAAATAAATTAAGACTGTGGGAGGAACTTTCACATTCACTGACTTTCAGTGCCAATGGCATGTGCGTACTTAGCTGAGAAATGGAAAGGTGAGGGGTTTTTTTCCTTAAAAGTCAAATTTGCAGAATCTCCTCAGATTTAAGCATTTAGCAAGGCACGTTGATGAGGTTCACAAAAGGATTTAAAAGCACCAGCTCTAGCTTTTTCTAATTTTCTTCAATAGTTCATGCCTCAAAATTTTTGACGTCTATTCCTCTTCCTAGTCACCCAGTCACTGACGCTCCAGCCCACCTTCATTCCCATTAGGCTCTGGGATTTCTTGCATCATAAGACAGTTCACATTTTCAGCTCACCAGATTTCGAGGGCTCATTAATTTTAAGTGGGGTTTAGACACGCACATCTCTAAACAGTGTTAGAAAATAGGTTGTAGATATCTGAAATTGGCACCGCCACAACGCCACATCCCATTTACACTCTGTGTAGATTTTGCTCCTGAGTTTCACAGGTTATTTTTGGGAATGGGAGTAAGATTTTTTTTCAATCACTTTTACAGGTTGTGGTTTTTTTGTCATTACACATGTTAGGCAGCAGACTGGTCTAGCGGAAGCAACCAGTTCATAAGGTGTACTCTTTATTTAAGCAAATTGAAATTAACATAACTTACATGATAATGTGCATCCATATGGTTTGACAGTGTATTAAGAACTACGAAGACAGAAAAGGAAATCAGCCCTTGGGTATTTTTAGATCTCGCAGATTACAACTGAGGGATTTTTTTTGTAAGAGACTACATTCAAACGCCAACAACATATTAGTGACCCTAAAACTTAGAAAAAACTGTTTTTCTAAGAGTTCCCTTGGCAAATAATTCTGACTGAAAAAAATGGAAGCTGTTTTAAGGAAGACACAACATGCTCCTAAACATCTTCTATTTCAAATTTACCATGGAAAATGTCATTTCAAAAAAGGCATTTTCATGTTGAAATTGGTCAGTTCCTTATGAGACATAATGGTTAACAGTCCTAAAACATTTGATCTGAGATAAAACCGAAATGCTTTCTCTTGATCCAGCAGAAACAGTTTTGCAGCTGTTCAGTTCAGCTGTGGCAAGAACTCTTGCAGGGCATTCCAGCAAGAGCTGCACTTTGCACCTGAAGAAGGAATTCAGGTATACAAATAAATAGAGGGAGAAGAGTTGTGCAGACAGTATAATGAGATCAAAACCGCAACTTTAGAGCGAAAACCACAATTTTGTATATTTTTTACATTCCCAGCAAAACTGTTTCTTCTGCTCTGCGTAGCTAATACCTACACAGCGGAATTTGGACGTGGGCGGCGGATTTGCTTCTCCTACTGGAGGATAATGATGATGCCTGAGAGCAGGTTTTGCACCCCGCATGCACAATCTAGTATATTGCGAGTATAGGGGTCTGAGGAGTGTAAAATGTGAAATTCCAGTTTGCTGCCTCCTTTCTAGTGGGCTGGGAGAGAATGAAGCTTTGAACGATGGAAACTGGTCTTGTCATATCAGCGTAGCTGAAGCGTTCAAGTAGCCACTCTCCAAAACTATTTTATATACGAGGTGCGTGTATTTTAAACCGGATGATAGTTTTTAAATCCCTTCCATATATAATAGTGAAAATGATTAGTAGCCAGTATTGCGTTTGATTTAAGGAGAGTGTGACAGTAAATAACTCTTCCGTTGATTAAAAAAACCTATGAGAAGGGCCCTTCTTGGGTCCTTCCAGACCAAGAAGTGAGCACTGAGACCCCACCCAAAGGTTGGAACCTCTTGTTTCTACACATGATAAATGCCCCATCATACAGAATACAAGACTTAAAATTTTTGAAGTATCTTGGTGTGGTAAATTTTTTACCACTCTAAATCTGCGCTTTGTTGTGCTGTGGCTTATAACACGCTAAATTTCTTGGGGACATTCAAAGATTTGTTGGGAGAAGGAAAATGCTGTTCATAAGTGTACTACATGCCAATTATCCCAACTCTAGCATCTCCACTTATCAGAAATAAGTATTGCAATAGGATGACTTTTATGCCAGTATGAGTGGAGTAGTCTGCAGATATCAAGCAATATTTCAGAAAAGAATAATGACTGAGGACTCTGACGTTTCTGATTGCCAAACCTAAGAGACTTCATTAAAAAAGACCCCCTTTTAAATTCAGTCACCCGTTAAGATGTCCCAGAACTGCGGTCCTCTAATAAATAGGCTCTGAATCATGAACTATTTTAAGAAAACATTCCAGCTCTAAATTTAAAAGATGTCTTCCTTGCAGCATGTTTTTAAAAGCTAAATTCAAGTGATGCTGAGTGTTAAAATCAAAATGTGAAGAACTTCTGGTTTTGTTTCTGGTTGGTTTGTGAGGTTGTTTTGTTGCTGTTGTTGTTGAAGGGAAGCTTTCTATTTGTCTTGTTTTTGAGACTCCTCAATGTGCCATTTTTAATCCTCTGCATCCACAAGAGCTAAAGACTTTTTGTTTTCTAATCAAAAGCTGAGACTCCACCTAATGAAGCAACTTCAGGTAGCAGCGGCTTTCAGGAAAACAACAGATATTAGGGAAGTCTTACCAAGCTTTAGGATTTTTTGCCTGAAAAACTCCGAAATATCTATCCAACGGCAAGCAACGACTCAAGGACCTGGCCTCATCCTTGTGATTCCTCCCCTGACTTTTTCTCTGAAACACAAGCCTCTAGAGTGCTATCCAGTTTTTGCTGTTTAGCCTTTCTCACTCCTTTTAATTTGTCTCACAGTTTCCCCTGGCTGCAGTGTTGTTCTCTGCTTCCTGGCTAGGTTATGGTGTAGCATTGGGTTGACGTGACGTGTGATCTGACTGTGCTCCCATGTCAATGTGGCTGCGGCAGCTGGGGGAGCGAAGTGTCCCCCGAGTTTCAGTCTTCGCAGAATTGAGGACTGGTCCCGTGCTCCTGGGGATCTCTCCGATGTTAAGAGCTCTGGCAGGTGAAAATGCTTTGGTGAGTAATCTGATGCGCGTCTAGCTGAAATCCGTGCCGAAGTCACGACTCCCGTCTTTTTCAGACCTGTGCAGTAAGTCAGATATGATGCATTTAACAGCAGGAAAGTCAGAGAAGATGCAGCTCACAGCAGAATTTGGCTTTGTGTTTTGCAAAGGAAAAGTATCTTTATTTTCTTGTGAAGTCAAGCGGTTTGGGCAGAAATTCCCATTGTTTCCACCTAGCAAAAGTATACTGTGAATGTTAATATTGCAAGGAATAACCCAAGGGATGGAAGAGATAGTTCGCTGTCTTTTGCTCGTTTCTGTAAAAACTGTTATAGTCTGCCGGCTGCTTTGTCAGAAATCTGGAATGAGTTGTACAGCGTTTGTGGAGGCACTCCAGATTTGACTCTTGTGTAGTTTCAGGCAAAACCCAAGTCCCAATTTAGAGCCTTATCTTCTTTTAGGATGATTTAAAAAGGAAACTGCAGCAATCAGTTTGAATCTGGACAAATTATTTCTAGGACTGGACCATGTGAATTCATATAAGCATTTCACTTTAGTTACCCAGAAGTGAGTATTTCAAATCTGACAAAGCGCTGTGCCCTGTTGCTTTGGGCACAGAGAAACTCAATGATTTGGGACTGAAATTCGGAGTTTCATCTTTCGTACAAGTGGCTTGTCACCAGTTCTGTGTGTTATAGAAACTCAGGCAGAAGTGGCCACTGCATGACTCTGCCTTGCAATATCTTCAAAAGTTTCATTTATTTCCTGTGATAGCGGAGCGAAAGGGAAACCTCTGACAGAGAATCTTGATATTAACAACAAATGAATGAGAGATGTGGTCATGCTCTGCCGTGAGTGCTCTTTGCATGCACGTATGAGCGGAGGAGGCCTCGCAGCCTTCAAGACAAGCCAGTAGTGATGGCTTCCTTCCTTTAAAAAGAAAAAGGAAAGCTTTTCGAGAGCATCTGATCCTTTGACAGGACTTCAAAAGAACACAAGGATGAGAGTCTTCCTGCCAGAAAACAACAAGAAAGGTGCTGTGCGCAATTTATGGTCCTTGATATGCTCCACTCCTGGTCTGCTAAATATTTCTGTACTGTACTGTATTTTTTAGTGTGAATGGTTTCTATTTTGTGATCATCAGTGCCTCGTTCTGAAACAGGGGGGTTTCAGAACCCTAGCAACGAGATGAGTTTTATTTAGGTTCTGCAAAAACTTTTTGTAAGCAGGACGCTACCATCAGTCTTGTATTCTGGAAGTGCTTGTGCTGGAGCTAGGAGCAGGAAAAGACTGGGAGAAAGGCTGGGAGAGCTTGGCTTTGGTTTGTCTACTTAAAGCAAAGTAATTTCTTAGGGCTGGAATCTGGATGACAGTACTGCTGGATTAGCAAAGCCCCGTGGGGCTCTACTGCATACGCGTGTCTCTACGGCCCAGCGATAAGCTGAGGGACAAATTCAGTTTTCTAAATAAGGAATAATTTGCAGCTGCTGGTGTAAGTGACTGTACAATGAACAGGAGAATGGGGAATAAAACAGTTACTGACTAAGCAAAATATTTCGGGCTGCGCGTTTTGAAACAGATATGTGAAAAGAGGAGGAAAGGAATCTGGAATATCAGATATAGGAGAAGGCTCTCCCTGTATCTGATGAGTGTGCGCTGGCGAATGGATTTTGAACATGGAGGGGAGCGAGGGGCAGTCCTGTTTTTATCAGGATTTGTTCTGCTTTTCCTCATAAAGTATTGTTAGGAACTTCATTGCAGTGGTATCTTTGCAACTTCTACAGAGGAGGGGATTTTATCATTTGCGAATGATTCCACTCCTTTTTAAAAATTGCAATTTTGTGCACCCTCAAGACTTACTAACCATGGATAACTGCATCTAGTAAAGATTGTCAACGTGTTCAATTCTTTCCTAGTGGTTCTTGACTTCTAATTCCCAAGTCAGAAAACCACTGACTTGCTAACATCGATGGCAGCCCTGCTTAAGCCAGCATTTCTGGCCTTGTCTCAGAAAAACCTCTTAGCCTCTGCTGAATTTTAAACACATGCATAGGTCTCATTGATTTCATAGCTTGCAATGACATTCTTGTGCTACAGAGAGGAAGGGACTTACCTTTGGGTCTCGACCGCCTCTCACTTCTTCCTCATGACGAGGCATCACCGTAACATCTGGGGTAACCTTCAGATAATTATGAGCTTTATCTTTGTGAATCGACCTTTGCTTTTAAAAAAACGATTGTGACAGCAGTATTTGTCAGGTTCAGTATGAACCAGATGGAATTTTCCATCCCTCTGGGTAGGCAGAGAGAGGTGGAGAGCGGATGCAGGTCTGCACATACTGCCAGCGGCACGGGCCACGCAAGCATCCATCTGCTCATTCAACCGGAGCTGGATGTGTGAGTTCTTGGACTAGTTCTCTTCTTGTCCCAGCAGTCGTGTGAGTGAAGATCTAGTGACTGGAAAATACTTACTGCTGAGTTACACCAAGGTAAATCCAGCCACACCTCGCCGGTTCCTGTTAGCGCAGCAGACCAAAAGCTACCCCTTAAAATATCCCCGCACAAGACTTAATGGTTTCATCTACGCTGCTGTGTAGCATAATGGTTTTATGTGTTATTTACTGCTTTTCTATAAATGATGGGACGCAGATCTGTTACAGTATGGTCTGGTCCAGCAAATCTGTGCACTATGATTGTGCTTGCAGTAAGCCAGCTTCAGGAGTAAAGGTAGTATGGGCATGGTAGCGTCGCCAAATTAAGCTCGTTGGCATTAGTTGACTTGGGAGAATTCCAGTCTGTCTCAGCGCTGTTGCATCCGAATGAAATAGCTCAGCTATCTCCGTGCTGCCCTGCGTTGTGCGGTGAAAAAATGGCAAGAGAAAAAGAACAATTCAGTTATTCGTGCTTAATGTGTTCTTGGAGCAGGGTCCGCCAAGCAGGTGCGGGAACTGAAGGAATAAGATGACTAAAAATGTTTGTAAAATACTTAGTAGTATCCAGACCATTTTTTTCAGACAACGTTGGCTTTCCAAAGAAAGTTTTAGTTGTTTAAAAAAAAAAAACACCCTAAGCAAAAATTGTCTAAAAATACTAAGATCTTAAGTTTTACATTTTCAGCTGAAATCCTTGAGTTTCCAATTCCAGTATTACAGAACTCAACTAAACTATCCCTGCCAAGCACAACCTGCTGAAAAGCTAATACTTTTGACCCAAACTATGAAATAAAGCAGAGGAAGAGAAAGGATTTCTTTAAAGTCCTTTCCCAGAGAAAAGAAAAAAGAAAAAAACCAAAAACCCAATCCATTTGTGAAGTATCTTACATCGAGCCGCGGTGTGACGGGGACAGCTTTTCTGGGCGCAGAGGCAAGTCAAATGGAGCAAACACTGTGAAGACTTAATTATTCATCAGCAGCCCGAACCGAGGCAGTTACAGAGCAAGAAATGCAAAACTCGCAAATTAATAACTCGGGGGTTTTAAGGGTTTGGCAGTACATTTCCAGTCTTACATTCTGTTGTTGACCCACAGTAAAATTTAGAGGTCAATTCGCTCCAAATAAAGTAATACCTGAGCTGGTTTTGAGGCTTGTTACTATGAGCAATGCAGCCTCAGTGGTGTGGGCTTTGAACACAAGGACTGAGGAATCAAGGAAAGATTGTACAGCTTACAAACTGCAACACCTCACAGTTCTGCTGCAGGTGGTTTGGTAATTTTGGGTAAGTTCACATGGTTTGAACTCTAATACCTCAAGACCATAAGACAAAACTAATTCCACCAAGCCCCTGACAAATAACTTGTTCTGATTAAGCTGCAGAGACAGTGATTTCGTATCTTTGAGCCTAGAATCTTAGTGCTCCAGAAAGCTCAATGTATCCTTCAAACTCTGGATCTGTAGAGAAAAATTTGATTTTCAGGAGTTCAGCATCTGTAGTTGTGGCCGGGTTTCAAAAGTGACCCACTCCGGAGAATCCTTGTGGGGAACAGGAATATGGTTTTCAAACAAGTGCCCAAAATGAGTGCAGAGCTTCAGTGGAAAGCAGACTTTAGAAAACCTGGCCCGACGGTGGAAATTCTTGATTTTGAAAATCTGTCTGTAGAGGCAGCGTGATACACTGACAGGCTTGCAGCAACATTTGGCTCTCTGAGCCAACCATCCTTTGTGTGTTTTCAAAATAGACACACAGAGAAACTGTGACTTTGGCACAATGTAGCTGTTACTGAGTCAGTTTTGCTTTGAATTTGAGTTTAAAGCTTCACCAGCAAGAGCTGTTCTTCCATCAGCAGCAGCCACAGAAGCAATTATCCCGGGGTTCAGGCATACAGGTCATTACGATCTGCTCCGTTTTCTCCTTTTCTGCCTGCTTTCATCAATAAACCATGCTATTTCCCATTGAGATGCAAAAAGTGAGTAATACATGTTCCTCAATAGCACCTGTTAACCACTGATTTAGCATGAAATACTCAGGAATATGAGTAATTAGAATGATGTCCTTTTATCTTAAGTAGGCCAGTAGGTTTAGAGAGTATTGTAAGATACTACCAAACCACAGATATTTTTTTTTCTTATTACTAGGGTTGAAGAAGCAACAGCGAGGATTAAACCTGGTTACTGAGGTGCTTGCCGTGCAGTGTCTGCACAGCGCAGTGCTCCTGGTAGAAGTTTGCAGAGGTTTCTGCTGTAAATCATGCCATGCTCATTGGGGCCTGTTTATTATCGCATTTTATCAGTGTAAATTCTGAATAACTCCTGTGGGTTAGATACTGATGTACTAGAGTGGCTTAACAGCTGGGCTCTGATTTGGTTTAGGATGATATAATTTCAGAGCGAGAAAATAGGTAGTTATCAAGCTCCTTTATCTTAGCACAAAGCAAGGGTAGCTTGGCTCCAACTTTGTGCTGATTTAAGCTCCTCGAATCCTAATTTCTCTTCCCAATTTAATTAAGGTAGCTAAACTCCAGTGATGTTTCCATGGATTGGCTCTTCCATATGTGGGTGCTGAATCAAGTGCAATAAGGAAGCTGGGAATCAAAGCTTAATCCAAAAATTGTCTGTAGGGTAGTTGATTTCATAATGGAATTATGTGTTTTATGAAAAATAATTGGAAGATTACTTCCTTTTGTTTGTTTAAAGTTCTATTGAAAATTAAGTGTAGAGTATAAGCTGAAGTCTGTGCATGTCATATGGCTTAGTTTTAGGTAGTCCTGCAAGGAGAAGGGAGTTGGACTTGATGATCCTTATGGGTCCATCCGATATGAGATATTTTACGAATCTATGATTCTATGTCAGGGGGATACCGCAGCAAATAAACCATTTTTCCTTCAGAGATTAAAAATGGAAAGCTCTAACACAGGGAAGATACACCAAGGGATTCTATGCACTTCTATATTATATTGATTTTTCCTGTTTAATTAAAATAGATGTAGATTTATGCTTGGATTTTCATTCTTGTGGCTTTAGTTAAGAATATTTCTCTCAGCTGTGTTTTTAAATGAGACTTCAAACTCAAAAACATTATTGGTGATTGTAGATATGAACTTCTGGTATAAATAGGGGGAAATAAACAGGTATGTGAAGATTTAAGAAAGAGTTTGCAACTTATAGAAAGGGAAGTCATACTGACAGGTAGTACAATTTAGAGTCATACATTAAAAGTTAGTAAATTGAGAAGAATAAAATACAGATATTCACCATATTAAAATTACTGATTTTTGTATGTAATCCACTTCATCCTCTCTTCTAATCCAAAGAAACGATAAGACCAATGACTATGGTTTAGTTCTACAGCATCTATAACCCACATGCTGGAAACTTATTTAATACTCAAATTCACACCGTATTTTAGGACATAAGAATGGTCAGACTGAGTCAGCTAAAAAGGCCACCTGGCCTGATCTTTGGCCTAATATTTTTTGTGATTCCCTTTTTATTTTTGATAACTCCATTATCCTGAGGCAACGAACTCCAAATGTTGATTTTATGTTGCATGAAGATGTGCTTCCTTTTGTTGCTTTGAAATCCACAGCCTGACAATTCCAGCACATGTTCTTTATTCTTGAGAAATAATGAGTTAGCATCTTTCCGAAACTGTTCTGAATCTATGGCTGTTCTGGTTGCCCTTTGCAGGATCTATTCTAATTTCACTACATCCTTGGGAAAAAAAGAATAATCTGAGGGTGGAGGGCTTGACTTACGATCACAGAAAAGTGAGATTCACCAGCTGTTTTAGGAGGCAATGTGCTTTGATTAAAGAAAAGTGTATATCGCCTCGTAGATCTGCAGTGAATCAGTTCCTGTTAGATACAAGTTTTTCCTGGCGGGTTTGTACAACCTGCTGGAAAGTACAATTCATCAGACTCTGCTCTGATGTGCTGCTCAAAGTAGAGATAAGAGAAAGAAGTGGAGATAGGTCTGAACCAAATCTCTGAAGCCTGAGCCTAACATGGTCTACTGTTAGTGGAAATAAAGCAGTTTTACCAGAAATGAGGATCTTTCGACCAGGTAGATAGAGTGCATGTACAAAAAACTCAATACAACATGTCTTCATTTTCACAGAGGTGTAAATGGTTTAATATTGGCATTAAACTAAAACATCATGCGTTTACACCACACAGCTGATCAGGTGCATTGTAGAAGTGGTAGGGATCATTTTTATCGCATATCTTCATGTATTTAACAGTCTTTACATAAAAATGTGGCTTGCTTTCTGCCTGCTCAGAAAGGTAAGAAACTGGAAAAGCTCAAAGGCTGCTCTCTAGAGAAGTCGGGCTGCAGAAAGATGCTCTGTCTGAACAGAACTAGCAGCTTTAGTGCAAATCAGAGGTGAAAGATAGAGGAACATCATCACTTTACAATGTTTTGGGCCCTTTCTCTTCTGTTCAGGGTGCAGATAATACAGAATCTGGCTGATGTTTTGCCAAGACATTAGTAATTGTCTTCTACATTTATAGCCGCAGAAACAACAGATGCCAATGCACCTTAGGAAATATTGGTTGCATAATGCACTTGACCAAAATGGTTCTACCGTTGTTACTAATATTAATGTTTCCACTCGTCCTTGTGGGTACAAGCTGTGTGTCACCTTGTGCGCTTGATTGCTAAAGTCTGCACTCATGAAGAGTCCCAAAACAAATGTCTTGTGGGTGTATGTGGGAGTTTGTGGGCTGCAGATATAAATAACAGGTTGAGTTTAGACTCTGTGGCCTAAAACTTGATGCTTTCACGTATTGGCCCAGCTAAATCTTCATTCCTTGCCCTTAAAAGGCCAGATCCTGCCTCCGATAAGAACTTTCGCTGCCTCCTACTTCACACCCAACCTCCTTCCAAACATTCCCCACCTCCAACCAAGTGTAACTGTGCCCTCCCTTTGGTTTGACTCCTGCCTCTTCTCCTGGACTCAACCCTCACTTCTCACTATTTCACTTCATCTGCTTCAATTCACGTGGCATTAAGTTGGGTTCTGAAGGAAATTCCCACCTTGGCACAATGGATGAGAGTGTGAGGGATTGAAGAAATATAGGAAAGCTTAAATAAATGTGCTGAAATGAGTTTGCTGGAAGAAAGAGTTCAGGTTCTTCGTTACTTTTGTATTTTGTCTCACAAATGCCTACTTTGGGTCCCTTTTATTTCCCATGCTTCCCAGCTATGTTTCACAGTGAATGGTGGTTACAGTAATCTTGAAAATTCTTATAGGATCTCCTTATGACAAGCCCCAGGAGCAAGAGAAGGACAGGGAGAAAGCGAACTACTTTGCCCAATGTGGGTGATGAGTTTACACAGTGAAAAAGCCACCTGTTGATCTTTGACTCATTCAACAAAGAAGTCACGTCAAATACTACCCTGAAAAATTCCTGGTAAGTGATTAAACCCTGAAACAATAGTGTATTTCTGCCTCTTGACGCTGTCAGAAACCACAGGTACACTCACTGAAATTCTCCCTTTGATGCTCTGAGATCAGAAGTAATTTTGATCAAAAGCCAGAGGAATTACCCCAATCATATTCATGCTAAAGGACATTGTTTTGGTCTTTAGTTGCTCTCAGAACCCTTGCATACTGTTTGAGATCTCAAGGACTATATGGCTAAATTAAAATAAATGCATTCCAAATGCATTTAATTACAAAATCACACTGTGGTAGGGATCAGACAGTGGTGGTAGGTATGGACAGAGAATATTTCCACGGAACTTGACCCTATTTAAACAAAACTCCAGTCATGCTGAGCACACTCGGGTAGCAAATAGATGTGGATTTGTCTGTTTTGCATTGTGCAGAGATCCCGGTTGATGACAACCTGCCAATAGTGAAGGTTTCTAAATCTGTAAAAATAAATAGCTGATGTTTTATCTGCAAGCAGCAGAATATTTAATCAAATAGCTTCTACAGAATATTAACATTTTTAGGCTCAGCGTTCACATTCCTGCTGTATGGTATGTGTGTAACACTTTGTCTATATGATGGAACTCCTTTACATACATTCGCACATTGTTTGATTTTCAAAATCCTCTAGCGATCTTTTATGCCTCATTTGTTGGGTGCCAGCTTGAGATATGTTATAAAGAGATCTGCTTTTCAGAAAGAGCTACGCAAGAAAACAGAAAGTGTACTTTGCTTCCAAAATTTTGTCCTGTTTATGAGTTGGATTCTTAAGAAACCACTAGTCACCCTTGGAAAATTAGGCTATTCAGATGTGGTCTTTTACATGAAACTTGGAAAGTGAAGAACACTGGAAATTTTCAAAACCTTTAGACACAAATTACAACCGGAAAATGTTTAGGAATTGGGTTTTTTTTTCCCACAGGCACATGGGCTCTTTTGGTTAGTGTTGATGTGAATGCTCATGGAGAGCAAGTGGAGCACCCATACGTGGTCCTTCATCATTTCTGTTTCTGTATGTCCTTCATTGAACTAGTGCCCTTCTGTGTTCATAGGGACATGCAGCCCCTGCCCAAAGTGATGTCCTGAATGATTTTGAATTTAATCCTCCCCTTTTGCTCGTGGATGGTTATCAGTCATCAAGAAAACAGTAATTCATGTCACTCATGCAGTAAATTGATTTAGCAAGAATGTTGGCTATTAGTCATGCCGATTATTAGCTATGTTGACTTTCAGAAAGGCCACATGCCAGATTTTCACAGGCTCACAGCATCTGGCTGCGTAAATGCATACAGCCTTTATAAAGGAGTTTGACTTCTTGCTTCACCTGTACTTCTGAATATGTCCATTTAATGTGATTCCTAAATAGCTGTTAAAGCCAAAAATGCTGAAGTTGAATGTTTCTGGCTAAAACCTGGCTTTTGGATGTTATGTTGAGTTTATCACCTTTGAGTTGGGGCAATTTTCAGCCTGAAACATTTTTTTCTTGGGTGCGGGAAAGATTTCCAGCTGAAAATGTCAGCCAGCCCTCCTCCCCCCAACACTCTGACCAGCCCTGCCAGGAACCTTGATGATGTTGTCCCCATGACTCAGAAAAGCACTTTGCAATTACATAAACAGGTACTATGATTATTCTAACTACACGGTGAACCACACGCGCATTGCAGTGCTAGTAAAATGTCCTGCAACCTGCCAGACAGTGCTGAGGGCATCTTGACCACTATTTGCATGCTGGTCTTTGTGGGTCACAACAGTCACGTCGCCATGAGGGCCTCGTACAAGGGCTGTGGGGGTTGGCAGATGGCAAATCCCAAAGCTTCAGTGCATTAGTTGCTGATCAAAGGGAAACAGTTATGCCCTCCTTTACCGTTTTAGGGTAATCCTGTAGAGGTGATGGCTTATCAGGCTCAGTGCTGGCTTGTCCCTCTGGCCCAGCTTTCTCTTAGATGGAACCTAGGCCCTGAGCAGTTCAGCAGAGAAGCATTTCTGAGTGGGAACCTTTCTCTGCTCCTTCCCTATCCATCCCGTAGAGCCGTCATAACAAGCCGTCTCCTCTTGACTTGGCAAAGTAGTTTCCCAAAACTTGTTAGGCTCACAAGACGCCGTTCCTCTCACCAGACCTAAGATGTCTTTAAGGTCTAAGGCAGAATGAGTCACTGTGGGCTTTCTTACAGTCAATAGACAATGGTCCGGGGAGCTCAGCTGTGTAAATGGAAGTCACTAATTCAGGGTAAGGTGCGCGTCATGCTAAGCTCCCTCACTAGGTCTCTGTGAAGTACAGAGGGTGTCTGAGGTGACCACATGTAGATGCCTACTGCTAGACACTCATGGTAGAAAAGCACAATCCCTTCCAGGCTGTGCAGAAGTAAGAGGGCTGATCTGGCTTTCATAGAATCATAGAATCATAGAATCATAGAATCACTTGGGCTGGAAGAGACCTTCAAGATCATCGAGTCCAACCATAAACCTATGCCAAAACCACCCCTAACCCATGTCCCTCAGCACCAAGTCTACCCATCTTTCCTGGAAGACCGCCACGTTACAGGAAGCTTGTAGCTTAAATGGAGATGTCTGGAGTGTGGTCTCTTACTAATTTAATCCACAACGTAGACTGTATCATTGGTCTTCTCTGCTAGCTTCTTCCCGTAGTCGGGAATGTACCATGGTCATGGTCTTCAGACGGCCACTTCTGTGCCAGCACTTGGTGCCATACTGCTGCTCAGCACCTGCCCTGTGAGTACTTGCAAGCTCCTAGATGGCACTTTCACAGTGCTCATCCACATTTGCTCACAGACCTTTCAAAATCACAATCTTCATCAGATCCAGTGTAGAACCAGGGCAGAACCAGAGGTTTTTGGGGAAAAATGGGGACTGAGTAGATGCAGTAGAGTTGTAATCCTGCATCATCTGCTAAGGTATGTGACTGCAGTAAATCAGTTCTTCTCCCTGTGCCTTCCTTACCCGTGAAAGAGGGACAACGAGACTTACTCCCTTTGTAAGGCAGTTTGAGATTAGTGGGAGATAAGTAGTATGAGAGAGCAATTTTTATTATCCTCATTGAAGTTAGTTAGGCAAAGTATGGTTGTCCAGTCACAAGTGTGAAGTGAGTTGGCAAAATACGTCCTTTTGAAGTCTGCTGAGTCCTACACACGATTTTGGTACCCTTTGATGGGTACCTTTGATGGACTTTGCAGACACCGCTGAGAAGCGAGTGCTTTGATGTGCTGACAGTATTCTGAAAATGTGGCTCCAAAATGGCCAAAGTGGCTGAGGGAAGCTGTCTTCAGGTTACATGCGTGTCCTCTGGTGTGCTCAGCGTTCCTGGTGTGACCGCAACAGAGACAAAACAATCACATGGCTGTATTAATTTATTCACCGGTATTAATTGATAGCACCTTTAGCCATAGTAGTTTTGTTTTCTAATTCTGGCAGAACCCTGGCTGCATCCACGACCATGGAGAACTTCATGGCACCGCTGGGCACTGTCAGTGAGTTCGCGCTTCAACAGAGCAAGGCTCAGCTCCTCCACCGCAAGGCAAGCGGTCCCTCCCGGCGCAAGCGGGAGTTCATGCCAGATGAGAAGAAGGACACCATGTACTGGGAGAAGAGGCGCAAGAACAACGAGGCAGCCAAGCGCTCACGGGAGAAGAGGCGCCTCAATGACTTCGCCATGGAGAGCCAGCTGGCTGCCCTCAGCGAGGAGAATGCCATCCTCCGGACAGAGCTGCTGTCCCTGAAGCTGCGCTTTGGGCTCATCAGCCCAGACGCTGCCACCTACCAAGGTCACTCCCTCCAGGACTTTCTGGGAGTTTTTTTCAGAGGGCACGGAGTGGCCTCCCCACTCCATGAGGCTGAACCCTTCGCTGGGGAGTCCTGCTTCTTCACAACGAAGGGCTTTGTGCCGAAGGTGCTGGAGCCAGATGATTTTTCCTGCAAAACCTTTGGCTCGTCCAGAAGCGTCCTTGGCTGTGACTCAAAACCAGGTCCCATCGACACACCTGGCCTTCAGCAGCCAAAGAGGCTTGACGCAGGCTTCAGATCCACAGTTTGCTCTCCATTCCTTAATTACCACTGCCTGGACAAGTATGCTTTCCATTTGCCTTTGTCAGACAGTGCCTGCTTCTTGTGCCCTTCCCCCTGTCCAGCTGAGGTGAGCAAAGAAAGCACCACAACCGCCTCAGATGAAGACGATGAGCAACAAGTGCCCAAAACTTCTCCTCTACCCCCGTGCAGCCTTCCCTGCCTTTCAGAAGACCATTCGAAGGGCCGAAGCTATGCTGCCCTTCCTCACAAGCTCCGGATTAAGACCAAAACCCTCAGCAGGTTGGAGGAGATTGGCCTGGATTCCCAGTGAGGAAGCAGAGGAACGGCCCGATGTGGAGCCAGGGCAAGACCTTCCAAAGATGTTTGGAAGGAGGGTTGGGGGAGGGAAGGGGGTGTGGGGTGGGAAATGTCTTATGATTCAAAGAGGGAAATCATTTTCTCTGCTTTGCATAAATGATAAGGGAGTTTGTAGGGCTGGGCTGCATCACTACAGCACAACTGCAGCTGGCCGTGATGTTCATCGTGCTGGGTGAGACCTGCCGGAGCCCATGGTTGTGGTGTAAATCGGAGTCTCACCTGGCTGCTCTGCTCAGAAACCGAGCTAAAATTTGAGGTGTGAAGGGAGCAGGGGCAGGAAGAGGCTAAGACAGCGGAGGTGATGACCACACCATGGAACACAACTACAGCTGCCTGGGGTGACAGTCATTTTAATTACCTTTGCTTCATCGTTGCCTTCATCTTCACGAATGTGCCTGAAGTATTAATAGCTTGACATGGGAAACTGTTGACGGAAACAGTTTCAGACCCCACAGCTGTCTGGAGTAAGAAAAAGGGATAGTGATGAAACGAGAGCAGAACCTAGTCCATTTTATTCCCAGTTTATCATAATTTACCTTCAGAGAGAATGAACTCTTTAACCAGGCACAGTGTGGTTCATGGTCCAGAAGATAGTTTCATTAATCTTTGCAATGATCATTTTTGAGGGCTAAATATTTGTTTTTTACTGAAATGCAAAAGATATTTTAGTTTTGCTTCATTCTTTTAAAATAAGGCGTTTTCAAAGATCGTATTTCTGTATTTGGAAATTGCCTTTATAAAACATCCTCTCACCTTTAGCTGAGTTGGCTGATCCATTTCCTTTTTTGGAAATGAATTACTCATAAAATTAAAAAATAAGCAAAAAAGACGATTTACATGAAAACTGTTAATTAACTGGGTAAAAAGCCTTTCAACATTTTAGATTGTTTTACATGATTTTAAAATTACCTACCAGCTTTAAATGCGAGTGAGCAACTCAGTTAACACCTGGCTGCTTATATGAACTGAGGTAAATCTCAACTGGCCCAAAACTGGACTCACATTGGAAGGGCTCTTCTATTATTTTGATTTACCAAGCTCTGCAAGCTGGAGAGACTGAACTGGAAATAATACCAGTACTCAGAAATAACAGAGGAATATAAAACTCATAACTGTACCCTTTTGGGTCCCTGCTGTCACAGAGTGTGCAGCACCACTGGACGAGCTGTAGACACGGAACAGAACAGGCTGAACTTTGCAAAACCGGTAAAGGCCGCGTTGCTCCTTCAGAGATCTCCTGGACATGGAGGCATTGATTTCCAGCCCTCTGTGAAGGAAGGAGGAGACCTAGAAGTGTATGGTGCCCAGGGCAGGGAGACAGATGTCCCAACACGTTCTGCAGGTGGGTCCCCTTTACCCTGGTGTAATGCCACCAGCTCGCTCCCTTCCCAAGGCTTCACCAGTGGCAGCTGGGCTGTGGAAGATGGTCCCTCCCAGACGAATTTGTGCAGTGAGATGTGTTGCTCCAGCAAAGCGTCATTGTTGGAAACCTGCTTTCAGGCTGGGCAAGCTATTACTTGGTCCTCACGTGGTGCTTCTGCCCCATCCCCAAGCTTTCAAGGGGTGTCCATGCTAAAGCATCGTCTCCACGTTGGTTTTAGCTGTTCCTGGTGACAGGGGTTTCCATCCTGTGTCTCAAGAGACTGCTCTGTTCCACGTCTCCAGGCTTGGTTTGATTTTATCTAATGTATTTCCCCTTTTAAAGCATTTTGCTCCCTTGGACCTATGCACAAGCTGCACATAGCATATGTATTCTTTGGGGTATCTGCTTGGACACCATCCACCCTGCCTTCCAACTGCTCAGCCTTTGGGAAAGCCTGTGCTGCAGCCATGGCAGTGAGTGCAGAGAGGGTGCGATACAGCTGGAGAACTTTAACGTAGCTCAGGGCTTAGTGTAAGGCAAGAGGCGTCTTGAGCTCTGGCTACGTTGAGCTGAAACCAGCTGAGCCGCGCTGAGCAGTGGCCTCATGGAGGTCCCTAAAGCCCACTGTATGCTGTTCCTTGTAAGGTAGTTCTCAGAGATGGGTTCCAGGTACACCCGTAACTTCTTGTCCTCAGTTCTCCTTTCACGTTTTGTCTTTTTTCCCCAATGAAAGGAGGCTAATGCTGTTCTGCTGTTCCTGGGTCTGCCTGTCAGCCCTTACCATTTCTTGTCCTATTGGATAAATACAGCCCAACCCGATGGAAGAAGGCAGATCTCAAAGAGAACAAGCAACTTTGAATTCTTCTCCTCTCCCCCAACCATGCATTTCCATGCAATCTACCGTGTCCCTACGGACAGAAAAACTGCATTGCCTGCTCAGCCCTACTGGAAACCAGAGATGACAGTGGGAGCTAAACCTCCTAGCTCAGATCCCGGGGAGTCTCCGCTTCGCCGGTTCTGCTGCTCACAGGAGCACCCTGTTCCTTTTCGTGTTACTCTGTTCTCACTAAAATTTCAGGCTCTGGAGAGGAAGGACAATTGTCAAGAGTACTTTTCTAGAAACCATTTTAAAGCCAATAAAGAAATGTACCGACAATAAGACTATGTAAAAGGCCAAACCACGCTACCTGACATGGGATGTAATAATCCCTTAAATTGCTTTGGAAAAGAGGGCCCTTAATGTGAGCTGTACACAGGGGTCGTCTGAACTGTGGAGGTATATCAACATGTCATGCCTAATAAAACTGTTTCCAGAAGCTGCGAAAGGTGTATTGGCCTGTTTGTTGGGACTGTGTCTGCACTGAACTTTCCTCCTTGGGAACCGCCAGCATGATAAATATTTCCCATGGAGACAAGTCCTTCTCAACAGGAGCACGGGTAGCTGTGATGAAAGGCATGGATTATGCTCTGGGGCACGCACCTTCCTTTAGGAAAAACTTCTTTACCAAAAGGGTTATCAAGCATTGGAAGAGGCTGCCCAGGGAGGTGGTGGAATCACCGTCCCTGGAGGTATTTAAAAGCCGGGCAGACGTGGTGCTGAGGGACATGGGTTAGGGGTGGTTTTGGCATAGTTTTATGGTTGGACTCGATGATCTTGAAAGTCTTTTCCAATCCAAGTGATTCTATGATTCTATGATTCCTGATTTGTCTGTCCATAAATGTGTTTTTTCCCCCGTCTTTGTCTACGTGCTGGCAGCAGGACCCTTGGTTCTCCACCGCGGTGTCCTCCTGCAGCTATGGCACCGCCAGCGTGCTGCCCGAGGGGCCAGCGCAATGGGTCTGGCACGGCTCACCGCCGTTTCTAGTGGTACCCCACAAGGGTCAACCCCGCTGCCTGCCCATCTCTGGCACCTTTGTGCCGAACTCAGTGCAGAGACACGGACAGACCTTCGTGCCCAGGGCCGCAGTGTGAGGAGGGCAGCTCTACTGTACTCACCGGCATGAAGGGAAACAAGAGCGCTGCAACCGCTCTTCAGGTGTGAAACTTGACGCAGCGATGCTTTCAGATTAAAAGAAACCACAAGTGGTTTGATTTCCTGTCCTGTTCCCCCTTGTCCGCTCTTACCTTCAGGACAGCCCATAGCAAGACGGCAGCTTAGAAATTATTTTGCTGGAAGACGTTGCCTCCCCCTGGCTCCTGCCTTCTGCCGTCACTGCTGGACCGGCTTTTCTCACGGAGCCCTTCTCCGGCTCCGTGCCCCTGCAGCCATTTCAGGATGCAGCGAGCGGCTGTGAGCGGGCGATGTGGGGCGCAGGCGGCACCACGGCGGAGCAGGGGGTAGGTCAGCTCGCCCTGCGACGCAGGAGGGGCTCAGGGCTCGCAGGGAAGGATGTAGCCCCCAGGAGATGCCTTCCTTCCCATCCCACCTGCCTGGGGCATGGGGCGAGACGACCCTGAGAGGTTTAAACCTGCAGGTGCCCCAAAGGTGGCTTTTTGCGGGGAGCAGGCAGTGTTCATCTGAAGAGGATGAAGAAATGAGTAACGCTTCCTGTTTGTTGTGTCCCTGCTGTCACACAAACCGAGGGCCAAACCTGGAGCCCAGGGTTCACAGGGGTGTAAGCTGCCGAACGCCCACCCCCCACCCCCCAAGAGCGGAAGGGTGCGACAGCAGCATGAAAAGCAGCAGGAGAACATGAAAAGGGTGTGAAGTAAGGCAGGCCCGGCCCCACACCCGGTTCATCTCACACCTTCTTACACCCCCTTCCCTGCTGTTCCTCTTGCTCCAAGTTTTGCTTTTCCACCAGTCTGGGGCCACTCACCTGGAGGGGCTGGAGACGGGGAGGGTGTTTTCTCTTCCTCCACACTTGCATTTCTCCTTTGCTGCCTTGTCCTACAGAGTTTCCTGCCAGTACCCAGGGGAGATTCAGCCCTTTCTATCAATTATCCCATCCCCAAGTTGCACATTTAATAACGTCTTCAAATAAGAGCCGTTATTGTACTAATTTTTTTGGATAATGATAGCTGCAAGGCTTGCCTGGAAGGGACCTGACCTATTTCCGCTCCTGCTCAGGCTTAGAAGCTAATTCATTAACCAGTCTTTGGTCCAAAGTAATCTCAGGTAGTTTTCAAGCTGTTTAATTACCAGGGTGAGTGCTATGTATTAAAAAATCTGTGCGTGTGCCCCAAGAGGGGGAAGCGAGGAAGATACTTCCTGCCTGTATCTCTTTGGAAACCTGTTTTGGGATTTTTTATCTCTATACCAGAATGGAAAAGTCAAAAGCAACAGCCTAATTTAGGACCAGCTGGCATTTAACGTTATGCTGCTGATTCAACCGATAGTCAAACATGTAAACCAATGCCACAGATTTAATGTCATTATTTACGCTGGCAAATACAGGCCTGTGGTTTTCAGTACCACTTGGTGGTGTTTATTCTTAGGGCAGAGGTGAAATTTAGAAATGACACTGGGCAGGACATTTGAAGGCAGCAGCTGTTAAGTCTGACCCTGCACTGCACATTTCCACCGTTTTGCCGCTCCTGCAGGCAGAGATGTTTTATTTATAAAATCAAAAATGGAGTTTTTCTTGCTGTGGCAGCTGACGGGAGACCATCCTCCTGCCCGCAGCCGCTCACTCCACACCTCTGTGCACAAGGGTTTTCTCATCTTTACTGAGTCCCTGGTACAGACCGACAGCTTTTTGGGGCAGGAATAAGGGTGAGATGCAGAGATTCTCCTTTAGCACCTTCATCCGTGACTGAGGCTGAGAGCATCACCCTCGCACACACAGAGCCCGATATCCCGCAGGAGCCGAGCCCGGCCCCTGCAGCAACATTCCCTTCTCTCTCCCTGGAGGCAGGAGCATGACCACGGTCCCAACATGGACCTTCTCTGGTGAGCAAGTCCTGGTGCACATGGTCAACCCGGACTCCCCCACAGCACAGCCTTTTCATTCAAAAGCCCAACCAGCAGAGGAAGAAATGATGTATGAAAATCAGCCTTTTGCTTTGCACAGGAGCTGGTGGTTTCAGCACTTCCCCAGGAAACGAGAGGCTTCACTTTGATTCCCTTCTCCGTCTGCAGGGATTCAAAACTGCTTCCCAAGAGAAGGGAAACTGCCTGGGGGAGCAGCTGGAGCAGAGCAGGACACCCTCTTCCCTTGGCTGGAGCCAACGTGGTGCCACGGCTGGGAACTGGGGTGCTGAGGGCTGGAATGGGAAAGGAGAGGGAGCCAGGGATGGTGGCATTCCCTGCCTTGCAGCGGAGGGGAAGCATGTTGCAGCATTTCAGCATTGCACAACACTTCTGCATTCAGAGCTTAATGCTTTTGTCAGTCACAAGTAAGTCTGGCTGTCTGACGCCTAATGTTGCTTCAACTCATAATTTTAAAGCAGGCTTTACCCCGTTGCACACCACCAGGCTTCACGATCAATCTATTTTTCTCAAATTAAAAAAAAAGAAAATATACAGCCATTTTGCTGTAAAATTTTCAGTGGACAATTTTGCTGATTGCAATGGAAAGTGCTCAAAAGCCCCAAACAGATTCCAGGAAATACAGCTTAGGTTTTCATTTGAGAGGCACCCCGTGGTGATATATGTTTTTCTAGTCAACGCGTTTACGAAGTGGTTGAGAAAAAGTGGGAAACAGTGAAACAAAAAAAGTGGTGGCATTATCAAGTTATTCAGGCTGGCAAAATGACTGTGGTGACTTGAGGAAGATCTTACCCTGCTCAAAGACTGTCGAAGAAAATGCAGGGGCAATTCAGTGGTGATGAATACCAATTAATGCACCGAGGAGAAAGCCATGAGCTCAACAAATCACGTAGGAACCGGTGAGTAAAGACCAGCCCTCTCCCAGGCAGCTCCGCTGTCCGGCAGAGCTCATATCTCCAACGTCGTTTGCCATCCTGCTTTTCCCACCTCCGAGAAGAGTCAGTGAAGAGCGGGCAACAAGAGCGAGCCGAGGTGCAGAACGGCTCCCGTATGGCGCCTGGAATTTTGGGGTTGGGAAGAGAGGGACTGGTTGCAGCTATCTAAATACACATCACGGGAGACCTGCAGAATTTGAACGGGGAGGAATTGCTCACTAGTTTCCTTAACGCAGAACGAGCTGGCACTGGGTAAAAATGGGCAGAGGCATTAAAAAAAAAAAAACCAAACAGCCAAGGGAAGTATTTTTTTGTGCACCATGCGGTTAAACCATGCAACTTGTTACCACAGGATGTCGTGGATGTAAATGAGGTCAAAAAGCAACGAGACAATTTCGTGGAGGACTAGGCTGGACACCAAGTGGCGGTGAGACCCCAGCTCAGGACCCCAAAGACCAGTCAGGGCATCTGGGAGGGCAGGCGATGCTGCCGCTGCTCTCCTGGATTTTTGTGAAGCATCCACGGGTTTTGGAGACAAGCTGCAAGGCTGGATGGAGCTGAAATCTGAGCCAAATGCTTCTCCATCTCCGCGTCTCTGAAAAGAAAATTTCTCTGCTGCCAGACACTGCGCACTCTGAAAAACCCCGACAAGCCTCACACATTTCAAGCACTATTTTTCATACAGTTGTAGTGTTAGGCACAGAAATGACTACAGAGTCTTCACTTAAGAGCATGAGTTAATGTTGACCTTTAACTTAGGCTGAGGACAAAACTGAATCACTGCTGACATAGGAAAAGTTAGCAATGCCTTCTGGAAATCGATGCCGCGTTCAGAGTACCCCACTGCCTGACAGACTGTCTAGTGCCTGGATGAACCTGCAAGGGCAACGCCATTTCAAAGACCTATTTTAAATTTAATCTTGGCTGTATTTCCATCACTACAAAATAGTTAGAAGGGAAAATTCCAAGCCATACTCAACTAGAAGTATTAACGACCTGCTCCTTGCATTTCATCATGTCCCCCGCTCATGTGGGAGACCAGACACTGCCATGGGCAGGTAAGACTCAGACTCAAACTGAATTCCTTCATTCCCATCCTGTAGGATTCTTCTAATTTAACCTTTCATCAATCCTAGAAGGTTATTTCTAGATAAGTAAGCTGGATTGTTTTGGGTTTTTTTGTGGAAAATAAAATAATAGTCACCTTTCTGGTTTGCATTCCCACCATCAGAAACACCAAGTGACTTTGGCAGTGTCAGTACCTGCATCTCCAGCTTGCACAGGTACAGAATCATAGAATTATAGAATGGTTTATGTCGGAAGGGACCTGAAAGCTCACCCAGTGCCCCCTCCCGCCCTGGGCAGGGACACCTCCCACCACACCAGGCTGCTCCCAGCCCCGTCCAACCTGGCCTTGAACCTCCAGGGATGGGGCAGCCACAGCTTCTCTGGGAAACCCCGGCCAGGGGCTCCCCACCCTCACAGCCAGGAATTTCTCCCCAATATCTAATCTAAATCTTCCCTCTTTTGGTGTAAAACTGTCCCCCCTTGTCCTATGGCTCCACTCCCTGCTTTGCCACCCCGCCAAGGGTTTGGTTTCCCTTCAGATGCTGACGCCCGCCCAGTGCCTGGAGGGGTGTTTGCGGTGGGAAGGTGCTGGCACCCAGGTTAGCAGTGGTCAGCTGGGCAAGGGTGGGGGAAGGAGGATGAGACATCACTTCTCTGCCTTCATAGTGACGCTCTATCGCTTGTGGTGAGTTGCAGGTTCCGGACACTGGAGTTGGGGCTGGTTTTTATTGTTTCCTATGCAGAGAGATCGCGTGGGGCGATTGAGCGACTGCAGGCAGCAAGAGCATTTCTGCCCCTTATCTCTTGCTGGCCTTATCAGATGCGCAGGAGCTGCTCCGCACATGATCCGCCTGCTGTGCTCTGAGCTGCCTGGATTGCACCCTGATTATTTTCCTGCTGAACCTTGCCCTTATCTTTGTATCCAGGTGCCTCCTTCACACACTCTCCTGCTCTGTCTCTGCACTTCTGGCAGGCAGCCCTGGGTGTAAATCCCCTGGCCGTGCTTTGCACGTCTTACTGCTTGAGCAAACTGGTCCCAGTTCTCTTCCTGGCTTAGCTACCCCACCACTGTTTGGGCACCATCTGTGCAAACGCGTAAAAGTATTTTGAAAAGCTGGGTTTAACAGGAAGGTTAAGAAAGTCAGAAAGTGTTTATGAAATACCAGCAGGAAAACACGCAGTTTTTTTCATGCCCACCTGCAGCCCTTTTAGTAGGAATAGGCAGAAAGGGATGCTCAGAGCCTCGGCAACAGTTTAGGGCATAGAAAGTTGGACAACACAGTGCCTTGGTGCCTGTGGGCTTGGGCTTCCAGAAGACTAAGTCCTACGGTGGAGATGTGCACGACCATGGGCTTCTTGACCTGATTTATCCTATGGGGATTTAGGGATGATAAACTTTAAAACATTTGTCAGGCCTGTCCGTTCTTCCACAGCAAGGTCAGGCTGAAATAGAGCTGGAGAAATGGTCTTGAGATACCCCTTGGCCATCATCTGGGGCAATCTTCAGCCTCCTGTGTCACCTTAACTGGAGCTTCAACCTGTGGCTTGCAAAAGGAAGGTTATGCAATCCAGCTCTCTTTAATGCAGAACACGGCAGGTTGCGGTCTAAATACTTAATGCCACCAAATATCCTTGTTTATGTGCAATAATGCCAGCAGTGTGTTAAGATTAAGTGATTATTAAAGGTATCTTGGGTGCGTGGATGTCAGTATTTATGTAGCTGCTTTCCAGCTTCTATCTTTCTCTTATCAGATACTCAGTCTTTTAAACTCGTGCTCAACTATGCCGAAAAAGAGAAAAAGAAAGTATAGACTCTTACATTAGCCTGTAAATATGATGTAGTAAACCCAACTGAAGAAGTGTGAATACACTAAGCTATTCATCTTTAAGCTGGCTCTCTGATATCAGTTCTTCTGAAGACCACAATCTTTCATTTCTCGCACGTAGAGTTACTCATACTTGATAAGTGTGCTAAAACATCAGAGGGAACTGGGGAGGTTTGACAACTCCTTGACCTCAAACAAACAACTCAAACAGCAACACTCTAGGATGAATAAAGCCCACTAGATTCTTTTTTTTTTTTTTCCCCCCAGACATTAGAACTCTTTGCAGTTGATGCAGTAGGGCAGGGTGTGGGTAAAATAGCAGCTAACCAAAAGCAGTGCCCAAACCCAACCTCAGTCCCCAAACCTCTAGAAAGAAGTGGACCAGGTGCCTCCACCCCGACTTCTGCTGGCACCTGGTGCAGCCCTGGCTCGCCGGTGCAGGGACAGTCCCAGCGCCCTGCTGAGGAGCAGGGGATCTTTTTTCCGGATTCCGCATCCCATACAGGAAGGCTGCGGCAGAGCTGGGAGCTGAGCTCCACTTCCCAGGCCTCAAGCACGGCTGTGTTCTCTCTTTTTACTTCTTTCTGCCCAAACCCCTTCTCTTAGTGATGGCTGCATCAATTAGCTTGGACTGAAGCGCGAACCAAGCCCTCACAGAACCTCCAGAAATGCCATTTTTCTGGGTAAAATCCCCCAAATCTCCCCAGAGCTCAAGTTGAGTTAAACCTGGAAATTGTCTATTTCTGTGCTGCTTTTCAACCCTTCTCTTTGCATGGATTCAGAGCTCCAGGGATGGCTCGGCACTGCTGCCTGAGGAGATCAACACCCACCATCACATCTAGTTGCACAGCTGGAATGGTTATAAAGATGCAGAGGACAATCCCAGATGTGCAAGTGCTGCTTTGGTCCAACAAAACTTCCCATTTTTGATGTCCAGCTGTATTGACGTGCTGCCCATGTGGAGGAGAAGCCCGACAGAGGGCTTCTTGCTCGCTGATGAACGAGCTGCATCGTGGTGAGAGGTGTGAGGAGTGCTATGATGTGTGTCCATATCCCTCAGAACAGGAGGAAACACCGTGTTAACCACATTGCTGCGCGAAAGTGCCAAAGGTGGGATGCCGAGCACACGAGACGAGGTTCCGCTTGTTAGAAATCGGCGGCCCTGTTGTGTCTTCAGGTTTACCCATTCCCGTGCTTGTTTTCTGCCCAGCTGGGTGGGATGAAGCCACTGCCGGAGCCTGGGTTGGGAAGCAGCTTCCCCCGCTGCGAGGGCTGCCCTGAGCCTCCCTCCGGGTCTAACACCCCTGTTTGGTTTCCACAGCTGTAACTCTGAATATCGAGTGGCGAGAAGAAAAGCGCAGAAGTGGTTGCTTTGGCTGCCAGAGGTTACTCCTATGGAAGGGATCAGAAGGAAAAAATCAGTTTTTTTATTGATCCCACTTGATTTCCTCCAGCCTGTGGCCACAGGATGCTGATGCAGCAATCCAGATGTGGCCTCCTAGCCACCCCCAGCTCCAGATGTGCCTGGAACAACGGACAGTGTCCAGGTGTGACCAGGCTCTAACCATCGCGCTCAGCAGCATCAGCCCCTTTTCCTTCCGATTCTCCATGTTTGTCAGCACTGGTGGGACAGGGAGGGGAACGGGCCATGGGGTCCGTGAGCAGCTGGGCCTGCGCAGGACCAGGTTGCACAATGGTGCTGCCATCGTCAGTCCTTGGCCACGCCGGGAGGGAGGGACAGGGAATTCCCTCCTGGGCAGTTTTCCCACACATCAGCAATTAGAGCTGATTAGAGAATAACCTTTTCCTCTCTTGCACTTGAAAGGTGCATGATTTGATAATGGTTTTCATTTTGTCAGCATTTCCCTCCCCCCCCCCCCCCCCCCCCAACNCACCCCCACCCCAAATGTCAAAGGTTTAAATTTTAAGTCCCACCTATTTGTTTCTTGTTTCCAGGATGAAAGGGATGGATATCTTCACTGCAATTTGTTTGACGGTTTGGTGGGGAAAAAAATAACCTTTCCTGGGAAATGTTTTGCAAGGCACACTCTGGCAGCCAGGAGCTGGCTGGGATTGTTTTATTTATTCCCTAGTTCCTGCTATACCTGTCTTTGCTGATCTCCCTCTGGTCCATCATTGGGGAGACAAGGCCGAGGGGTACTGGGGACTTATCCTGCTGGGGACTTATCCGCTCTTTGACCTGCTTGTGTTTTAATGCACTAGTTGGACAAAATAAGAAAGTTTTCATATAACCCAGGGCATTTTCCTCATTGTTTCAGCATTTTTCCAGCTGGCATAAATGTGGACGGTCTTCAGGAACTTTTGGAGTTGCCCTGTCTGCCTCGTAGTCAGCAGCTGGGGCAGCTTCCTCTCCTGATTCCTTGATGGTGCTTGGCAGTAGAGCAGAAGTCAAAGACTTAATGAGTCTGTAAGAGAGGACTTGTGAACTCCCCAAAACAAAGACTGAAAGAAGCAGCTTGAGGAGCGATAAAGGAGAAGGGGCGGTGGTGGAGGACCTCTCTGAATGTCTCAAACACTCTCAAGTACCCTGCAATGAAGCTGTAGCCCCCGGGGTGGACAAGGCACGGGCTGGATGATGCCGACCTTTCCAAAGAACTGATAAGGCTGACACCGGCTTATCTCTTGTGTGACTCAGGTGGGGAAAAACTCCTCTGAACAACACAGGAGGGATGAAGCCTTTTGAAAGCCAAAAAGGTCTGCTGACTTGTGCTCTGCTTTGAGACCAATTTGTGTGCAATCAATGACTTTGCCTCAGCTGTGAAACGCATATTAAGGGTGACTATAGCACCCATGCCCCCACCCAAATCATGCTTCCTACCACCTGGGGAGGGGGAAACCTGAGACAAAACTGTCACTGTGATAGTGGGGTGGATTGTACTGATAAGGTCAACATAAAAGGGGAAGATCCGTGCCCCTAGTTGGTGGTGGAAGAATTTCTTTGGGGGACACACAGAAGAGCGCTCCTATGAACCAGACCCCCACACCCCTGTTGGCTGGACCAATGCTGGAACCAGGCCAGGTCATCAATCTCTCTCTCTTTTCTCTTTTTTCTTGAAGTTAAGCAGATAATGCAAGGCACATCATACTGCTCGCTGTAATTCATTGCATATCTGATGTCAAGTACTGCCCCCCATAACCTGCTCTACGGCTTGGCTGTTAAGTAATGCAAGGTGCACTCACCGCTTGCCATCATTTGTCATATACCAAACCAATTATCGTGGACCTAGTTAGGCTAATAAATGTTTGTGTGCGGACCTTGAGAGTTGTCTCACCTTAGTCCACACCGCTGGGGATCTGCGAACCTGAGTCACCGTCCGTCCTCACCCTCTTCCGAGCGGGTCTGAGCACGGCGTGTCAGAGTCACTTTTATCAGAAACAAAGCTATTTCTGCTCTGTCGCCTTTGACGCAGTGACTGCAACTTCAGAAGTTAAAAGGCAATTTGATAAGAAAACCTCTTCTTAATATTTTTTAAAGTGAGTAAACAGGGAGCCAGGGGCCCAGGGCCCCCTCCCCGCCTGCTGGTCCTCCCTCAGGAAGTGCTGGTGGGTTGTGAGCAAGAAGTTGCACAACCCTTTCCCGCATCTCAGGGATCCTCCTTGCTTTCTGCACCTCCCCAAAGCACCTGCCCTTCCTCCCCTGGGGCTCGGCCCCTTGTCGTGGTGTCCCACCATGAGCCTGCCTGGCCTGAAGGAGCCTCCCGGGTGTAGGACAAGGTGCAGCTGGAGGAACTGAACTCACAGCACAGCCCCATCCCGCTTTTCTTTAAATTGCTGTGGATTGGGCAAAGGGTGTGCAAAGACACATCCATTTCCTCTGGGCTGGAGTCCCTCTGCTGGGAGAACAGCCTGGAGAAGAGAACGCTCCAGGGAGGCCTTCCAGCCCCTGCCAGTGTCTGAAAGGGGCTCCAGGAAAGCTGGGGAGGGACTCGGGATCAGGGAGTGGAGCCATGGGATGAGGGGGGACGGTTTTAAACTGGAAGAGGGGAGATTTAGATGGGATATTGGGGAGAAATTCCTGGCTGTGAGGGTGGGGAGCCCCTGGCTGGCGTTGCCCAGAGCAGCTGTGGCTGCCCCATCCCTGGAGGTTCAAGGCCAGGTTGGACGGGGCTGGGAGCAGCCTGGTGTGGTGGGAGGTGTCCCTGCCCAGGGCAGGGGGTCGCACTGGGTGAGCTTTCATTCCAACCCAAACCCTTTCCATGATTCTGTGTTTCTATGACCGCAGCACTCCAGGGGGATGCAGGGATGGGGTGGGGGCTGCAGTGCTCCTGGCAGCCATCCCCAGCGGGTGTCAGACCCTGACCGGGGGTGCGCCTCTGGGCTGTGCCCAGCTGTGTGCCGCAGAGCCCTCGCTCTCCAAAGAGGGACCTTCCTCTGCCCTGTGCCCCAGCCCTGTCACCCTGAAGTCCAAACGCTGGGGAGGGCAGAATAAGGGCAGAGATGTTATGTGTGGGGTCGTTATAGCAAGTCGCAGCACTCAGCGCTTCTTCTCCCTGCAAGACCTTTTCCACTCGCCGCCAATGAGCATGAGACACTCTCTCGAAAGTAGCAACTGCATTTCCCCGGGCGGCTCTAGCGCAAGGCTCCCACGTCACCGCCTGAGCTCTTCTTCTCGCCCTCGCAGCCGGGGCAGGAAGCGACGGCGCCGACGGGAGTCGCTCTCTCTCGAGAAACCTCCCACTGTGCTCAACGCTGGGACCACCGCACTGGCCAGGCTCTCCCGCAGCCGGGAAAAACCTTTCCAAGCAGGGAGGCAGCTCTGTGTGTGCAAGAGCCTGTCAGAACGGGGCAGCCGCCTGCAGCGCATCCCACGGGCGATGCTCCCCCTTTGCAGGAGCGCTGGGGAGGTTCAGCTCCTGCCACCTCCCCAGGAGAGCTGGCCCAGGAATGACAAGAAATGAGGCTTATGTCCAAGCCCGGGATGTGGGTAAATCATGGGGGCTGGATTTTGCGGCTGGAAAAACATTTCTACCACATAACATCAGCTGTTGCCTCAAAGCCCGTGGCTGGACGAGGACGGAGCAGCTCTCAGCACGGTGTGTCGTGGCGCAGCCACACGTGACTCGATGGGGAAACACGAGTGATTTTTGGCAAGTGGGGAGCAGGTGCAGGAGAAAACGCATGAGTGAAAGGGAAGGGAGCAGAAAGGCTGTGTTCAAAGGTTAACACTTGCCCTGGGAGACAGGAGGTGAATGTCTGTGCTCTTAAACAGCATTTGCTGACGAAATTGTCTCACAGCTATTTGGTTTGGGATTTTCTTAAAAGACCAACTATGTCCCTTTTTTTCCACTGTACTTGTTCACACCCCTGTCGAGTAGGGGGTCTGATGCACATCATTGTGAGATCTCAGGTTGTCACCACCTTCCCAGTGCGGCAGCGTTAGTTCACACCTCCCACGCTCGTTGCGTATCTTTAATACAGCAAGAAAAAACCTGGCACAGCATGAGCATGAGATTACAGCAGAAAAATACTTTCCGCTAAATTACCACAAGGTTTTGACTGACCTCAAAATTGTACCATCCCTTTCTTCCTGGTCCCCGGCTTCCCTGAGACATGCGGATGAGGGGGTTTTGCATCCCATTAAAACTCGGGTGCAGGGTCGTGGCGCATTGCTGCGACAGAGGAGCACAGGGCTCTGGCACCGAGCACGTAGGGTTGTCCTGTCCCTTTCAGGCCCTAAGCCCGTGACATGCTGAAGGGTCACTTGCTCACGGCGTGTTTGCTTTATATCCCCAAAAAGGCCTCGGGAGGTAACGTGGGAGCTACTGCCAGCCCTGAGCTGCACCGATCCCTTCGGCACAAAGAAGCCTCATCCGCTGCTTCCCTGGTGGGGCAGCCCCCAATTCTGGAGCCCCTTCCCAAACACTCGAGCCAATGAAAGGAGATGTCCTGCTCCGTTCGGGAAAGGTCAGCGGCAGGAAGTAACTCTGGGAGAATAAAAGGGCGATGGAGGTTTCTGATTAAAGAATTTCTTCCCTGGGCGGTGGCTGCGCTCCATGCCAGCAGGAGCGAGGTGGTGGGCAGTGGTGGCAATGCCCAGGAACCTGCCAGGGACATCATGGACCAGGCAGAGGAGCTTTCTCCGAGAGCTCTGGCTCTGGAATCCTGTGCCCAGAGCTGGGCTCCCCAGTTCAAGAAGGACAGGGAACTGCTGGGGAGAGCCCAGCAGAGGGTGACGGAGCTGCTCTGGGACTGGAGCATCTCTCTGGTGAGGAAAAGCTGAGGGACCTGGGGCTGTTCAGCCTGGAGAGGAGCAGCCTGAGGGGGGTCTCACCAGTGCTCAGCAACAGCTACAGGGCGGGTGGCGAGAGGACGGGGCCGGACTCTTTCCAGTGGTGCCCAGCGACAGGACAAGGGGCAACGGGCACAAACTGGAACATGGGAAGTTCCATCTGAACAGAAGGAGGAACTTCTTCCCTTTGAGGGTGGCAGAGCACTGGCACAGGCTGCCCAGAGAGGTGGGGGAGTCTCTGACTCTGGAGACATTCCCAACCCGCCTGGAAGCCATCCTGTGCCCCCTGCTCTGGGTGCCCCTGCTCCGGCAGGGGGTTGGAGGAGACGATCTCCAGAGGGTCCTTCCAGCCCCCACCGTTCTGTGATTCTGTGGTTTCACCGTGCGGGCAGAGGCAGGAGAGCAGATCTCTGACTTTCTGCTCTCCATCACCCTGAGCTGCACTGGGGGTGAATCAGGAGGGAGAGAAGCTGCTGCTCTGGCTTTTTGTTAAGCAGAAACAGGGATTTACTGGGCTATAAAAACTGCAGATGTGCCAGCTGTTTTGTGGGCCACAGCAGTACCCGCTCAGAGGGCTGCGCTCACCACAGAGTTAACCAAAGTCAGAATTAAAGTCCTGTCCCTCAGTTAAGGCTTTCACAGAAAAAGGTGTACAGGCTGAAAGCCAAGTGTTTGATGTTTCAGCTGACACCAGGGATGCAGAATAACACCCCCGGCTTCTGCCTGGTCCCCCTGTGTTTCCCCTTTCAGCTCACAGGAAACAGATTTACAGCTCTTTGCTCCGCAAGACACGGGACTGCGGTTTGCAGCTGCACCGGGCACAGGGTTACAGCAGCTCAGCCCCGCAGCTGCAGCCCCATCCTCGAGTGCATCCCCAGGGAGGTAGCAGCCGGCCGTTGTCCGAGGCTGGGAGTGCCGCTGTCGGCTCACAAGAGCTGCTTGTTCCTCCCAGGTGGCCCAGCATCTGCGGCCTGGGTTTCTAGTGAGATAAGAACTTGTTTTCTCCGGAAAGTTTCAGGGGAAATGAAGTGGCTAGTTTGAGTCAATTTGAGAGCCAAACACTCTTTGGTTGTCACACAGCCGTGGGAAAGTGTCCTGCAAGGTGCCTTCTGCATCCCTGCAACATCCCCCCTGCATTCCTGTAGCATCCTCCCTGCATCCCTGCAGCCTTCTCCCTGCATCCTCCCTGCATCCCTGTGGCATTTCTGCTGCATCCTCTCTGCATCCCTGCAGCATCCCTGCAACATCCCTGCAGCATCCCTGCAGCAGCATCCCTGCATCCCTGCAGCATCCCTGCATCATTCCTGCAGCATCCTGTCTGCATCCCTGCAGCATTCCTACAGCATCATCCCTGCATCCCTGCAACATCCCTGCATCATTTCTGCAGCATCCTGTCTGCATCCCTGCAGCATTCCTGCAGCATCACCCCTGCATCCCTGCAGCACCTTTGCAGCATCCCTGCAGCTTTCCTGCAGCATCCTGTCTGCATCATCCCTGCATCCCTGCAGCATCCCCACAGCAGCATCCCTGCATCACTGGGACATTCCTCCTGCATCGATCTCACATTCCTGCACCATCCTTGCAGCACCTGCTCTGCATCATTGCAGCATCCCTCTAACACCCCTCCTGCATCCCTGCAGCACCCGGTATCCCCCCTGCATCCCTTCCACCGGACCCTGTGTCAGCTTCAAAAGGTCAGGCGGAGTTTCTCAAAAGTCTGTTGAATTTGGCATGGTTCTTTTTGGGATTGCCTGAGGGAGGGTTTAGTGCTGAGAGATATTTCCCGCCGCTCTGGCTCCTCTCTGCAGCGAGTAAATCGCTCCTGTGCAGGTGTCGGTGTTCACAGGCAACAGCCGCGGGGGGAGACAAAGGCTGCTGCAGCCCACGCGCATTTGCAGTGCCGGAGTGGGGAGCAGACACCTCCGCTGCATTAAAAGTAAATTAAATCTGCCATGTTGCCGTTGCGGATCCGTGATTAAACCCGCCGCAGTACCCTCAGCTGCCCACTGGAGTGCATTAAACACGGGGGCTTCTCTGGGCGTAGACATCTTGGGGCTGAACAGAGAAGAATGAAAACTGGGAGAGGATGACGAATGTGGGCGCAGATCCCCTGTGCCCAACAGGAGACAGGGAGCTCTTGTCCCTGATACAAAGTGCAGCTGTGGGGGATTCAGCCTCTCCCACCTGTGAGCTGACAACAAGCCCCAGTGCTGGGGGATCCTCCTGGTTCCCTGCTGGGGATCACAGCTGAGGGCAGTCAAGTCCTGAGGAGTGGTGCAGGTGGTGGAGGACCTGCAGCTGCAGCACATAAACCCTCACGCCTATAAAACCCAGAGGGAGGGGAAGAGATCCCTTCCTTAGAAGGGAGCACCAGGCATGGGAAGTCAGTACCCTTCCTCTTTACCAGGCAGTGCCTGGCTTGTGGCAGTCCCCTTCCTGTCCAGGTATGAAAATCCTCTGCGTGGTCTGGGAGAAGTCTCATAACATTGTGGTTTTCTGCTTTGCTTTCTCTCCTGTACCTTGGTAGGCTGCTCTGAGTACCTGGCGTTTGCCTGAAAATATGCGTATATAGGTGTTTATGGCCAGCTGTCTGTCTTTGGGGGTGACTGCGTGGGCTGGCTGCTTGACGGGAGCCCCGTGGGGAGCAAAGGACCTTTTCTGGGTACATGGGCTGCAGCCCCAAGGGAGGAGTTTTTCTGGAAACCACAGCATGAAATGCTGGTGCTGGCTGAGCTGTTGCAAACCTCTGCTAGAGGTGATCTTGGGCTGGTGTGGGACCCTGCATCCATCCCTGCGTTTTGGTGAGCTCCCGGTGTGGGTGGCAATGTCACCTTGATGCTGTTGCATTGGCCCCAGTAGGGGACACCATGATCTGTACTGTAACCTTGGCCACGCAGGGTTATGTGAGGGGTTGTGGAGACAGGGATGGGGAAGTGACCATGTGCGCCTGGGGCCACATGATGGCAGGGAGGTGACAGGACACAACAGGGACCTGAGGACTGGGTAGCTTAGGGCAGGGCTTCAATGTTGCCTTGGAGCCTTTGCCTGGGGCTCGTGATGGTTTTGGCCCCTTCCTAATTGATGGTGATGCTGTTCTGCATCGGCTCAGTAATGTCAGTGTAAAACACTTCTTACTTTCCAATGAAAGGAACTGTCTTCTCCTGACCTTGGTGGCCATGCCACAGGGAAGCCCACCAGGGTGTTGATGTTGGCTGTGGGTGCCTGTTGTCTGGACGCTGTTGCTTTGCAGCTCCTCGTGCCCGTATCAGCTGCTACTGCTGCTGTTCGCAACTCTGGTTCCTCACTTGAGGAGGAGTTGGAGGTGTTGGAGGAGATGATGCTTACAGACCCCAGGCCTGTGGAGGGGTCACCAGGTCCTGGTGACATTTGAGCAGTGTAAACATCAAGGAGTGGCTGCTCCTAGATGGTCCTGGTCTTCAGTTTGGGGAGCCCCCATCCCATGGTCCCTGTGGAGCTGGGCAGCAGCACACTCCCCTGCAGTGGGCTTGGTCAGAATCATTGACAAAGAAAACTGTGATATCAGCTGGGTCTGAGGTGGTGGCAGCGGGTCCCCACTGGGTACTGGGCATCCTGGGGCCTCACCAGGCCACTCCACCTCCTCTGTGGTCTGCCCCAAAAAGGACAGAGGTCTGTCTTGCTGTGGGAGGTCCTGAGCAAATATCCCACCTCCCCACCCTGCCTTTAGGGACAGGGCTGGATTGCTCTGCCTTCATCCTGCGAAGCCCCTGTGGGTTTTCTTCTCGTGAACCGGTGCCTTCCCAAAAACACTAGAGGGCCAGGGGGGAGTTGTGGCTGCTGCTGAGCCTGGCTCCATGTGGATAATGGGCTCGTGGCAGGTGCTGGAGCGTTGCTGTAGAAATGTCCCCAGCACCAGGGGCCATATTTGTGGTAAGGCAAGTTAGGCTATTCACTCAGTCTTGCATGAAAACATGGATTTAGTGGTGCTGTCCCAGCGCTGGAGTCGAGGTCCTGGAGTGCAGTGAGGCTCTTCGGACCTGGGAAGATCAACTGGGAAGTGGTGGTTAAGGCAAACGGTAGAGGCCACCCTGGCCCCTGCAATGGGATTTTCTGCCTCTGTGTTCCCAGCGTGTGGAGTAACTCTAGGATGCTCAGTTGTGTCATCTGCTTTTTGGCAGGAGTGGGGTGGAAAAAAAAAAAGGTGCTTCCTAGGGTCTTCATCCTCAAAAGCACCTTTTTTCACTGTCACTGCAGCCAGGCTCAAAAAAACTGAATGTCCAGTGATTGCTCCCAAACAAAAAGAGCCAGGAGGGAAAGCCATACCTTCCCTTCACTGTCCCTTGGAGATGCATGCATTGCAGCACAAGGAGTGGGGCTGGCTGCCTTCCCCAGGTCTTTCCCCAGGTTTTTGCTGTGGACATCGGTGGAACCAGATCCAGGGCAGATCCCAGAGGTCAAGCTGAGCATCTTGGCTGGCTTTCTCTGTCCTTGCCCAACCCTAGTCCTTGCTTGGGGCCAGGTCACCATGACAGGGTCACTTGCGTCACTGCTGAGCTGGCCTGGCCCCAGCAGCTTTGCCAGTGGCCCCTGTTTGCAAACAGCGGCTCCATAGCAAATGCGGGCGGGTGTCCAACCGTAACACGAAGCGCGTTGCGACAGCATGGGGGATGCTGAGAATCACCGTGGTATGCGAGGACTCCTTCCTCTCAGAAAGCAGCCGCGCAGGGAGGCTCATGGGCACCATCCACCCCATAGCGTGCTCGAGCGCGGCCCACTCACCCTGTGAGCTGCTGTTGCTTTTTCAGGTCCTCAGCCTCTTTAACCATCTCTGTTCTCCTGGTGCCCCTTCCTCAGCATGTTTCAGCTTAAGATTTGGCCCTTTAGACGACAGATTTGGCCCTTTAGACGACAGATTTGGCCCTTTAGACGACAGATTTGGCCCTTTAGACCCTCCATGAGCGGGTCAGGCAGAGCTGGGTGCTGCTATGCTGTGTCAGAGCTGAGGCTTTTCTAAATCATAGAATCACTTGGGTTGGGAGAGACCTTCAAGATCGAGTCCAACCATAAACCTATGCCAAAACCACCCCTAAACCATTAGACCAGCCATATGTGCCTTCCTGTTGAGCAGACGTAAATTTTCTCCTCTGCTCTCAGGTTTGTCCTGGAGCTCCCATGGGAGCTGTATTTTCTGCTGTCTTTTGTGTCCCCAGGGCTGGACAGGAGAGCGGTGGCAGCACAGGGGCTGCTGGTCTGCACCATGCAATATGTGCTAGGCTTCTCCTGTTCCCAGGAAACTGGTGGGGAGAGCCTGGGGGAGGAGGTGGTGGTGTGGCTCATGGTGCGGAGAGGCAGCTCCTCTCCTATGGTGTTAAAAAAAGAAAAAAAAGAAAATTAAAAACCGCTGGGAAACAGCTCCATAAAATAGCACCTTCCTCTCCCAGCCCATTCCAGTTGCCATATCTCCGCACCCCGCGCTGTGCTAAAGTCGCTCGTGGGTTTTTTGAGACTAAGGGAGGGGGCTCTGTGGTGAAAAGGGGGAGCAGGGCACGGGGGCAGCGGGGTGAAGGGCATGGGGGTGCAGGAGGGACAGACGGCTGAAGGTCCGGGGGTTTGCCCAGTGCTGCTGAGTCAGGAGCTGGTGCTCTGACGGCTGGACCCCACCAGCCCTGCCCTGTTGTGCAGCTTTTCTTGAGCACCTGCTGTCAAAGCCCAGGCTGAGAAGTCCTTTCCCCTCTCCGTGCTTCTGTTGTGCCATGGCTGCTGCAGCCAGGACGCGCTGGGTGGCACAGAAACCTGCAAAGGTCTCCTGCAAGCAGCTGTGAAAGCTTTTAATCTGATGTCATGGACATGTCTTTGCCTCAGTCTTCAATAGCAAAACCAGTTATCCTCAGGATATTCACCCTCCAGAGCTGGAAGACAAGGTTGGAGAACAATATAAACCCCCTATAATCCAGGAGGAAGCAGTTAGTGACCTGCTATCTCAACTGAATAATCACAAGTCTATGGGGCTGGATGGGATCCACCCAGGAGTGCTGAGGGAACTGGCAGAGGAGCTTGCCAAGCCACTCTCCATNAAAAAAGCCACTCTCCATCATTTATCAGCAGTCCTGGTCAATGGGGGAGCTTCCAGATGACTGGAGGCTTGCCAGTGTGACACCCATCTACAAGAAGGGCTGTAAGGAGGATCTGGGCAACCTGTCAGCCTGACCTTGGCGCCAGGGAAGGTCATGGAACAACTCATCCT